>WEIT01035320.1:10610-27780 GCA_013389985.1 Dryoscopus gambensis
AGGCTAAAGCAGATTTGTGTATAAAAATCAAAAAGAAATAAAAAAGGGAGGATGTGGATAAAATCTTTTTATTTTTCCTGCCATGGACTCATCTCATTGAGCTGAAAAGCTTTCAAAAAAGCTTTGAAATAAGCTTTTTTTTGGTCAAAAACTTACCTTCAAGGGATTTCCACAGTTTCCTATGTATGTCATAGTATAGAAACACTAATCTGAAGTGTATTTGTAGTTTCTAAACCTTTGGGGAGAGTGGAGGTGGAAGGAAAATGGTCTCCAGAAGAGGAAAAATTTGGAAGCCATTGTATTTGTGGCCCAAAATTCAGCTCCTGCATTTTCAAAGAAACTATAGTTAAAATGTTGATCAATTCCAGTTTTGCTTTTGCTCAGTTTTGTGTCCTTGCTCTTCAAAACATCAGGAAGGTTAAAGGGAAAAAATTATAAAGGCCAAAAATTCTGGGACAGTGAAATAATTTTCTGTTTTTCTCTTGTTTGTTGTAGCTAGTCAGTCTTACGATTAATCAGGGTTGTAGAAGGTGAGGATGAGAGATGATGCTAATCCAAGAGTTACCAGTGTAATTGCTGCTACTCTTCTTGCAGATTCTGGAGCCCATCAGTGTGCAATGTTTTATTGCTGCATAAAAAAGTGCACAGCAAATATGTAGCCTTATTATAAAATGAGGAAAGAGCATTTGCTTGTGCTGGATCTTGCTTATTGCTCTGTACGTATATTGTTTTCTATGAAAACTCATGAGCTCTTTGCTCATCTACCCACTTAAAACTGCTTCATCCAAGCAGGTTTCTTTCACCTTTTTTTACCCTATATTAAATTGATTCTTGCTTCAAAACTTCATTTTACTTGTCAGCCTCTCTAATGCATACATTTCTCAGACAGGAATACTGTGATAGATATTGCTGCTTTATTTATGGTTTCAGATTTGCTTTGCCAGTCATTGCTCTGTTCTCTAGCCTTTAGTAGTGTAAGTAATGAAGTATCTTTGTTTAGAGGAAAAACAGTTTTCCCTGTAAGAATTAATGCTACAGCAGGCAGATGCATGCACACCATTTATATACACAGGGACAGTATATATCATATGGAGAATAAAATGCAGAGAGTAGCATCATCAACCAAAGTAGATGCCAGTATTTCAGGCTGGATCACTGTTTCAAAAGATCTCAGCTGGTACTCCTGGGCAACTAAAGGCCTGATTCATATCTCCTGTGACAGTTGTCTTCTGCCTATTTTCTGAGCAGTTGCATTTTCACCATCTTTATTTTTATCCTCAGGTGAATCAAATCAGTCACAATGGAAGATGTAAAAATAAGGTGATTGTCAGGTATTAGTTAGAAGTAGCACTTCTGTGACAATCCTGATAATTTTCTGCTTCCTTTCCATCCTGCTTGCTTCATCTGTCATACTTTGCCTGTGTATATTTAAAGATGTGTATTTTGTAAGTTATTACATGTAGCTGTTGTGCCTATCCTGATGAGGAAAAATTGCTTTATCTGACAAATTAGTAACTGTCTCCCTGCTCAGGAATGCACCCTTAATGTACAGTGGGAGCTACCTCTATTACTTTTTCTACAAATATTTTTAAAGGGTATAAATGCTAGCCAAAAAAAAAGGTAACAAGGAATTTAAATTTTCATTCCCTTTGTGGTAGAATAAAATCTTTTAAATAGAAGTCTCCCCAGTGCCTTCTCTTCAGGCTGAACAACCTCAGCCCTCTCAGCCTGTCTTCACAGGAGAGGTGCTTCAGCCCTCTGATCATCTTCGTGGCTCTCCTCTGGACTTTCTCTAACAGGTCCACATCTTTCTTGTGCTCATGTTTTTGTGAAAAGGAGTATCTGTAAGTGTTTGTAACATGGTGCTTTAGTGTTTCAGACAGAGTAGATCCAGGGTCTATTATCAAATAATTTGTGTGTAAATAAGTGCTTCACTGTACTTGGGAGCAGGAGAAAATAAACTTGTTACAAAAGTAAATAAGCCTAGCTATTTTACTGGTTCTCTGTTAGAGAGTTTATCTTACTTTGTTAAAGCTTTTTTCGTAGTCTAAATAAAGATAGATTAACTTTTCACTTTCTTTTCCTCGTTAAAAACAATTCAAGGAAGTTTATTTTCCTACAGCTGGTATTTCTCCAACTGACTCCAGTCTAAGCATGTTTTTATACTGACCTGCTACGATCTAAGCATGTTCATATAGTGTTACCTTATACTACTTCCTTATACTTAGACATCACTTAATCCACAATGATATGAAGCATGCTTCAGCCATAACCTATTGTTTGGTAGATTGCTTTAAATGGAAAATATTCAGAAGTAATAGCTTGTGTTTTTTGCTGGGTAGCATTCAGGATAACATGAAGTGTTTTGTTGGAAGGCAATGGATTTTTCAGGTGATTCTTTATGGACTTTCTTGAGTGGGCATATATAGCACTACTCAGTCTTTGCTTTAAACAGTCTAGAAAATAATGCAACAAAACTTCCAAATCAACTTGTCGGGTTTCAGTTGTCTTTGATCTTGTGTTTACAACAAATGTAATGTAGTTGTAGGTATCTTTTGAAAGTTTGGAGAATACAGCTGAAATTGGAGCAGTATAGATTTTTAAGGTAATCACCAAGTCTGAAAGCAGTGCCTTGCCCTGGGCACAGTGTATTGTAAGCTGATAGATGAGTGGCATCATGCCTTAACTTGTGCAAAACAGTGGTCGCCTCTAAAGAGTGCAGAAAAGCCTTCTGGCCTTAACACAAAGTTAGTGGGCATCAAAAAACATGTAGAAGATAATTTCTTTTTAATGGTTTATGCATACATAGCATGAAACAAAATTATCCTTGGCATAACATAGTAAAAGCTTATCAAAGTTTCTTCCACCTTTATAAACTTTAAAAATAGTTTTTGAAAATTACCCTGTTAAATATATTTTATTTTCTTTTTAAGGAAAGTTGTTTTGCTGTTTTGCTGCCTCTTCAGTTAGTGTGAATATTTCTCACCTTTAAACTAGTACCTCAGCAATTTTGTATTAGATGCAATTTGGTATAATCATTGTCAACAACCTGCATTCTAATTCAAATAAGTACATATAAACAAGACATTTTGAAGTTGAAATAAGTTTTCTAGAATGTTTTTTTGCTTTAGCTTGTGCCTCAGACCTGCAGTTATAGGCAAAATTACTTTTATTGGTCTTAGATATCTTCTTTTACTTTGAGAACTGCCAGACTGTCATGAGCTTTGCTTGCTACAGATATGTATTGGTGTTAAGGCCAGATTACAAGTGCTTTCTGTGTTGCTAAAATTATGTAGTAGTTGGAAACAAATCTGGTCAAATTTTGAAAGCAGGCTGATTTCCCCAACCTATAAACCTCTACATATCTCTGTTCCTTCATTCTCATATTGTTGGAGTTAAAGGGATTCAGAAAGCAGGAAAAGGAAATTTACTGTCTTTTAAATAAATATTATGAGAAAATAAATCAAACTGTAATTGTGTGAATAGTCCTGATTCTGCCACTTCTGAGCCACTGAAATTTTTTTTAACTCTTTAGGAATAAAGACTTTTTTTTTTAAAGAAAAGCATTTCTATTTTTGTTATGGTTCTTCTTGATCTAAAATTTAATTATACAGAAAGCAAGGTTATTAATTTAAAACATATTATTGAACTTTCTGTAATGTTTACATAGTACTGAAGTACTTCAAGGCCCACAGAAAGAGTCGTATACATTTACTGAGCTGCAAGGCTGTGCCTGTCAACGAGGGCCTGAAAGACGTCACAGAAACGGACATTTCCGAAACTGTTAGATTTCTGCAGGCCTCCACATATCTCTGTCTTTTTTCTGTCATAGATTTGATAAAAATTAATTTCATGTCTGATTAAAGAATGGGGCATCAGAAGCAAATCAGAAGCCATATCTGACCTTAGTCTGCTTTCAACCTAATGTGCTTCTAAAACACTGCTCCTTAAGGAAGGCAGGAAGTGGGAAACCTATAGGAGCATTCACCCATTAAAAAAAAAACCAACTAAAACAAACCCAAACAAAAAACAAGCAAACAAACAAAAAAAAACTTCTTTCATTCTTTATGAACTCTAAAAAATTCCACGATGTTCGAGTAAATCGAATTCGAAGCTTACATTTTTTGCTGTCATATCTGGGTAATGAAGAAAGTCCTGCTAAACCTGCCTTGCACTGTCATTTAGAAAATGGGCAGCTGGCTGTCATATTTGTTCTCTGCTCATTAACCTATATAAACTAAAATCATGTTGCTTTCAGAGTTGATTCTGAAACACTGCTCACAGTTTATATGAAAACTATCTTCACATCTTGCTAAGAAACTGTCCTTCAAAGGTTTGGATTTGAGAAGTGATACCACTTTCATTTGCCAAGTGCCAAACATGTTGAACAGTTTAAAAATGTGAATGATTTCCAGGCACCCAGGTCAGAGCAGAAGGAGGGGAAGAGGTGCTCCAGGCACTGGAGCAGAGATTCCCTCACAGCCCGTTGAAGAAGCCATGGTGGACACTGTAGCTCTTGGAGGACCCCACACTGCAGCAGGATGATGGTGCAGTGAAGGAAGAGGTGGCCCATGAGGAGCTCATGCAGGAACAGGCAGGAATTGCGCCCATAGAAAGGACCCATGTTGGAGCACTTCGTGAAGGTATATCCTGTGGTAGGGATCCACATTGGAGTGGGGAAAAAGTGAGAGGAATGTCTGAGATGAAGTTATGGACTGACTATAACCCCCATCCCTGAGATGTAGAGAACTTGGGAAGAAAGCAATGAAGTTGAGCCTGGGGAGAAGGGGGACTAGCAGGAAGAGGATTTTAGGTTCTGTCTTTGTTACCTCACTATTGTACTCTATTTTCAATTTGCAGAAAATGTCTCCAAGTCAAGTCTGTTTCGCCTGTGACAGTGACTGGTTCATGACCTCCCAGTCTTTTATCTTGACCCCTATGCTTTTCCATCTTACTTTCTCCCCCTGTGCAGGAAAGGAGGGGAAGTGAGAGAGTGGCTGGGTGGGCATCTGCCAGCCACAATGGTTGACCTACCATGGTTAGCTTTAGCTCAGTAAATTTTAGTTTGGGGTTTTTTTTAAATGAAGTTACTGCTTTTATTGATGATTTACTTTTGGTATTTAAAGTCCAAGGTAATTATGTTTAGTTTATTGCAAATTTTATTAGCTGATTATTTTTCTATTTAACTTTACCCAGCTGTGTATACTTGAAATAAGAGAGTTTAGAACAAAAGGGCAATTCTGTTTGAAGAGCATGAGTAATACAACAGTATTGATGGTGTCTTTGTAAACAGTAGTGTTTTAAATGAAAAGAGAATTTGTGTAAGCTGCATTTGCATTGGCAAATACATTTGTCTGATTACTGAAAATAATGCTTTTCTTGACGAGAGGAAATAGCCTAAAGGACTGAATGTATTTTGACATCTCAAAGATTAGCTGATTAATTGTACTTGTGATGGCAAGACAGAAGTGAGAAGTGCAGCAGAGACCACAAAAGCATCAGAGCTGAATAGGGCAAGTAGTTCTGAGAACGATAAATGGCATCAGGACCTCTGAGTAATATGGATGATCACTCTGATAGATTCTGTCAGCCGATAGACTCTGATATTAAGTCATGAAGGCTTTACTCCCTATTGGAATCTGATACTAATAAAATGGAATAATGCTTTTTTTCTCAAGTTCTTAACTGCAATATAAAACTAATCAAGTCCAAAACTATTTGAAGCAAAAGAGGGCTATAAAGTTGAGGTGCCTGCTTTTTCATCTACAGCTTTATTTTTCTCATAGTTTCTCATTTCCTGCACTTTAATAGGGTATAGAGATGCTTCTAAGTAAAAGCAAATAGTGAGGTTGATACCTGCTACTTTTCCTGTGTATATTTTATTAAATTTTAAAGCATTATATTCTATGATATTCTGCTATGTATGTGCTTCTCACTTCATGGATATTCAAAGCCCACTCTTAGAAGCTGAATATGCATATATAGTGACTTTTCTTATTCATATAGTAAGTACATGAGATAGTGATTCTTTACAGTAACAAAGCTGGTATCACCTTGACATGCATATCACCCCACTCATACAAAATTTTTTCCATTTGTGACCAAGAACTATGAATGTTTTTAATTCAGAATATCGACAGCTCTTCTCCCTTAATAGTAATTCACATGCTGTTGTATTGCATTGCATTTTAACAGAAATCAACTGTAGAACACTTTTTTTTTAAAAGGTTGATATTGTCAATTGCTATCCCATTTGTATCACAGCATTGTGTGAAAATTATATGAAGAACTTACACTGAAAATTGCATAGAATGTGCAATCTAAAGTGGCTTTGAACCAAGATAGTACTATATTATTTTCTTGTCTCTTGGTGCTTTGTCCCAGTCTAATCTCCTTTTTTCTTGTTCAGTATATTTTGTCCATCCCTGTAAGCACTTACTCTGATGTTAGTCTTCTCTAAGTGGCCTTCATTTCCTGTTGCATGCCACTGTTTTTTTACTTGCAGGTGATGAAAACATCTGTATCACTGTTGACTTTAGATGCCAGTCTGTTTCCTTCCAGGAACAAAATGGTGCTTTGGATGTCTTAGATGCAATAAAATCTACAAATCTCTTTTGGTATGAGGAGTTAAACTTTCATGAAGTGGCCTTCACAAGTGATCCAGAGATTATAAAGCTCACAGATACTGGAAAACCCTTGCTTTTCAAGTTGTTCATTTCAAGAACAGAGTTGAACCTGGTTAATATTCCCTCTTCCAGTATGCCTAGAATGTTAAGTAGTGCTGGATTCTATGAATGCCCAAGGTTTCAATAGCACAATATCATCTTTTGATCAACATTTGGACTGGGACAGGAAGATATCAAAATCTAATTTTTAAAAAAAAAAATGGAAAGAAGAAGGGACTTTCCTCTCTTTTGAGAGAGCTTCCTGAATATTCCTTAGTACAACCTTGCTGAAAGAAAAACTTTCTTCTGAATTTTCAAAGTTATGCACAATCTAAAAAAAGTCTTTCTTTCTCTAAATGAGGTTAAGGCTTACCTTTCAAATGAGAGAAATATACTGAAATATTTAGAACAGAAATCCTTGCTAAAGTGGAGGTCTAAATCAAGAAGGATCAAAATATTTTTTATGCAGTAGGATTTCTATGTCCCAAAGTCATCTCTACTTCACACTCTTGTTTCCATATGTATTTCCTTTGTTATAGAAGTTCACATAGTGTGCAAAATAAAATTTTGCTACCTGCTTCACTGATCATGCTATCTTCAGGGAAAACTGTGTTTAAAAAATCTACTATCCAGGATCTCTTTGAGGCAAGAAATCTTGATGGCACACCACAGATTGTTACTTTTTTTTCTGTCTTACTTTTAATTTTTTTTTGTTTGTAAATGTTAATTGTATTTCTTAATTAGTGTTTAGTTCTGAAAGCAAGATCATTAAAATATAATCAGAAGGGATATGTCTTTGTACATCTGCAAGATTTGAAATGCTGTGGGGTGTTTTAAAGTTCTGATCTTGGCAGTCTTTTCACCGGTAAGCAGTGTACACTCCCAGTTGGTAGCAGTCACCCTCAAGTTTGTGACCAGTAACACTCGCATCCTCAGCTGGGCTAATTTCATTCTCTTCAGCTTTTGGAGGGAGAAAGTGGAATCCTGAAAGTGTTTCAATTGGTAAGCAGAAGGAAGAAAAGCCATGGTTTACTCTCTTCAGAGATCCAAAATAGGGAATAACAAAAGGGAAATGAAGACATAACCTGGATTAGATGAATCTGCACTGACTGCAGTCTGAAGCTGGACAAAATACTTATACTTGAAGCCCACGTCCTTGCAGGTTGGGCTCATTTCTGTAATGCTGATATGCCCATCTAGCTCACCTCAGGAGCAAGTTTTCAATTTTTTAGCACTTTAGTGCTATTTCCTGACCCTTTAAAGACAAGGAAGGAATTTTTCTGTGGGTGCCATTTTTATGAAGCCTATGGTTTTCCCAGTTTTCTTACTTCCTTATAGCACCTTGGGGAAATAGTAAAGCAGGTGAAAAAAAAATTGATGTTAAACAGCAGAGAGATAACTTTGGGCCTGTGATGTTAATTCTTCGACTGAACTCTTTAACCCTCAGAAATAAGGCAGTAAACTCTGCAACATCATGTGTAGGATTCTTGATTGTCTCTGATGATGAAACCTATTAAGAAGTAAATGAAGTTCGACTTGTATAAGAAATTGCTGGATATTCTTCCAGTGGGTTCAGTTAATAAGCTTGTTGCTGAGTTCTGAGTTGAAATGTTGTCTGGATTGCTTCTGTTGTTTTTGTTTCTGGAACAACTACATTGCTTTCTCAGGCTGATGTTATCATTCTATGCTTTCAGCATTGTACTTCCTTTTTTTTTTGCATCCGTCTTCCAATACCCTAGTGAAATTGTTGGAAGCCCTTCTGATTTATGACTCTTCCATTAATATATGTGCGTATGACGGCTAAGATTTTGCTAGTGGGGCAAAGTACTTACACCTAATCAAGCAGTAGCAGTTTGAATAAAAAACAGTAGTCCATTATAACGAACTGAAGGTGCTATCTGTGACTTAAATTAGTTTCTACACTTATAACAGATTTTACTAAAATCAGTCTTCCATGCTTCAGAAATTAGAATCAGTACTCTTTAGACATTAATTTACATTTTATTTGAAATCATTTACTTTTGAAATAGACAGAGTTGTTTATTTTGCTAACATGCCTGCTTGCTTGCTGTAATTGCATAATCTGTAGAATTTTAGTGCAGGCTTTGGCTAACCTACTTTGTGATTAATAATCAAATGTCACATACTATTATCAAATGTGTAATTGACTGGCATTCTTTGCTATGACTCACTTGGCTAAAATCTGTATTTAGATTGGATGGAAAAGTGGGAGTTAATTTTTGGTTTAGCAGTAAAAACCTAGTTGAAACAGTGCCAGATAAAATTACAGACATTATGAACAATAGGAAAAAATTTGGTTTATGTATTCTGTAGTTAAAGGATATACGGTGGGGTTGTTTTGTAATTGCATTCTTGGTGTGTTCCCTTTTATTGGAAGTAATTATATTCATGCATGACTTGGCCACTAGAAGTTTTTAAAACTGTTTTAAAACCAGAAGTTTTTTGTGTTTTTCTTTTTCTTTCCCCTATAAATGATGAACTATTTGGCATTTTACTTCAGCACTTAAATGAACAAATACAAATACTCAATTTGGATGAAGAGCCCTTGCTATAAGTGTATACTCCTGTTTTTTTCCTTTTCCTCTCCAGTGGGCGCATTTTTTCATTTACTTTACGCTTTATCAGAGTATATTCAGTTTTAATATATCTGTACTTTATGCGCTTACATAAATCACTGTCTCTGCAGAGGTTTGATATTAAAATTTGTGCTGGTTTTGGCTGGGATAGAGTTAATTTTATTCATAGCAGCTATGAGCTGTGGTTTGGATTTGTGCTGGAAACAGTGTTAATGACACAGGGTGTTTTTGTTATTGCTGAGCAGCGTTTTCAGAGAGTCGAGGCCTTTTCTGCCTCTCACCCCACCCCACCCCACCAGCAAGGGGGTTGGGGGTGCACAAGGAACTGGGGGCAGGACACACCTGGGACAGCTGACCCCAACTGACCACAGGGATATCCCATACCATAGGGCTCAACATACAGAACTGGAGGAAGAAGGAAGGGGAGGGGGCACGTTCAGAGGGACCATTTGTAATCCTCAGTCACTGTTACACATGATGGATCCCTTCTTTCCTGAGGATGGCTGAACACCTGCTGCCAATGTGAAGTGGTGAATGAATTCCTTGTTCTGCTTTGAATTCCTTGTGTGCACAGCTTTCACTTTACCTATTAAACCCTTTATCTTAACCCATGAGTTTCCTCACTTTTGCCCCATCCCACCAGGGGGGACTGCACAAGTGGCTGTGGGGCTTACTTGTTGGCTGGGATTAAACCATGACACAACAGAACTTAAAAGTACTAGTGTACAAATATAAAAACAAAAAAGAAAAAAAATTGTGGTTTGGACACACCATTGTTCCAGACTGCAGGAACGCTGTTGCTCTTTGGTTGTATGGCTAAGACCAACAGTGTCACCTACAGGTGAATCGAGTAGATTTCTTAATTTTTCAAGTGGAGCTATCAGACACACAAGATAAATTAGTGACTGAAAATGGGAAGATCTGATTTACTAACTTTGCAGTAAATATCTTAAATCAATTTTTCTGCTTATTATTGTTATGAAATTAAGTGAAAATATTTAATTCAAACTGTTTTTGCAAGCAATGCTAACTAAAAAATGTTTGAAATAATTTTTAATGTGTATAAAAATGATTATTGGTAATATTCTGGGTATTTAAATTTAAAATTGCACTGAAGATACATGTGATTTGTGACATTAAAGTACATCTACTGGCTGTTTTTATATAGAGATCACAATTCATTGTTTGTCAATGATTCATCTCAAGTCTGTGGCAGAATGTTGCAGAAGTGAATATGAAGTAAAATGTTAAAAATATTGCATTGAGAATATAAAATAAGTAATTTTTTAAATTTGTGTCTTTAAAAGATTGCTCTTAGATTATTGCATCTGTTTCTTCAATACAACAGATATTAATGATGCTGAAGTTTTTCTAAAAGTAGAACAACATACAAACATAATATATGTTAAGGGAGAGGACTGTTGTTCTTTAGCCTTTTCTTTTGGAGGTTCAGCATCTTCCTTTCTCTGTTGCCCAGTTTGTAATTAAATTATTACTTTTTAAAAGGCCCTTCTTCACTTTTGCATGACTGGGACTAGTTGAATCAAATTCTGTCTTGACATGACGGGTTTTTAGGTGTATTGCTGCGGCGATGTGACCATCCAGTGACAACTGAATCACATGAGTTGCAAAGTATTTGTAATGTTTTAAGCTAGATTTTGAGTGACATATTTTAAGCTAGTGGCATCATCAGAGAGGCTTCTGTGTAATAAAGATGTGTGCTTGTGGGAAGAAGAAAACCTGGTTGGAGCTGCTAAGGTGCTTCCATTTCTGCAACAGAATGGTGAAGCTCCTAAGGGGAAGCTGCCTTTGAGCTTTCTATTCTTTCTATTACTGTTACGTCACTCAAATGGGGGATATATCTATCACAGTCTTATGGACTCTGAGCTTAGAGAGATTTGTGTAGACTCTCATGTGTTGACTAGTCAGCTATCATATTTAGAGACTCCAGTGTTAAGTGGTTACCTTACATAAGATTCAGTAATAGGCTTGAGCCTGTTTCTTGTTACTTCATAGGCACCAGTTTTGGTTTGTGCTGGTTCTAGTGTGGCTTTTTGTCATTTAAGAAAATACTTAAGACAGTGACATTGAAAACCAAATGTTACTTCTCCATGTCAATGGCACAATGATAAGCACAAGATCTCTTTGCTGCTCCTTCCACTTATTTGGTCTTGCTTTATTGTGTTTCAGACAGTCCATCTTATTTAGCTGTGTACTTGCCAAGTGGTATTTACTGCTACATCTCTCAAAACAGTTAAACGTAACACTGATTGGGTAACCTTGGCATTGGTGAGGGGGGGAGGAGGGAAAAAAGAGTTACTAGCGTAGTAGAAAGTTTCAAAGACTTTTAATTCACTTGTGTGCTAATATACAAAAATTATAGATCCAGTTTTATAGCTGTAATATATTCAGTTAGCTCAATGCGTTTGTGTCATGCAGCATGACTCTTGAGTCTTCACTTAATGTCCTTCAGAAACTGCATTGTGTGTAAGGGTATTATATGTAGGATTATTTAGCAAAATGCTCTGGTGTTGAAAACTGATCAAATAGCACACTACAGCAATATTTTCTACACTCCATTGTAAATGACTTAGCAAGCGATACTAATGAGTTCAATAAGCTACTTCAGTATTTTTTTAATCTAGATGGAAACTCAAAAGTTTTTCAGACTTTAAGAGTATCTAGCAATCCTTTGTACTTCTTATTCCTACTCAATGCCTCCAAACTCAGGAGTGGCTCATCCTCATGATCAGCAAGTTAGACAAGATTGCCAGGAGACTGACAGGATGAAAACCAAACATAAAAAGGAAGAATGCAAGAGGTGGGTGCAGGAACAGGTGACCTGGAAGGATTGTAGTTGCACATGAAGGGACAGGATCAGATGAGAAAAAGCCCAGGAGCATATGTGAAGGGCAACAAGAAAGGCTTCTATGAGGGTACAGCAAAAGAAAAATTGGAGAAAACCTCTGCTAAATGGAACAGGATACCTGATGACAAAGGACATGTGAAAGGCTCAGGTACCTAATGCTTTCTTTGCTTCAGCTGTTAGTGTTAGGCTTGGCTTTCAGCAATCCCGAGCCCCAGAGACAAATGGGAAAATCTAGAGAAGGAAAATTCAACGCTTGGTGGAATAAAGTAAGGTTAGGGAATGTGCAGACAAACTCAGCATGATACAAGTTAATGCAATGATACTTTCCCACAAGTCTTGAGGGACCTGGTCAAAGTTATCATGAGGTCATTCTTGATTACCTTTGAAAGGTCATCCTCTGTCAGGAACCAAAGCAATTTTGCAGATGGTACAAAACTGAGAGGAGTGGTTGACAGATCAGGTGGTTGCACAGTCATTCAGAGTGACTTTGACAAGCTGGAGAAATGAGCCAACAGAGATCTCATGAAATTCCAGAGTTCATGCCATGTCCTGCACAGGAGTGGAGGAGTAGTTCTATGAACCTGTCCAGGCTGGGGGCTGGTCAGCTGGAAAGCAGCTTCCCAGGAAAGATAACGGATATTCTGGTGGAAAACAAATTGAATATGAGTCAGCAACGTCGCCTTCAGTCTGGGCCGCATTTCAGAAGGGTGTTGCCAGCAGCTCAAAGGAGGTGGCTGTTCCTCTCTGCTCAGCCCTGGTGAGACACATCTGTGGTGCTGGTTCCAGTTCTGGGCTCCCATTACAACAGGAATGTGGACATACTAGAGCAAGTCTGGCAAAAAGCCATGAAGGTTATTGAGGGATAGAACATCTGACACATGAGGAGAGGCAAAGCAAGCTGGGGTCATTCAGTCTGGGTATGAAAACGCTCAGATAGATGTGGTTTGAGTATGTTGTGTATTCATGTGTAAAGAAGACTGAGACAGACCTCAGCAGTTTCCAGTGAGTGCAAAAGAGACAGTGGGCACATACTCTCTGTAAACATGAGATTTTATTTTTTTTCCTGTGAGGGTGGTCAGACACTGAAAGTTTGTCTAGACAAGCTGTGGAGTCTTCAAAGACTTCGAGTATCACCTGAGAGATACTGGATATGTGTCTGTATTCAATGTTCATCAGACTCCTCTACATGACCCTGACTTGAGTAGTGGATTTGATTGGTAGATCTCCAGAGGTGACTTCCAACCTTATCCTTGCTGTGATTCTGTGAAAATCAAAATTAGTCCATTTTGATGGAATTGGCTATATGATATTTGCTGCATGTATCAGTAAAAGATGAGCAAGGAACATTTTAGACTCCATTTTGCCTGTTTCAATGTTCCTGTGTAATGATAGAGGATGACATTTTGTCAAACAAATTTCAGATTTTCTTTTCTAGTGATAGAATGCTAATAAGCAGTTTGCTTTTCATATTTTTATATGAAAAATTAAGACTAAAAATCCTTAAAATACATAATCTGAATGTTAAATTGTGAAGTACAATGAATCTCAATAAGTAACAATAAAGAATGCCTCGATTTTTCAGAAAATCTGAAATTTAAGTACTTTATGGTATGAACTAACTGCTCATCTGCATATTATTAACTAATGAATTTATTAAAAACACCAAATAAAACATTATAGGTTTTGTCTCAGGCTTTTTTGTCACTGAGGATCTTCAGTGAAAGTTGGAGGAAAGTCATTTTCAGGACTCTCTATTACCATTAATATTTTATCTATGAAGAATTTAGAAGAATGATTTACTTCTGTTTGGTTTAATGGTCTTTTATAGCTGAAATGGTTCTGTGCAAAAGGTGTCCACATGTCTTTAAAATTACTTAGTAACTGTTTTGCACTTCCAAATACTTTTTTAAGCACAGTAAATTTTACAGGATGAAAACGCAGTCTTTTATAGTTAATGCAAATGATGCATTAAGTTAGACCCTTTTCCCAGAGTACAATTTAAATGTACTCAGAAGTCCAATTATCTTTGATTTAGATGTAAAAATTGCAGAATAACAGCTGTGCCTGCTGCGTGAATATTCCTCTGCAAAAAGATAGCTTATTTGAGCAGAGTTGAGGGCAGGTTGCTCAGGGAATGTTTGCCTGTTTTGGATCTTTGTCAAATTTAACTGCTTCTGGTCAGTTGAAAATACAAGTAAATTACAAAATAACATCAGGGCAATTGAGAGTTTAAATCCCCTAAGTTTTCATTTTGCACATTACAAAATATCTTAGGTTCTCTAGCATTTATTATAACTATTTGTGGAACAAACGCCACACATAATACTTCAAATTAATGCTTACAAATATTGCAGATAATAATGCTAAATTTGACTGCATTTAGAATACAGCTTTTCCTACACTACATCAAAAAAATTTTTAAGCACCTCTGACTCTGAAGAATCACTGTACATGCAATAATTTTAATAAAATGTAGTCTAATTTACAATAAAATTAGAGTATATGTAATACTAGTGTAAAGTAATCTTATTATAACTAAAACTATTTTGTTATCATGAAGTGGTTTAAATTGCAGCATGCAGTACTAGCAGGGTATTTATTAGTAGCATATTAAATTACTAATATAGAGTAGACTATATTATCTAGGCTATATGTTATACTTAGTTACTTAAGTTACTTATAATTGAAATTTGAAAGATGTTTTTTAATTGAAGTTTTGAAGATATTTACCTTGTAAGCAGATCTTAAAACTATACAAAATAGTATGAGAATTAATCTAATTTGTTCTTCTGAGGAAACAGATGTAATACCTATATTTCACTGTTGATAATTATTGCTCTAATTTAATTTTACAACACCCTGATCATTGAACTCTCCTAAACTTCCTGGTAAATCTCCTTCAGGGCTTACCTGTCTTCACTGTTAAAAGATTTTTTTTTTAAATGGAAACCTATTTTCAACCTAAATCCTAATCAAATTTTATTTCCACTTTCCTTATCTGAATGTGTGTCTTCCCCAGTCATCTCTATTTGCTTTCTGAAGACTCTTGCAGTTGTAGTTATCTCTGTTCAGACAGGTTTATTTAGCCTAAGCATCAGTTTATTTAAACTTTTTGTAAAGGTCATGCTTCATTTATGTTTAGTCATACTCATTTTTCATTTCTGGACTCTCAGTTGGTTTGCACTTCTTGAAAGAAATTGCCCAGAACATAATGTATTGCCCCAAGATCCTACTGCTACAGAGCAGAGTGGAAGCTTTGTTTAGCATGTCCAAATAGCAGCATTTCTGCTCCAAGGTTTCAATTTTTGCATCAGCAGAGCATTTTTGGTTCATGTGCAGACTGATCTGCTCTTTCTCTTTCTTCTGAACACAATAGAGAAAAGACTTCTAAAGCTGATTCATACTTAGATGGATGAAATGAACCAGCTAGAAGAAGCCTAGATGTCTAGTTTTGAGGGTGATTTTGTAAATTAGCAGGAAAGATAGGCAAGATAAATCCTATTCTCATTGTAGAATCTTGAAATTGTATTACTGACTCATGCATAAATGCATCTGTTCTGTAAAATATTAAGATATTTAAAAATTCTTGCTCCATCCTCCAGTGTGTTTACAGCATTGTCCAGCATAATATCGATGTCATGTTTAGTGGGTATAATCTTTAGTCCGTTGTAGGATTACTCATGAAAACATGCTATAGTATTGAGGTGCATAGGCTCCAGTGGAGCTCTGTGTGATTTTATCCTTTCATTACAACAAACTGTTGATATTTCCTCTTGGTGATTANTTCGTGAAATCACATTTGCATGCAAGCAAATGAATTGGTGTTTGAGTTGGTGTTTTGTGAACAGGTGTCATGAAATTGACTTCTAATGCAGTATCTGTTTAATATCAGCATCTCAGCTGAACCAAGACATTTTTCTTCATCTTACCCTTAGTATGCCTTCATATCAGTGATTTGCATTGATTCTTGAAAAAACCTGATTGGAGACAAAAAACATGAACTTGCTCCCTCTTGCATACAAATTTATGATAGAAAATAAAACTGTTGAGTAAAGGTGAGTGAAAAAGAGTATTTGGAATAAAATGTCACTGTTGTCCTTTGGTCCTTTTTCACATAATACTGGGTTAATCCACATCTTGGGGTAAGGCTTGACCGGAGCAGAAAATCTGGCTAATGTTAAAATACAAATAAATAAATCAAAGGTTAACATTATGGCAACAAAAGTTACTGTGAACCTTTTCATATTTACAGTTAATGAGATATGGAGGACCACTATGATGCATCTTAAAAGTGTACCAGTATAAATAAATTGAAAAGACTGGGAGCTGAGGTAGTCTTTTATCGTTGTCTCCTGAAGCTGCACAACCAAAGCCTAAAGTTTCCTTGTAGAACAGAGGAGTAATGATTTTGAAACCCTTTCCCTTGCAGCTATGAAAGAAGAAAAGAAAACGGAAAAAAAAAAACAAACATACAAACCCTCAATTATCGAACAAAAAAGCCACCAAGCAAGCAAAAATATTGGATTAGTCAGAAACTTTCATTTCCAAAAAATCTTATTGTTCTTACTTTTGCCTTGTAAATTCATAAACAAACTAACAATCTTATCTCAAGTATTACTATAATGATATATAAAAACATACATAAATGTATTCTACTGTCATGTTTTGTAGTTATTCTATTGTATCTCTGTTAGATGTGAAAAAAGGGGCTGAGGGAGAAGGAAATGCAAAATAACACTGGGAAGATTTGAAAACAAGCAGGCTGGATGCAGTGTCTCAAGAGACAGGCACTTGCTCAAAGTTGTCAGATTTGATTAAGGGAGCTTTTGGTATCAATCAGACCTGACAGTAGTATATCAGAGGTTAGTAAAACTATAATTGGTGAACTGATTAACAGCAAAGAGGAAAAGAGAGTAATGTTTTGGATCAAACTCCTTTAAAACATTTAGATCATTATTTAAACTTGAAGTCTGAGTAGCTAATTATATATTTTAGAGTATAAGAGATGAATTTCACAAAGCATGCAAGCTGTTCTTCCT
>WEIT01035321.1:24440-45245 GCA_013389985.1 Dryoscopus gambensis
AAGCAGCAGGGCTGGATATGGCTCTGTGTGCTGTCAGTGCTCTGTCATCTTCAGTGGGGTAGAACCAATTTATGTGATCTGAAATACAAATCTCACCTTGCTTTGGCATTACCTTCGCTTCAGTGCCACTCACTGCAAAGCAGCAAGTTGCTTGTTGTTTGCAAAAGAATGATTTCACCAAAATGTTGCCCTCACTCTCAGCACTGTAGGTTTAGATTAGACAGCAGGAAAAATTTCTTCATGGAACAGGCTGCCCAGGGCAGAGGTGGAGTCCCTGGAGGTGTCCAAAAACATGTGGATATGGCTTTTGAGCACATGGATTATTGGTGAACACAGGGATGGTGCTGGGTTGAGAGCTGGACTCAATGGAATCAAAGTGTTTTCAGGCCTTCATGGTTCTGTGATTCCATGTTCTTTCCCAAGATGCTGAAGAGCTGTTGCTACAGTCAACAAACTTTGAACACAAGTTTTCATTTCTTCATTGTCAACCACAGAGTGACTGGTGGTTTTTTGTTTTTGTTTGTGGTTTTTTGTTTGTTTGGTTGGTTTTTTTGGTTTTTTTAAATGGAAAAAGCCAGGACAAAAGTATTTCTCAAATGCCAGCACCAGCCTACATTTAGTGTGTTAGGTAGTCCTGATGTGCAGAGACACCTTCCACTATCCCAGAGTGCTCCACAGCCCTGTCGCACCTGGCCTTGGACATTTGGGGCAGCCACAGCTTCTCTGGGCAATTCACATTTTGTCTCTGCTGCTCTACAATCACCGGTGTTCAGTGTTTGAAGGGAGCAGTGAAAGGAAACCGAAAAACCCAAGCCGAGCGCAGCAGGTTTGAATATTTTCTAAATAAGGACCTAAACATCCACAGATCTCTAACTCTGCAGCTCAGAAGCAAACAAGACAGGTTTTCTGCACTGTTGAACTGGCCAACCTGTTGAAGGAAGGCAAAATTTAAAAAGAACGAGCAGGATGTAAAAGTGGTCCTGAAGTAACTGTGGTAGAAAATTACTATGACATGGATCCACATCCTTTCACAGAAGTTATTAAATCCCCAGAAGTTATTGTTTCATAGTGACATGCACACTATAAAAAATGATTGGCCAAGTTATAGCTTCTCTCTGCAGGGCAGATTTGCAGTTGTCACTGCTCTTTGCTTTTCTCCTGCTTACATATATTTTTTTTCCACCTCTTCTGTTGTGTGCCTCATGAAAAGAGAGCTCAAGTTCAAGGCTGTGTGGGATTTTTCTCAAGCCATCGGAGTTCCAGCCAGTAAGTAAGCATCCCAGCACACGGGCCAAATTAATTCCATCATCATCAAATGGAAACAAAGTGCCTGAGACAAAGTGACTGAGAGGTCAAGGAAATCTGCAGCTGAGAATCAAACTGGGGCCGGTTGGGAATTCAGTACGTTAAAGGTGAACAAGGGGGCATTTTTAGAGCTTGGGGTACACTCCAGTGATTGCACGCAATCCTTCATGCTACTTGTGGCTTTATCTCAGATTTATTGTTGACTGATGCACAAGATGAAACAACAAGGGTTGTTCTGGTATGTGAATTTCCTTCTTTGAATTAATTTTGTACCGCTGACACGATTGCTGTATAAAGTGACTCCTTAGAAAGCATTTTTAAACTGCACACCAGTGCAAGAAAGCTTTAGTGTGTCTGACAGCTCTGGAGCTGCCTGGTCAGAAGACAGGTCAGGGTTCAACCTATTAAACTTTTGGTAGCTGCAAGATGCGACATGAACTGCATTGCCCATCCACCAACACAGACCTGATTGCTGCTCCCATTTCCTGATGTAGCAAAGGACAAAGCATGAAAGAAATTAATGCACACATTTCATCCCCTGCAGGGCTGACATCTTTCTGGCTGACTGAAAAAAACCCCTCAGATGATCAGATATGAGCACTGTCTCAGCTACATGGTCTACTTGCCTCAGAGCAGCACTGTTCTTTTAGAGTCTCTTCCAGTCAATGGCAAGTCTGGGAAAATAGGCAAAAAACCATAAGCTAGCTTTTGGGTGAAAACAGCTGTGTGTTTTCAGTGCAATTGTAATCTGGGACCTTAAATTCATGTCCCTTTAAATTTGGTGTTATGTGAACCCTGATTACTCATCTCTTGAGGGAAAGGAAGCCTATCTGAGAAGCTCTCACACTTCCAAACTGCCCCACTCTTCGTGGCTTTGAGCCACATGAAAGTAATAACCCTTCCATAAGATACTGCTCAGTGGCTCTTGGAAATGCCTTGGAATAGGACTTACTCAGCAGATTTGAATAAAATCCAATCTCTTGTTTTTACAGTGTCTGTGGATTAAAGCGTGAAATGTAACCATTCTGATGAAAATCTGAGCCTTTCCACAACCCTGTTTCATATCAAACCTGGAGCATTTTGGGTGCCTGTTGTAGGAGGACATCTGGCTCTCTTGTGCCATAATAGGGCACTGAGATTGTGAACATTATTCATGTTTTGAAAAAGCATCTTTTGTATCTGCCCAAGCCACCCAACACAACCAGGCTAGCCATGAGTATTCTCCTCTGGCCTCTGTTCTTGCTTCCTTGCTCCAATTTCTTTTTGNAAGGCTCCAGGACACAGGACACTTCAACTTTTCATTGCTCTATTATGGACTCATGTGTCTGGTCTAATCACCTTAGATATCCTTCACAGTTAAGGAAGAAAAACAGGTGTTTTAAGGTTTTCTTTCATCTCATAACTGAAGTTAGGGAGATAAATCCCTCTCTGGTGTTCCCAGGGGACAGTGGGATTGCAGGGGGATACGGATCTGAGGTGAATTGTGATATCTGGCTGGACTTGAGGTCCCCAGGTCACCAAGGAATCCCATCCTGGCATGACTGGGTTTTGAAGTCAGGAGCCTCCAGTAAAATTCTGATAGATTTGTAGGAGGAACTTTGGCAAATAGAACCGTTTTTTTTCAAAATGGTTCCACTGTGGGACAATTAACTCTGTTGAGCTATGCTGAGTCTCTTTAAAACAGATAATTCTTGGCAGATGTTAAGAGAGCAAGTGTTGCCCTTTATTTGCATTTGATTGTTGAATCCTATTGAGCTGAGTAAATTTTATCTTTTCTTTACCCTTGTCATTAACACACAGAAATAAATACTTCCTTTCCACACGGCCTGGTTAGTTTTACCTTGGCAGTGTTCAAACCTAGTTTATAAGGTTTGGGAAGATCGTCAGCTGACCATGCAACAGATGAATTTGGAGGTACTGATAAACACAACCTGCACTGGGAGGGCTGCATCAGCTGGAAGTTTGAGAGCTAATTTCCAGTGACATCAGCTCTGAAGAGCACTTCACTTTTGACAGAGTGTGGCGTTCTTTTGGAGTCTTTAGTGAAAAACACAGGTTAAAATGTATGTTTGTTCTCTTCTCTGCCATTTTTGCCCATGGGGCAAAATGTCTGTGTGTTTATGGCAGCCCCTGCCATGTGGCACAGGGCTCCGCCACTCGTTTGTCAACAGCCACAAGTTTGTTGGTCTGTAATGGTCAAGGCACTGGGAAAAGGGTGATGCTCTGAAGTCTTCTCTCAAGCTCATCCGTGAGTTTTTTCTCATTGTGGAGCTCCTGCTCTGCTCCATGAGGACACCAGATCCAAATCTATGGGTCCTGGTAGGAGTGAGCTGCTGAAAAGCTGAACCTAAATCCCCTTTGTGAATCCGGTCCCTTTCTAGATGCCAGCTGTGCATGGAAATTTGGCTTAGGATCTTAAAATCACTTTGTAGATCCAGCCCTCAAGGCACCTTTGACAATCCTTCCATAGGAAATGAGGTTTTTTTCACCGTAAGTGTGAAATAGGGTATAACTCTGACTGGTTTTAGTGCAGCTAAGATCATGTAGCACTTTTTATAGACTGCCAAAGGGTCTAAATATGGTCAGTAAACCAGAAGGTGTTTTAAGGGGAGTAGACAGAAAGGGCTTAGGTCTGCATGGGCTCATTGACATCTGTATTTAAGGCATGGGGGGGTACAGTGATGCCTTTGGGGAAGAATGCAGCTACTTGCACTTTATTTCATTCCTGCAGTTTCAGTGCCAAGCCACTGGACTTGAGGAGGGATGATTCTTTTCCTTTTTCTTGCATCTGAATGTTCAGGCAAGCATGAGACATTGTATGCTGGTCCACTGCACAGAAAACTAATTCATTGACGAGCTTGGCCTTTCAGGGATTACTTTTACTTCCAATTCATTATTTTAGGCAGCTTGGGTTTTCTGCACTCAGCTCCCTCTAGGAGAAAAACAAACCAACACTTTCATACATTAAGGTGTGCACATGAATTTTGAAGCAAAACTGGTTGTGGAACATTGAAAGTCCGAGCTAAAAACACTCCGAGCTCTGCAGCTGAATGGATGCATGTCTTTGCTGTAGTGAAGGGCTCTCACAACCAGGCTGCTGTCATCTACCTCTTGGAGCCTGAGGTGGGCACCATGCGTCTTGTGGAGACAACAATCGCTTTTGTTTTGCCAAGGAAAAATATGTAATAGTGTATTTGTTTTAACAAAGAAAGGTATCCTGTGAAGTGGGCTCCTGGGGACCTGAATTTTTACTGCACAGACTCCAGGTTGCAACTCTACGCAAGTTTGAGATGGTTTGTGGTCTGCAGACGCACTGACAAATGTGTGATTTAATGTGCAGAAACACCAGCACAATGACCCTTTCACAGACCTCTTAAAACGTTATTTTTTCCTGTCTTCCAGCAGTCACTTCTGGAAACTTGAATGTAACGCTGAACCCTTCACTGGTTTTAATGCCACCTTCACATAACTGCTCCCCTCTGGAAAGAGATGCACAGGTGTTAATCTACTTACGCTTTTCATCTGCTTTAAAGGGGGCTATGAGAAAATGCTCTCTGTGTTTCGCATCGACCAGCTTTCTCTGCCTTGTGTTACAAGAAGGCTTTGTGAATACACCCGAAGAGGTTTTCTTTTGCAAGCCCCTTGGAATCTTCCGAGGAATTGCTTCCTGAGTTTTATTTTGTGCAGCAATGCTGTGGGAAAGCCATATCAAAACCATCAGCTCTAAGCTTTGCTTTGAGGTAGGCTGATGTTTTCTAGAAGAGGATTTTGGATACTGGGCTAAGGACACGGCAAAATTTCTTCTTGTATTCACACAAAATCTCATTCTTGGGGCTCACTTGCATCCCACTTGCAATCCTGTTTGCTCAGCTCCTTAGATGACACAGTCAATAAAAATCTACTTTTGCTAGCAACTTATGCCAGAGTTTACTTACTACACTTGAGGTTTTTAACTCAAATTTTGATTTCGACAGGTAGGTGCATTGAAACCCTAGGACTGTATGCTGTGTGTTTTCTCATCATCTTTTTATGCTGCCTGAAAGGGATTTAGTTGCTTAAGGGACACATGGTTAGGTTAGTGGTTGGACTTGGTGGTCTTAGAGGTGTTTTCCAACATGATTCTCTGATTCTATTGTGTGAATATGGAAATGTGAAGCTGTTGAAGCAAATGAGCTTTGTTCAGAGGGAGCAAACTAATAAAACAGATATTTTTTTGCCATTGACAGAGCTACAATTGCAGTTTTTCACTACCCTTCCTTGCAGCAGAAAACTTTATTTCCACAGAACCACCTTGATCAGCTCATTGGTTCAGCACCAGCTCAACCCAGAGTGAGTCAGAGGACCCTGTGTGCATGAGGCTGCACCAAACACTCACTTGGGAGCTTTAACGAGGTGTCTGTGGTCTGGAGAGCTCAGGCAGCCACAGCAGGGAGCAAATGTGCTCATGCTGGGAATGTTATGGGCTGCGCAGAGTGGCTTGAGCAGAGTGGCATCTCTCCTGTGTGAGGAGATGGATGGAGCCTGGATGGCACCGGGACCTCCCAGCCCCATCCTGTGTGAGGCTCTCTGATGTGTGAGGCACCAGGGACAAGCCTTTGCAGGTGCCAGGGCAGCATCTGCTGGAACTGTTGGGCTCTGCGTGGTGCTTTTTGCCCACCAGCTTGTCTCCCCAGAGACCTGCCAGCTCTGTGTCCACCATCTGCTGCTCTGTAGCCTCTCCTTTTATCACATCTGTTAGGTTTGCCAGGGGCTGGGTGGATAAATGAGGTGTGACTGCTGTGAGCACTCTGGAGCAGAGTAGCCTGTCGATGAGGTCATGCTGCAGCTTTAGGATCCTGACTGTCCAGGCCCTGGTTATCAGACCTGGGCTTTCTGGGTTTGCAGTTTGACTTCATAGTATCCCCTTGATTTGCCTCTGTGGATTGCAACCTCCACACATGCAGTGCTTTTATTTCAGGTACAAATGAAGCTGGGAACTTTAAGGTCAGAGAAGAATTAAGCAGAACAAGATGTACAGTTCTTCTAGTTATGAACTCTTTTTTTGATGTGAGCTTTCTATTCCTGTTCTTTCTGCTGAATCAAGAGGTTTATCTAAAACATTTCAAGAATTAAAATAAAATTCTGCCGTCTTCCCCCAGCTCTTTGATTGTTCTGTCAGGAAAGCACAGTGGAACAGAGCCAAACCTGATACTGATTTCATCAGTGACAAATTCTGATTTCGAAGTTGTGTTTGCTGAAAAACCAAGAAACCTCCATTTGAATTGCTTCAACAAATGTTTTCCTTTAGTATTTAAATTCACAAAGATGATCTGAGGACAAGGAGACGCAAACAACAGCTTCAGAAATGAAGAAGTCAGTCTATTTTGTCACTGGCAGCTGAAAAAGTCTCCTTTCTATACTCTGCCTGTGCACAATAATTGGATGTGGGTGTTAATTGGAGGCATTAACATATTTTACTGTCATGTGACAGTGTCAGACATAAGTGGAAGGGTCTTCAGCCACACATGTGGACAAGAAGAAGGAGGAGAAGACAGTCAATGCCCCAAAACAGCTTAAAATACTGAATCTTGTGGCAGGAGAGAGGGAAAAGCATCCTGTGAAGGATGGGAAAGCAGTGTGATGCAGAAGTGGTTCCTGCAGGTCAGCATGGACGTGTGTGATGGGGAAGTGGGACCGCAGAAGTCCCACGTGCCAGGAAAACATCACACTGCCGTTCCCAGGACTGAGAAGCAAAAAGCTGAGCTTAATAGAAAAGGGCTTTGGCAGAAATGACAAGAAAACAGGGATGTGGAAGGATGTCTGGCCTGACCCCAGCCATGAGCCGGAAAGTCAGGGGTGACCAGGAGCAGAGGGGGGCTGAGGGAGGAGACAGAGCTTTGTTCCAGTACCTTGGAGGTGCGAACTGCCATTTCACCAGGAGGTATCAAAGAGGTGGCCTGAGAGGAGACAAAACAAAGGTTTTAGGTATGACAAATTAAGCAAAAGGAGAAAAATCAGAGCAGAGAATATCTACCAGGAGCCAGCATAGAATGCCAGTTGGATTCATGGGAATGACAGATGTTCAAGAGGGGCACAGGATTCCCTGGGCTGCAAGTAAGGATTTTTAATGCAGGAAATAAACATNCATGATGGAGATTTATTCATGGTATAAAGGAATTTTGCAGCCAGCTACGCTCTGTGATTTATCAAACAGGGACTCCTTCTACATGAAATATCACCGTACCTCAGAACAGGAGAAATCACATAACTGTTTTCTGAAAAATAAAATACCACAGTCTTCCCATTATTACAAATAGCTCTCGGTTGCAACAGGGGAACCTTGGAGATAGTTAATCTTTTGTCATATTCTGCACAAATAGAGACAAAATGGAATATATTTCCATTATTGAATTACTTGTTCATTTATTCCAAGTTAAAGATGCTAATTACTATCTGTATTTTCACAGCCTTATCTGATCATATTAACCTGACAAAAGGGCAGCCAAAATTCAAGATTAAGTTTCCAGATAATGCTAATAGATTCATTTTCCCTCATCTCTTCTGTCTTTTGGCTGATTTTCATTAGTTCATTTGTAAGGCTCCTATTAGCCCATGGTTATTTCAACACAGTGTGCAACATAGATGTGGAATTTGATCTTGATGTTATTCTCTGCTATTTAAAATCTGACTTCAGATCTGTCTGTTGCCCGAGGAAAGCAGGAGAATGCAAATAATGATCTAAGATTCAAGAAAATAAATAGGCAGGGAAGTAGAAAAGCCTGCTTTGAAAATGCCTACTGGAAAGGAGGTGTAGAAGTAAAGTGACAAGGAGTCACAGAGATGTGTTTTACTCACTTTCAGGATGAGAGAACCAGTCAGCAACACACTCTGAAAATTTTCCAGAGTACCTCTCATGTCAGTGGCCTTAATACTCTCTATGGGATGTGTGAACTGTAAAAAAGGCAGAAAAAGACAGCAGTTTTGTCAGTACTTTCAAAGTAATTATCAGTTTTAGGATTAAAGACTCAGCTCCCAAATTTTATGCTGAGGTCGAAACCACATTTTGCATTAAATGAAGGGTACATTGCTGACTGTCAAGAATCTGTGTACAAGAAGCTGGGTCTGTCCAAGGCTGTGGCAAAAAGAAAACACTATTTTTAAAAGTTTCGTGGAGCTCCAGCCAATGCTCTGAGGTCCTAAATCAAGATCTTTAAATGACTACTATTGGTTCTGGGGAAATTATGATTTTTGTCTTATTTCTGTTAGAATTAGTGATAAATGATAGCTGCAATCAACTTATACTACTAGCTGATTGGATTTCCAACCCTTTGGGAATTTCAGCCATTTGGGATTTTCAGTATTAGGAAGATGCTGATGTCCCACACATGCCTTCATACCTCCAGAGATCAGAAGCTCATAGACACTTGTGTCCGTGTATGTTTTGAAATGAAGATGACAGGAGTTTCTGTAGGGACAAAAGTAAAAACATGGGGTGGAGAAGCACCTGAGGGAAAAGAAGAATAGGAATTAGTGGGCTGTGCGTGTCAGTTCTGAGGGAATGAAATTTGCTCGGATGTATATTTGCCATGTTTGTATAATCCTTCCCCAAAAGGCGGTTACTTACACCCAAGAAGATGTTTTACAGGAAGAATTATATAAATCTCACCGTGTCTGAGCAGCACAATCCAGGTATGGCCAGCTGAGCTCCATTTCCCTAAACCTGGAGAGGTGAACATAAGTTACAAGAATTTATTTCTCCCCTTGGATGAGGGAGAAAGTTCAGGTGGAAGGGTTAGAAGTAGATTTTTTGGGGGTGATGGCTGGAGGGCTGTGCTGAGTGAAGGCTGCTCTGCTTCACTGCCGGGGCTGTTCTCCTCCCTCCTCCTGAAACCTGCAGCTATGAGCACTCCTAAACCCACTCCAGTCAAAATGAATCTGCCAAAAAATTCCCACCCCAACTGTGCCCGGCCCCAAAAGGCATTTTAGGGGGTGTAGGAGCTGATTTGCACACGTGGGAGCAGCCTGGGACCCACCAAGGGGGACATTGCTGGGACAGTGACCATGCTCTGGGGTCACAGTGGGTCCTGGTGGAAGAGGGGCTATGGCTGGGACCCCTGGCTCAGGTCTTTGCCCAAGGGCCACCATCTGCAGCAGGGGACAGGCTGAAGGCAATCAGCTCCATTTAAAATGATTTCATTTCTTTAGTGGAAACAAGGTCAGATGAAGGTTTTTGGTGTGGGTTTCACTCGTCTGGCTGGTAAAAAAGAGAAATAGTTGTCATGGATCCTGAAACAGGAGCAGAGGATCTGGAGCAGGCAGAGTCCCCTGAATGAGTGACTACGTGTGCTAGTTTGCTTCCCTGGCAGAAGCTGGAAACAATCTGTCCTTCTTCAGATGGTCCAAAAACCTACTTAAAAAATCAAACATTGAGGTTAGGTTTAGTTCAAGTTATTTGCAGTGGGTCCATTTTATATTTTCAAAAGGATTTGATGCCTATATACATATATGTGGCTTTATATTAAATATTATATAAAAACAATGAAAACACTGGTGAAACCGCCTCTGGACTGATCACAGAATTCATTAGGTTACTGAAAGTAACATTTTTCATTATACTAAGACGACCAACAGCCAGAAATTGGCAACAATATATTTATTTAAATGATTTCCTAAAGTACTGAGAAGGAGGGAATAAAATGAAAAACGTGCGTAACTCACTGTAAATGCTTTCACAAAGCAGGGCCTTTTTTAGAGAGAAGTGTTTTCCACCTAAGCTTCCCCCCTGAAATTTTTACTGATTAATTTAGGAATGTGTGTGCTTGTGTCTCCTGATTTCAGAAATTTGCTCCCCTAGCTATCTAGTTTCATTATCTCTCTTCTCACTGACATATCTGCAGATCTGTGTGCTGCTACACCCACAGCCTTGGCACTGAAACCTCAAGATATAGTAAATCAAAATCCTCTTTACATTGATACACATTCTGGATGAATTATACACAAGATTTTTAGCGGTGTCATATTTTGTGTTAGATGTGCACAAATGTTTAGGCATCCTTTACGTAATAGCAGGGGAAAAAATTACATGTTTGTGTCATGCCAGCAGGGGCCAAATCTGGGATTTCTGCAGAGAGCTGGCTTGCAAAACTGTGACTTCATAAAAAAGGAGAGGCTGGTCCCTCTAAATCGTGACTCTGAATTTACAAAGTGCCTTTCTACTGTTCCAGGTAAATTTAAATTGTATTTAAATAATTAAATGACGTGACAAGGTGTTGATTAGGGCATGTGTGGCACAGTGCTGCTGGTACAGCATCCAAACGCACCCAAAACACACCGCCCACGGCACCCCGAGCCCTTTGATTCCAGGATTCTCGATGGAATTTTCACTCCGGGAGCCGGTCCCACAGAGCACTAGAGGGCAGGCTAGACCAGAGTTACCCCCCCCCCCCNTTAAGTGCTCAACTCCACTCCGAAATACAGCTGAAACCAGAATGAAAGCCTTGCATCTTACCGAAAGCCTTTGAGGGGAATCAAGGCACTTCACAAGGATTATTTTGCTCTTGTTGGGGTGTATTATTTCAGAGCACAATGATAAGTGGCTCTGCAAGGAAGCAGGCCTGGGTTGCAGATCTGCAGCTCCCGTGGGGGTTTTACTCTTCCCTCCCCAGCCGGGGGGATGCTGAGAGCCTGTGATCCTCCATCCTTCTCCTTCACCCTGTCTGGACCTGTTCTGAACCACGGTCTTGCCTCTCAGACAGCTTGTGGAACAAGCAACTGACTCTTCTAATTGTTTGGGCTTTTTGTTTGTTTGTTTGTTTGTTTTTAGCTAATAATGTCCCAATTCTGCAAGTTTTCCTAACTGCAAAGTTGTGTTTGCTTCTGGCTCACCCGTGGCAGAATGAGGAAAAGAGAAATATTAGGGCTGACCTCACTGTGGCCTTGCAGGGCCTGAAGGAGCCGCAGGAAAGATGGAGAGAGACAATTGACAAGGGCTGGAGGGACAGGACACAGGGAATGGCTTCCCAGTGCCAGAGGGCAGGGCTGGATGGGATATTGGGAAGGAATTGCTCCCTGTGAGGGTGGGCAGGCCCTGGCACAGGGTGCCCAGAGCAGCTGTGGCTGCCCCTGGATCCTTGGCAGTCTCCAAGGCCAGGTTGGACAGGGCTTGGAGCAGCCTGGGACAAGTGGAAGGTGTCCCTGCCCATGGCAGGGGGTGGAAGGAGACGATATTAAGGTCCCTTCCAACGCAAATCATTCCATAATCCAATGATTCTGTGGTTCAGTTTGTTGGGATGCAGAGCTGACCCCTCCAGCCCCTGCCCTGCAGGGAATCACTTCCAGTCTCTCAGCTCTGCAGAACTCAAACTGCAGTGACCCATCCTGGTGTCGCTCCTGATTCTGGATTGTGATTTCTTCCTGCCTCACACAATCAGTGGCTCTGAGCTGAGCAGGGGGAGGCAGCCTGGCCTGGTGGCATGGAGCCACTGACTGAGAAAAAATGCTGGTGTGAATAAATTACCCCTGCAGCAGTTCCCACAGGAGCCACGGAGCTGGAATGAAGTGAACATTTGGGGTTTTTTTTTCCTTCTCTCCCTTGCATTTCATTTTCACCCATTATCTGTTCAGATTAACCACCCGCCCCAATTTATCAAGGAAAGTGTAGGTATGGTAGTGGTACTCTTTAAGTGTACTTTTTAAAAACATATCCTATACATTCCTCAGTCAAGATATAACATTTCTTTACAGTGTGTTTCTTACCACTCTGTCCAGCCTGAAAGTGCCTTTAATTTAAGAGTTTATTCCAGCATTTTTGAGCCCAGCTTTGTCCCTGGTATTACATAAATTGTTGAACCTGTCCAATTCTTGGTCAGAGTAAAAGTGATCTGCATTAAGATTATAGGTTCAAGGTGTATTTCCTGGTTTCTTTTGATGAATTCTTCCCAGAATTTCCCACTGCTGCTCAGCCTATCTAGGCTATCAGTTCCCCTTTTACTTTCTAAAACCAGACTAGAATGATTGACCTGGAGAGCAAACAAAATTAACAGATTTTCCTAAGGCTACCAGGGACATATAATTTGAAGAGTACATTGCTCTGCACTGTCTTTTCTGACACGGCAGGAATGGACAGAATGAGATGAATTATCAGTGTCTGCTCCTATTTTAGTTCTTGAGACTTTTCTTTGCAGGTAGAACAAATCCTGAGTTCCCAGGATAGACAGGAATTTAGCTGAGCATCAGCCAAATAAAACCTCCCTTAACACCTTAGGATTGTGCCCTGACTGAACAAACATCCTAGAGGGTGTTTTCTGAAGCTTTCTGCCTTTTCTTGACCTTGTGTCATGGGAACTGGAGGAGGTTTGATATCGATTTTGGGGGAATGGGTTTGTTCTGGTGCTGACTTCTCAGTGCACCATAGCAAGGGTTTCTACCATGACATCCTGAGCTGGTGGCTAATCCGAGCTGAGGTGTGCCCTCAGAGGAATGGTTAGAGCTCAGGGAAGAAGCTTTCCTTGCTAAGGAGAGATCAAAAGCATCAAAAAGTTCCACTTTTCCTTGTAAAGCTTGCCTAGTCCCAGCAGTTACCTGCTGTGTGTGCTGCACAAGGTGTTGGGGATGGAAGTGAGAGTGCAACAGCAGATGAAAAATGGGGAGCACACACTGAAGTCCATTGGAGATGGTGGATGGATCCCCATGGCTTTTGAGGGGCTGGAGCGTATCCAGGGAAAGGAATGGAGCTGGGAAGAGGCTGGAGAATCCTGAGGGAGCTGGGAAAGAGGCTCAGCCTGGAGAAAAGGAGGCTCGGGGGGAGCTTGTGGTTCTGCACAACTCCCTGACAGGAGGGGGCAGCCGGGGGAGTCGGGCTCTGCTCCCAGGGAACAGGGACAGGACAAGGGGAACGGCCTCAGGCTGGGCCAGGGGACGCTCAGGCTGGACATCACAAAGGGCTTAAGGGCCTGTCAAGCATTGAAACGGGAAGTAATGGAATCACTGTCCCTCGAAGTGTTCAAAAAGGGTGTGGGTGTGGCAGCTGGGGACATGGGTCAGGGGTGGGGGAATGGTTGGGCCTGATAATCTCAGAGGGCTTTTCCAACCTAAAATAACTCTGTGATTGTCTGAACCCAGCCTCAAAGGCCAAGAGCAGGACCCTCACTCACTTGGTCCCTGGCAGACTCCCAGCTGAGGATGAATTAAAGAACGGAACATAATCAGAGTGCCTTTATTTCCTGTGTTGTGTAGCTCCAGGGAGTACCAGAGAGGTTTTTTGGAAGCCAGCTGCCTCCTGGCTCTTAGGGAATTCATGCCATATTGTCTCGAAATCCTGTATGAACACAGCTAATTTGTGAGATTTTACAGAGTAGATGGTGGTGCTTCCTTGTGTTACTGCCCAGTCGTTCTGAAATTCCTGAGCAGAACCCCACACTCCAATTTAAAGGCATTATTCCCTGCAAAGAACAAGTTTGAGCAAAACATTTCACCATGAACTTGACATCTTTATGAGGTTTCACTTCATCCTTGTGCTGCTGAATCGCAACTTAGATTATTCTTACTGCAGCATAGGTTCCATGGATCATTAGAGAATTTATGGCCTCCGTGCTATATTAAACAAGCCTATTATAATAAATGATATATTATTTATTCTACAATATATATAATAAACTATATCAGTAATGTATATCATATAATACATTATGTGTCATGCAAAATTACTGATAAATAATACATATTATCTACAATATAAAATATATAATACATAATAATATTGCATAGTGTATAATATACAGTATCATATATAGGACTCCAACTGTTATAGTGTAATATATACATTTTTATATTATATATTGCATTTTACATACTATGTATTACATATCAATTAGTAATATACAACTAATATTACAGCATAATACGATGCATTTATGTAGTATAGGCAATATTTATAGCTATGATATTTCTATATTAATTATTATCTGTTTTACATGTAATTTGTAATATATAATTTTATATACAGTAGTAGATAAAATTTAGCATAAAATACATAGTAAATATCACAGTATATAATGTATATACTCATATATATGATGCATAGCAGTGCAGTATAAATTCTGTCACCTACATTTTACACCCACATTTGACGTTTTTAACTTGTTTTTTAACGTTTCTTCCTTCAGGTTAGTTTTACAAATATTGCCTGTTTCAGCGCATACAAAGGTTTCATTAAATCCCAGCTTTTGCACATTTAGAACATTGATCCAATATTCTTCCTCTTGGAGGAAGGAGGTATAAGAGCAATGAGGGATTAAAAGTGTGAGTGAGGTTGAGGTGAATAACTCTGGTGGGCTTTAGTCACTGTACAGTTATTCAATTTCCTGTGGTTTGGTTTTTGTTTGTTTGTTTGTGGGCTTTTTTTTTTTTTGTTTGGTTGATCTGAATGAAAACTTCTTCAGACTGGAGAAACAGCTCTAATCCATGAAATTAAAAATAATGTGCACAAGTTACAAGTGAATTACATTCACAGCAACCCACTTTCCTATTGAGAGTCTGATTTCTCTATTAATGAAGTCAAGATTATGTGTTTGAAGTAAAAACTGACCTCGAAGCCATTCTAGAGACCTTCCAATCCCATCCCTTAAAACCTGCATTTACATAAATCCATGTTACACTGCCCGTTCCTACTTTGTGTGCTCTGTTCTTGTTCATTTCCATACAGCAAAAGCAGGTAGTGTTCTTGTCATTTAAATGTGAGTTTGATCCTTGTTCTCAGAAACAAGCATGAACTATGTAACTGGACGATTTGTACCATGTTGGGTAAAGGGAATACAACCCTGGATAAATATTTTAAAAGTTCTCCGTATTTATAGGGGCGATTCCCTGGGGGAAGCACAGTCTCTCAGGGCAGGAGTTAATTCCAAGCTGATTTTTCCTGTCCCCCCTCACTGCTGAAATGTTGATTGATTCAGGAGCTGCTCGGGAAAGAGACGGTGTTGACGTTAAAAAAATATAAAATTACTTGCCCTCGGTAAAATACACAGAGAAGGGAACCCCATAGCAAGGTCTTACCCCAGCTGAGATGTCACACAGGAGATGATTGCTGAGGAGGGAAGTGTGCCTGAAGGTTTCTGGGCAGATTTGTGCTGTTTATCCTTGCTCTGAGCGCGCTGGAGCTCATCAGGCAGGAGAGAAGCACACGGAGACCTCCTGCTCAAGGTGGAGACTGTTCATAAGGTAAAGTCACCATCCCAAGGTCTTGCCTGGGGATGCTCTGCACTTTGGGAGGGCTATGCTCTGAAAAACAGCTGAAAAACACTAGGGGAGTGATTTAACCAACAAGAACTGCAATTAGGTGGAGCCTTTTCTACCCACAACTTGGTCAATATCAACACAATTTGCACACTTTCTATTTAACGCCACAGCACTGCCCCAGACCTCTCCATGGTGACATCCGAGAGGAGCAGAAATGCAATTATCTTGGAGAAAATTCAGATTTAATCTTCCCAAGCCACATTTTCACTGTTAAAAAGAAGTTAGTGTTAATAAAAAAACCCACAAACCTCAGTGTGCTGAAGACCCCTGCCCGCACTCTTTAATAAAAGATGCTCTTTCGTAAAAAAGCCCCTGATTTCAGAGTTCAAAATTTTTTTTAATAAAAAGTTAAGCTTTATTTATAATGACCTACTACAACAGAACATTAATAATTTTTGCCATAATTTTAAGCCAAAAATATGTGTGGAAATTTAAAAGGATTAGAATGGCGTGTCATTTTTAATATTGAATCACATTTTATAATTTAAGTTTTTGGAGGAAATGCAAAAACACGTAAAAAAATTATTTTGCAGCAGAAGGAAAGCAAATACCTTTTATTTTTTTCATGAGAAAAAAACAAATACAAACCTTCCCTTCCACAGATTCTGCTGTAGGCAGTATTATTTCTAAGGCTTGGCTCTTTGGTGTGTTGTTGTCCCTTGGGAGAAAAAGCAACAATAATCCTCTTTACCATATGTTGTACCAAACTGTAGCTTCTTTTAATTCTCTTAGTTATTTTTGAGGAGTTTTAGGAGTCTGCCTGAAGTACCTCTGCTTCTCTAAAGGATATGTAAAGAACATCGGAAGAAATCCCGCCTAAATTTTTAACATTTTACTGGTTTTTTTAGTGATTCTTTTTTTTAGTTTTAAGCGTTCAAGTCTTGAACACAGGACTGGGAGGCACTCCTGGTAAAATGGGTGTGTTTTTGTTGACTTCTTGACTGCAGGGCTTACCTGAGGTGGGAACACTGCTATGTGCTTGGAAGTGTGGAAACCCTTTGGGATGAGTTTTGACCTGTTAAATCCAGTGGCAGAAATCCCTTTTGCTTATCTGTGTCACCAAGGTGGTCCTTGTCTGAGAACTCGAGACCTCACCACTGATTTTGGTGAGCCAGGAAACCTCTGCAGCCACCCTCACATGGTGTAAAGGCTCCTATCAAGGACTCAAAACCAAACAAAACCCAAGGATGGGGCCCATACAACAGCCCAAGTCTCTTTGTCTCTTCTCTGGCACTCTTTGCAGGCCCCTCCATTTCTAATTGGAGCCTGAGAAATGACAAATTCATTATTATTATTGTTGTTGTTGTCTCTCCATGGTGTTTCTGGGCAGAGGCAAAGGCTGTTGGATGTCACTGCTGGTATCACACATTTAGACACATAAATGCTGACTTCTTTTAGTGTCGGACAACTCCTCTCCCTGCAGTTTATTGTTTGTTTGGCTGTAGGGTTTGGGTTTCTATCTTTTTTTTTTTTTTTTAAATAGTCTCAGACTAGAGACTAGAACTCCCTGCACCTTTTATCTCCTCTTTTAGAGATACCTTCACAGTAGGAGACTCGCAAGCTCAGTGTCTGCAGTGTTCTCAGCTTGTAAGGTTTTCAGCATGTCTTATATTTTAACCCTGGATAGCTCTGCAGAATGAGAAAAGTCACATGTGCTGTGTCTCTTTTATGCCAGAGGTGCAGGGCTTCTAAAAGTGGAGGGGAAAAAATTTTGAGGTGAAAGGAACAGAGTATTTATCTATTTTCCTTTCAAAGTGCCCCTTGCTTCTCCTGATGTAACTCAGAGGAAGCAGAATGACTCTGCTGCATTTATGGGTTTGGTGTGGCAGGTTCCATCTGAATGGGCCTTTCTAGACAGGAGATACAAATAAATCATGCTGTTAACCCAGCCTGTCCTCCTCTTCTTCTGGCAAGATCTTTTGTTGACTGAGATAAGTTTATATCTGCAGCAGGTTTGTGTGAGGAGTTAATATTAACAGTTTCAGTCAGAAAAAAGGGGCAAAGATTTTGGGTATGTAAGTTAGCTGGCTACCTTAGCTATTTTATTGGTTCTTCCCAGCAAATGCTGTCTCCGTTATAACTTGAGGGCATCACACCCACCAGTTAAAGCACTTTCACTGTGTTCTATTTGTCCATGTACAGGGTGTTCCTCAGGAATTTCCTTGAGAGGCAATGAAGAACTGGCTAACTCCACATTTCAAGGTGTTTGATCCATGTTCTCCTGCAGAATGCAATAGGTGAGGGTCTGATCCATTTTCAGGGTTCCAAAAGCAATCCAGTTCATCTTCTCACTCCTCTTTTTCAGACAGCTTGTGCCATCTCCCATTTGTGGTATTGTGAAGTTTTAGAAGAATGGATTATTGAAACTCTTGAAACTGTTTTTTAATCACATCTTATTCTGTCATCAGATTGCCTATTTCAGTAGGCTTCTGCACATTTCAGTTCCATCATTGTTCCCAGAGCTCAAGTGGAAAAGAGCCAGGAATGGCTGAGAAACATAAAAGGAAAATATGAACAAAATAATCATCCTAAGCCAAGTGTTGGTGGGAGGTGCTATGCATAATTGGGTGAGCCCACGTTCCTACAATAAAACCATCACATGATAGAGGATAAAGAAGAGTCGCAAATAATGGTGGGAAAGCCTCCTTGTAAAGAACTTCAAGAACAAATACAATTACCAAAGGCGTTGTTAATTATTGGGGAAAGGCACTTTGACCAGCCTTTCCTATGGTTTAGAATGTCTACCAATGGTGCACTTGCAGCTCACCAAGCCAGTGGAAACCAAAGGCTGTAAAAATGTCAGCAGAGGTGGGGAGGAGCCTCTGTGGGTGCCTCCAAGGGCATTCTGGTAGTGCTGAACAATCCTCTTAATTCACCCAAGCCTGATTCATCTTTGTGCCTGGAGCAGTGTGTGATGTGGCCTTGCCAGGCTGCACTGCCAGCCATTACTATATATATGAAATATACCTAAAATGTACCTGTTTTGTGTCTAAAGCTGCCCCTCTGCAGTGCCATAGGTCCAGCTGGTGTTCCCTCCCTGCTCCCAGCAGCATAGTCCGTGTGGTTTAGTGGAAGGAGGTGGAACAAGAGGAGCTTTAGGGTCCCTTCCAACCCAACCCAACCCAACCCAGCCCACCCCAGCCCAGCCCAGCCCACCCCAACCCACTCCTATTCGATTCAATTTGATTTGATTCTACTCTATTCTATCCTGTCCTATCCTATCCTATCCTATCCTATCCTATATCCTATCCTATCCTATATCCTATCCTATCCTATCCTATCTCATCCTATCCCATTCCATTCCATTCCATTCCATTCCATTCCATTCCATTCCATTCCATTCCATTCCATAACCTGCCTGGCAAAATCCCATATTTACATCTGGTTTGCAAATCCCTGCCCCATTCCATCGCATTAAGACCCATGCTGATATAGTGAGGGCTAAGTTAGTTCTTACTAGCTAGAAACTAGTCCAACCATAGGACTGACTGTACAGAAAGCTCATTGTTTGCAAGCTGCAAAGGGAAGCCCACTCCTTCATGAAACAAAAACAGCTTTTAACTCTGCGGCACATCCTCCAGCAGAAGCATGTCCACAGAATGGCAATTTATCACAGAAAAATGGCAAGTGGACCTGGGGATTTGACAGCAGTGTCCTCTGGAAAGACCCGGTTTCAGAAATGACTATTTCCTTGTCCAAAAGAAAGTTGAAAAAGCCCCTTGTGGCTCCTTGAGAAGGACCCTGCCCACTGCAGTGAGCTTCCAGACAGCTGCCAGTATTTATCTCGCCAAGTCCTTCATTTCATCTTTCTGTGCAATCAGACGAAGAGGGAGAGAAAGACACACACATAACTTTTCGAGCTCTGAGCCCACATAAGGGACATTTGATATTTTGGCAGCAAGCTTTCTATTTTCCAGCTGTGCCAAGTCAAGAAACATGCTAGGAAAAGAAACTAGTGCATAATTAAGTCTTCCTATTTTTTTTTTCCCTTGGAGACTTCTCAGTTGACTTTTATTATTCTCCTTCTCTCTCTTTTTGTCTCCTGTCTTGAGAATTTACTTTGTTTTTAATTTTTTCAAGGGAGCTTTCTCACCAAACAGGTTTGTTTAAGTTCTCACCATTCTCCTGGTTACTAACAAAACAGCTCAGCTTTCAAATACCAAACCAGGAGAAGAGTCATATTGTGGGGAAAGGGAAATGGGGATGCAGCACTAATTTTTATTTTATTGCTATTGATGTTACATTGTCAGTGCTGTTAAATTACTCCTGCTGTTGGTGCCATCTCAGTCATAGGTCCCCCCTTTCTGCTTCCTGCTCCTGGTTGTGGTCTGTGTCCTTTTCTCTGTCCCTTAGATTAGGTTATCCTCCTGTTACCTTAACACCCATCTTCTTTGTAATGTGGTTGGTTTGGCTCCTTGGGCAGATACGAGGAGTTACTGTAGGGAAAGACAAAAAAGATGTTAACAACAAAAGTTCTTGGGCTGTGCTCTGCCTTGATGGTGGTATCTTTTCTTGCAAACGTGCTGAATCCAGATCAAGGGGCATTCTGAAACATAATTATTAGTAAAGGAACTTCTGGGGCATGATTGCAAACCTCTCAGTTGAAGGTCCATTATAATTGTGATTTTTAAGACCCTAGGACAGAATACGTACACACCTACATTATTTTCCTTTCCTGTCTGCTGTGCTGGGGAATTGTTATGTTTCTTCTCACTTAAAGGAAAACACCAGTTTTCACCACCTGAGTGTGACTTCTCATTGAAAAGATCCTTATTGATGAAATCTGGAATAGTGAGAGCCAGGTTGTGGTGCTGGGAACTCACTGCAGCCGTTTGTGGCGTTGTGCTGGTTTTGGCTGGGTAGAGTTCACTTTCCTTCCAGTGGCTGCTGTGGGGCTGTGTTTGGGTCTGTGCTGAACACAGGGCTCATAATTCGGAGATGTTTCTGTTGTCGCTGAGCTCACCCAGAGCCAAGGCCTTTCCTGCCCCTCGTGTGGCCATGCTGGGGAGGGGCTGGGGATGCAGGGGAGGTTGGAGGGGACACAGCCAGGAGAGGTGTGATGGATTAGCACGGCTTGGAGTTTTGGTTGAGGAAAAAAAACCTTCCACCAGTCAAGGAAATGATGTTTTTTGCAAGGAGCTGTTGTAACTTCCTCCAAACTTGATACAACCAATTAAGTAGCTAATTTGAATATTTACAGCTCTATAAAACCATTTAAAAATTGGA
>WEIT01035321.1:46229-78315 GCA_013389985.1 Dryoscopus gambensis
CCATGAGAAGACTGCTTCTTGTGTGGAAACTCCGTAACATGAGCATAAGAGACTCCTCTCCCTAAGTGAACTGATAAGAGACTATTATAGAGGGTGTAAACTGACTGAAATAATACCAAGTTTGTGTCTCTATGTTATAAATGGAAGGAGGGAGGAGGATGGGGGGAGGAAAGTGGTCTGAAGGTTTGTTCTAACCCTTATTGCTTTTTTTCCTTCTTTTAGTTCTAGTAATAAATTTCTTTGTATTCTTTTAAGTATGGAGCCTGCTTTGCTTTCCTCCTAATTCTTATCTCACAGAAGGTAAAAATGCAAACTAAACCACTACAACAGGTGACCACAACTGACCAAGGGGGTGTTCCAGACCACCTGGCATCATGCTCAGTGTGGAAAGTGGAGGGAAGAGGGAGGAAGGGGGATGCTGGGAGTGGTGGTGTTTGTCTTCCCAAGTCGCTGTTACAGGTGAAGGGCCCTGCTGTCCTGGAGGTGCTGGATGGGAAGTGGGGAATGAATTCCTTGTCTTACTTTGCTTGTGTGCATGGCTTTTGCTTTCCCTGTGGGGCTGTCTTTATCTCAGCCCATGAGTTCTCTCTGTTTTACCCACCCAGTTCTGAAGAGGAGACATCCAGCTGCTGGCATGGAGATGGAATGAAATATAAAAACGGTTGTTGTGATTCAGCTCTTTGCACTCCTCCTACAACGGAACCAAGGAGGCTCTAGATCAATTAACGTGAATGGTGTTAATTAATCACCAGGTTTGATCTTGGTTTAGGGATGTATTGCGGAATCTCTGGTCCTTCTACTTACAGGAATAGAACCATGTAATCGTACAAGTGCCAAAAGCTGGTTTTCACAGGATAACTTGCAGGCAAATCCAGCTGATAATTTAGCTAAGAAAAGGAATGCTTTTTTAAATTTTGAAATATATTAAACAAATTTTTTTAAATTAATAAAGCATATTGTCCTTTAAAAAGAAAACCTTTGGATTTGCTTTTGTTTTGCCTTTTTTTCCTAATTAAGTAAGTTCAGAAGATGAAAGGATCCTCTGAGCTAAACAAAAGAGGTGTCTTGTCTCAAAATGTAAAGTTTTCAGACCAATCTTTAAAAAACAAAAAAATGCCTGAAGATCTGTCTTTTCAGCCTAAGCACATTTTCTTCCTCTTTAAAAAAAAGCTGTTCATCAAAAGACATGAATTGTTTTTCCCCAGGTGTGATTAGGATCTCCTGTGCTGTCATCCACATTAAAAGCTGTCTTTGTCTTATGTCTTCCTGAACACAAAGGCAAGAGGTTAAAAACAGAACCTATGCAAAAGAACTCCTTTGTTGTGCTAAACTTTCTAATGTTTAGGGAAAAAATGCAAGAGAAATCTTTTGTACTGTATCCCAAGAGCTGTTGAGGAGACCATTGACATTTCCCTACTTTGCAAAATTTAGCTGTAAATGTTCAGTCAGTTGCTCTGTTACTGCCTTCTAACTCCTGCCCTCATACTCAGATAAGATTTTTCTTGGGATTCCAGGAAGAAAGGACTGCCAAGCACTCGAATTTGATTTTTACAACCACATTTAAACTGAGGCTGAGTGTTGCAGAGGTGCCTAGGGGATCCAGATGCTTCTTTTCAAGAAAAACAAGCATTAGCTTGGAATTACCAGATAAAATGTTTTCACTCCATTCAAAAATAACATCTTTTTACATATTCAAAGTCTTAGGGAAGTGTCTGGGGTTGGTAATTTTGTTTTCTTCATTTGTTTTATATGTTTTGTACAAGGAAGAGGAGTCTGGTTCTCGCACCACAGACTGGAGACGCAGCTCAAGTTGACTCAGACAATGAACAACGGGGAGGAGGAATGCATCCACAAAACCAGTCAGGAGAGGCATTTCTGCCCACCAGAGGAGAATTCCTCTCGACCAGCTGTGATATCATTTAACAATGACAGCTCTCTGGTTTGGGAGTGCAGCATGTGTTTTCAATGCCTGATTTGCAGCCGCTTCACCAGATAATGATTTAAAGTCACATCCTGTGCTCCCCCCAGGCCTGCCCGTGGTGGTTTCTGTGACAACTGCCACCATGGAGGTGAATGGCCTTGTGTCCTCCCAGAGACAGTTCCCAAAACCTTGGACCCATCCCCACCTTGCAAGGGTTGGGGATAAACTTTCTCCATGGGTGGCCTGGGCTGGCCACGTCTGGCTTTGAAGTGGACCACACTGGCCACAGTTGGTGATGAGGTATCAGATGAGACAGGAGCTCCCGAGGTCCCCCTGGGGTTTTGCCCTGAAAGCATCACAGATACCTTGCTAAGAACATTTTGCAGGGACCGCTTTGGGAATGGAAGGGACTGGAGATGTTCCCATGAACTTTGTTACCCCTTCCTCTGCCCACCCCCCTGAAACCTCAGCCTCAGAGCAGCTAGCATGTGTCTGATGAAAAGCCACTAATGTATGTGCTCATCTTGCACTGAGTGAGGCGTAGCTGGATATTTACATGGCTCAAGGAATGCTTGGTCGTTCTCAGGGCCAAGAAAAATAAAGTCACCAGCCACCCCCCATAATGAAAAATGAGGTGCTGCTCCCAGCCATCTGCAGCAAGCTTTGCTCGATTGTTTGTTTGTTTTATTTTTTTTAATAACCTCCTAAAGCTTGGTTCAGATTATTTTGCTTCCAAAACCTTTGCCCCTAAAGAAGTAAACAACCTTTTTTTTTTTCGTTTCCAAAGAAATATATGTATGGAGGGACATCTCTGCCTATTTTTTGAGGAGCATGGCACACGAGAAAGCAGGTTAGTCTGGGACAGCTGGAACTACAGGCTGGCATCAAAAAGGACAATTGTCTTTGTCAAAAATAAATGCAAGCTGGAAGAAATTCTATCCTTGTATTGAAAACAGCATCATCCAAGGAGCTTGCAGCATTAATTAAACCACCTACCCCTAAAACACAATTTTTGCCTTTCATTTTGGGTCCCAGGCAAGAGATAGCAGCACACGTCTGGTTCTTTGCCCTGATTACAAATTAGGACACTGTGTCTGAGCACTAGCCGGTGAGGGTGTGTTTGAACAAGGGATTGCAATTTATGAAAGCCTTGGACAAGAGTGAGGGGGAAGGAAGAGAAAATCCTAATCCATGGTATCATCCCACAGTATTAATCACCTCAAACCATGCTTTGCTGGGGGCTCAGCCTGCAGGAGGGGAAGCCCACCTGCCAAACATGCAGTGATCTGCAAGCACCAGGATGAGCCACTGCTGGCTGTGCTCACAGGGACGAAGGTGTTTCTGGGTGAGATAAGGCCTTGTCTCTTCCAGCACAGCAACTGCTGTCTGGTATTGGCAGGATCAGATGATCCATGAATAGGTACAAAAATCCCTCTTGCAAACAATAGAGAAAAAAAAAATCACTGATCTGAAAGATTCTGATTTTCTTTTTTTAAATTTAGGATGTATACTATCTTGTGGCAGGACAAAACCTGCTGAGGTGAATAGTTTTCTCAGACCCAAAGAGATTATTACAAGGGAAAGGCTCTCAAGAAATTAAAGCTTTAAAACCATTTACATTTAGAAAAGTGGAGGGTTTTACTGCGGGTTTAATCCACATCTGTGTGTGAAGTCTGCAAAAGGCATTACAAAGTTTATATTTCCCTTATCACAGGTCTGCTCAATAATATTTATCCACTTTTCTCCTTGTTATCACGAAGTGGAAGTTATGGAAGTAAAGGAAAAATAGAGATACCGGGTTTCTAAATGTCTGATTAGAAACACGTGAAATTAAGGGCAAAGATGAGTCAGGCTGTGTGAAATAAGGGTATAATCCCTCATGGAGTAGTTCAGAGACATAAAAACAGACTGATTGCTTTAATTGTTGCCAACATAGCTAAGAAGTGGTAAATTCCACTTTTCACTGTCCTTCATAGCCTGGTGGTTTGTCCACAGGAGAGTCACAGAAAGGTTTGGGTTGGAAGTGACTGTAAAGATCATCCCGTTCCAACCCAGCATATCTGCAAGGCTGTGAGTTCTTGTCCATCTGTGTGATATCCTGGCCCTGGAGGGGTTTCTTCACAGCCCAGGGCTGGTGTGGTGTGGTTGGCCAAGGGCTGAGACCCCTGTGGGTGCACGGTGCTGCTGTGCACAATCAACAGTGTTGTAACAGCAGCAACAAATCAGGGGCTGCCAGCCACAGGAGCAGCTGACTGTGTTGCTGGACTGCAGGGAAAATATCCCTGGTCTTTGTTCAACACCAGGATTTCACCTTTGACTCATCCTAGCTAATTAGCAGAATTCACCTTATACCACCGAAGAAAATTCTCTGATGAGAGTCTGAGTGGACTTCTGGTTGTGCTCAATATGGTGTTTTCTCTCTCCTTACATGTTTTTTTCCAGCTAAGCACAGCTCTTCCAGCAATTTATGGAGGGAAGTACTCCTGACTGTGAGTTGTTGCGTCTCCAAGCCCCAGCAGCCCGGACTCATCCCACACCTTTTGCCACAGCCAGGTGCTGCCACGGAACCTGCCAGCTCGCAAATAAAATGAGGCATTTCTTTTCCTCCCTATAACTTCTTCACCCAGAATTTCCCAGGCCTGCCTCTTCCCCACATGTGAGTGTTTCACAATAACATCTGGTGTATGAAACGAGATAAAGCTCCATTTGTGTGCAACAAGAACAATAAACTGATATCACGTTCTTCGTAATACTTACGGCTTTAATTGCATCCCTTCTCTTGAAAAGGAAGGGGAGCTGGTGGTGATAACACAGCTGTTTATCTCACATTTGTCAGCAATTAGCCTGAGAAGGTGCTTGTCCTGACAATTTTCTGACCAGGAGCAAGGGTGCAAGGAAAAGTGTTCTGTCACGGTGCATTTTCTCACTGCTGTTAATCCCCTCCCTTTGATTGATTATTGGCCACATGGATTGTTACCAGGGGGGGATTATCCACGGTGCTGATAGCAGAAGGCACAGGGGATCTGGTTTGTTTCTTGCTTGATTTACAGAGGAGAGTAAAGCTGGGAGGGAAAGAGGAGTGTGTGGATGTGCTTCTTTGGGAGTGTTCACTTCAGCCTCAGCTGCTCCGTGATTAATCCAAGCAGGGTGCACCCAGCATCCAGAGCTGTCCTTGCTAAAGCCACAGGAGAAAAGACCACTTCAAAAAAAAAAAAAGGTTAAAACCATTTTTTTCTTAAATTTCTTAATCACTGTGTTGACTTTGCCAACAGGAAAGGTGACAGACTGTAGAAGGCTTTCAAAAGCAAGGAAAGCTGGAAGGAGACAGGTGATGTTTTGAAGATGAAGTGTTTTGAGCTCTCTGACACCCCTAAATCATAAGGACAGGGTATCAGGTCTCCTTTCTCCCCTGTCTAAGTTTTACCCTGAAAGAACCTCACTGATGGGCAACACTGGGTGTTTTCCACTTGCTCTAAAAGTCACTTGTCTGACATGATTGAAAATATTTACAAATCTTAGGACACTGTGTCTTATTTCAACTGATGAGGTACTACAGGTGACATCAGTGTAAATTTGGCTTGACCACGGAGGGGGAAAAAAAGAATCAGTGTGAAATTGTGTTGTACTAAACCTTTGAATGAGTCACGGTTCCAAAGTTTCAAGTGCTTTCATTCTTTCCAAAAGCTACTCTGAAAGGAAGCTCACTGCTCCTAAGGGTTAGGTGAATTATTTTCAAGAAAACGAAGAATAATCTTTATTAATGTTAATAAAAACATTTTTGATGAGCAAATGCACTAAAGAGTATTATCAGAAAAGATTAATAGGTTTCTTTAACTATTATTTACTTAAGGTGACAGAAAGTGTATGAAATTTTCTGGAGTTCCTTGCTAATATGTATTTATCAGCTATTTTCTAAAACAGTTAATTTTGAAAGGGCAGGTTTCAATGGTTCAGATTTAAAACTGAGCTCAAACTTAGAAATTAGAATTATTAATGGGAATCACCCTTTTGACAATGCATTTACAGATCATAATTATTCAGGATTAGCACTTGGTTTATAAATTCTGGTATATGAATTTGGTTTATAAATTGATGTTTTGTGTTCACATGCACCAGAATCAAAGTTGTTACTTTGAGAAGTTTTAGTGATGCCTTCTGTCACAGGTGAGTGAGAAGCTGAGACATAAACAGCAAGTGTTTAAGGGAGTCTGGATGAAAGCTGTGTGGACAGATCAGCTGATGAAAGACTTCCTACTTGAGGTATATTTTATGTGGGGAATACTGGGGATTTTTGGTTGAATTTGTGCTAGTAGCAGAAGCGAAGGAACCTATTTTTGTTTTCCTCATGCTAATGCTGCTCTGTCTGAAACTTGACAGAACAACAATGCTGCAGCTCTCATAAATTGCTCCTCACTTGAATAAATCAGTAACTGAATTAAAGCACTCTGCAGACAACTTCCAAGTAAATTAGTGGGAGGTTTGATGTGACTGCAAACTCCCAAAACTTCTTATTTTCACCTCTATTCTGTTTGCAGTTACTGCTGCAGGACTTTCTCTTTGCTACAGATGAGGCCATTTTTTAAATTCCCCTAATTCCTATGACACAATCAGAGTCAAGCTGCAGGTTAAAAGTTTTTTTTCCAGAAGAGGAAAAAAAAGGAGCTAATTGAATATGTGCTACTCTGTACCAAACTGGTGTCTGAGACACAGGGATTTGAGATGCAGTTGGGGAACAAAAACTTGCTTGTGTAAGGGGATAAGTGGTCATAATGGAGTGGAAATAAGAAATGGAGGGTTTGGGATTTTATCAAGAAAAAAAAAGGTTCCTAATGAGGTAGAATTGGCTGAAAATAATCATTCACAGAAGGCATTGCTCAAGACAATTCAGGGTGATGGGACAGAAAGGCCAAGAAACAACAGAGGGAACTCAGCTGATCTTTTCTGTCTCTTTGCATAAATCACTGAAGGGAAGGAAAGGAGGGAAATGAGGAGTGAGCCTTTTTGCGTGAAGACACCATAACCAATACTTTTGCCCTCAAGGAGACCAAGATACACCTACAAAAAAAAGAAGAAAAAAGATTTGCAGGCAGGCATGAGGACTCTGGCTTCCAGCTTTGGTGTGAAATGGTCATTTTTGCATCCTGAGACTGCACATTTTGGAATCCATCACCCTGCTGGACTTCCTCTAGGGGTGGAGGCTGAACCTCCACCCTCCTCCACTGACAGAGTGACTGATGGGACACTTCTCCCTGGATCCTTCCCTGCCCCAGCAGTGCTGAGCTCCTTGTGACCCTTGTCAGTGCAGCAGAGGTGGGAGTGGGGGATGCTCTCACCCATGGGCACCCCAGCTGCTGGTGCAGGCTCCTGACAGGACCATCAGGGGAATCTCCTGGTGAAAAATAAACCCAGGTTCCTCAGCTCCAGATGGGTGACTGCCCTCTGAGTTAGACTCATCATTTCACACTCAGGCATCGCATGTGTTTAGTGAGAGAGGCCAGGCCTGGCTGCAGAGGGGATGAGTGGAAGGGAAGCTGCAGGTGAGTCTGCCTGGGAACAGGACTTGGTGCAGGCTGAGGAGCACACAATGAGCTTGGCTGCTCCAGACCCCTACGGCAACCAGGTTGGGAGGGTTCTTTGGGCTGGCTACTCTTAAATTCACCAGTGAACCAGTGAAGCTGTGCTGGGGATTGTTGTTGTTTCTCTGCACAAGGGACACGGGAAATGAGAAGGGCCTGTCCCAGTGCACGGGCTCTGAGAGCTGTCCACATTGAACAAACCCATGGAGTTTTGGGTTTCAGGTGGAGTTCATTTGAAAGTTTGATTGACTGTGTGAAATGACCCATGTAATCCCTGCTGAACGTTTCTTTTCTCAGGCCAGAAAGGAAGTGAAGTTTCTGCTGTGTCTCTTATGTGTTAACATGTAACTCTCTGTATTTCCTGACTGGCACACCTGCATCAAAGCTTGCATTTGATCTGTCTTGGTCCAGAAGTCCCTGTGGATGTCAGATAGTGGATACAATAGGATTTGGCCATTACATCTTCCTTCCTTCAGGGATTTGAAACAATTTGCAAAATCAAAAAGAAGCCTACCATACACAAATCTCTCCCTCATCTCTCCTTGAGCATCTTTGATTGGGCTTTCATGCATCACGTTCCACTTCCCCACAAAGCCTGCAATGGTAATTTTCCCCCTCATGTTTGGAACAAATGGGACTTGTACAGATAGAGCCACACACAATGTGCTGGAAAGCTGAGTGCCCAAAGCTCCAGCTGAATCACAATGGGTTTGTTGGAACAAAGAAGGAGAGGCACAGCTAAAGCTGAGCACTGGAGACTTCCAGAGCTGCACAGTTCCCTCCATCCATGCCCAGGATTTTCAGCATGGAAATGCCAGGGGTGAGCAAGGTGCAGGTGTCGATCTCTCTTCTGCTGGGTGCTTTGTGCCTCAGGCACTGAAATATGAGAATACAAAAGGAGCTAATCAGAAAACAACAACAAAAAAACCAATATAAAGCATTATTATTTTCATTGACACACCTGGAAGAGACTATGACTTTGTCACTCTTTCTCTTTCTCATTACATTCTTCAGGAAAAAGTAATTTCTTCTTATAAATTTAATATCCACTGAAAAAGATTCTGAAGAGCTGGCAAGAAGTGTCCTATCACAAAGTCTTAGAAGAAATTTTAATAATTTTATTGCAATGCATTTTCAATGTACATTTCAGTGTCGATAATTAGAAAGGAACACATTTTTTTCTACCTGTTGACTTTTGGATGCATACATGAATTTCCAGTTTTGAGTGTTTTGGCTGTTTATTTGAAGTGGGGGGGAAAAAAAGTTTTCAAAATTCTGCCTCCCTCTTTACCACATCTTTTTTTTTTTTGGTGGCATAGACCTTGTTGAAGGCATTTCATCAGGAGAGCCTTAAGTACATTCCTTCACTTGTGATCGTGACCTTCTAGATGTTGTCCCTTTCAGACATATTTTTGCTGTTTTTTAAAAGAATTGAGAAGTTATTCATCTAATCACAGACTGTTCTGTCCCAGTGACACTCCTTTTTAGCAGTAGTACTGGGATAATATAAAATCAGGACCTTGGAAGAACCTGTTCATCCATTCCTGGATGGCCACGTTTGACAGGAAATGTGGAAGGTTTAATCAAACCCATCACAGGGTAGAGTTTATGTGTTTATTCATTTCATTAAACACACATAACATGAGACAGTACTTTCAAATTTACTGGTTTTTCTGATAAATCTGGACTCAGTGGGGAGCAGAGACTGATTTGAAAGGTCAGAGAGAACTCCTGTGACCACTGTCAGCTGGGCAAACAAATGGTAATGAATAAAATTAATTATTTATTCAACATGGTTGAGTAATTTTAAAAATGCTAATAAAGAAAAAGAAAGGATAAGATTTATGAAAACCATAATAAAGAGACCCTATCAACACAACACTTTCCTCTCCCATAAGACAATCATATTTGCATAGGAGGTGAGGGTTTTCGCGTCTTTTCATGAGAGGAGAATATGCTCAAACAGCTCACGCCTTTTGATCCAAAAAGCTGCTTCAACCACATTTTCAAGAAGTTCTCTTTTTTGCCTCTCTGCCTCCAGTAAAGATCACACAACAGGCCATACTTTACCAGGGAAGACCCATCTGTCTTTTTTATGTGGTAATACTGAGAGTGAGGTTACTGCAACACCTGCCAAGACAAGCCCCATCTACAGCGTTCTCAGATTGGGCTGGAACAGGAAATAAGGTAAGTTTTTTGGGATGCAAAACTAATTCTCTCACTTTAGAGGGGGAAGAACAAACGTCAGGACTGTTGTGCCAGCCAGAGAATAATAACGTTCTTACACCTCTTCCAGAAGAGCCTCATGAAGTTTCCAAGTGCTTTTAGTCACTCTGTAAGAGCTTGTGAAGGTTTGGAAAAGCCAGAGGAAAAAAAGAAAACAGCCCAGGAAGTGCCAGCTTTATGAAATCCTGTTCTGCCCACAGTGGTGGGTGGGTGCAACACAAATAAAGGATCAAATGTCACACCACAGGGCTCATGGCTGCAGCATTTATTTGGGGCTAGATTGGGGAAAACAAAGAGAGGGGCTTTGAGAAGACCAGAGCTTATTACTCTGGGGAGGACATGAGGATGTGTTGTCCCTCCTGGTTCTCCTCTGAAGCACGATCCCTGTCCAGGTTCCTTGTCAAAGGGAGGAAATCCTACGCCGTCACCATCCCAGGTGAGATATCCCTCTGTTTAGGAAGAGTGGGATTTTCTCACTGGCACAGACGGGGTCTTCATCCACCCAGGTGCTGTGGGCTTGTCTGCAGCAGAACTGGTGCTCCTGATCCATCACATCCCCCAGTGCCTGGATCTTTGAAAAATAATTGGTTTTGTTTGGCATTTTTCNAAAAAAAAAAAAAAAACCCAAATCCTCACAAATATAAACTTGGTATGTTGGGAATTGCACTCAGGGATAGATTTCAAATTTCTGTCAAAAAAGGCACATTTAGATAATTTGACTTGCTAAGGCTTCACATAACCCACTCATCTTGGGTTTGGTCCCCAGCACAGCTTTCAGTTTGGGTGTAAGTAAATGCACACCAAAACTCTCTTGAAATTCCTCAGTTAGGTATATGGTTTTTTGCTGACACCATGGCAAAATGTAAATATTGTGTGAGTTTTCTGCAGCTCTGCAGCTGACCCCAGGTACTCCAGACATTTGTGTCGAGTGCACTCCAGAGGTTTTTGACCCATAGGCAGCCCTTGGCTCTGCTGCTCTGAGCTTCAGGCTCGCAACGAAGGTTAAATAGTGACAAATTGTGTTCAGTAAATGTCTAAAGAATTAGTATAGCTGCTGCCAGAAAAAAAACCCAACCTCTCTTTGAAGGATAAATATTCATTTACATCAAATGAATGAAGCATCTATCAGAGAAATAATTGGAAAGTCCTTGTGAGGTATGTCTGGAGCTTAAAGGTGCATCTCCTGTTCCACTATATTTGCTATGCTTATACAGGACTTAAGGCACTGGGGATCTGCTTCCAATTACCAAATTAAAATACAATTAACCAGTTTAAGTGAAAAAACAATGATTTCTTTTAAATCTGATTTTTAAGAAATGTAAAAATGTTTGTGGGAATCAGATTTCCATGATCAGGATGTTTTCACTTAAGGAAATCCTGTGCATTACCACACAAAACAGCTTTGTTTTTTCTTCTTTTTCTTTTTCTTTTTCTTTTTCTTTTCCTTTTTCTTTTTCTTTTTCTTTTTCTTTTTCCTTTTCTTTTTCTTTTTCTTTTTCTTTTTCTTTTTCTTTTTTCTTTTTTCTCTTTCTTTCTTTCTTTCTTTCTTTCTTTCTTTCTCTCTTTCTCTCTCTCTTTCTCTCTTTCTCTCTTTCTCTCTTTCTCTCTTTCTTTTTTTTCTTCCTTCCTTCCTTTCTTTCTCTCTTTCTCTCTTTCTTTCTCTCTCTCTTTCTTTCTCTTCCTTCCTTCCTTCTTTCTCTTCCTCTCTTTCTCTTTCTTTCTTTTCCTTCCTTCCTCATTTCCATCTCTGCCATGCATAGAATTGAGTCATTTGGGTTAAACAGAAACAATCTTTGTTTTTATTAAAGTGGTGCTAGATGGCAGATTCTCAGCTGAATTAAATGACCACAAAGACTCCAGATTCACTGCCGAGAGCCGAAGCTTTGACAATGCCTCCTGAAACTCAAGCCTGTCTTGCTGTCTGGGAAAGCCATGGATTTTCCTGCACTCCAAACATTTGAGCTCAGCCTGGGTGACTCTCACATATGCTCTGAGCCTGATCATGGCCTCAGCTCCAGACTGCTCTACTGTAGTATTGTGTGATGCCAAAGAAAGCTGAAACAGACAGCAAAAAAAGGAAGGATAGAGGTGTAAGAATGCCTGTGTGCAGTTTGTGCAGCTGAACTGAGACATCTGCCTGTCCATCCCCCATGGCTGGCCTCTCCTGCTTCCATCCCAGTGTCACAGGGGACTTGAGTACCCCTTTTCAGCTGCTTGTGATCAGCTCAAGATCCTTTAGGGTGCTCTCCTTCCCCTTTAAAAAGACCTTGCCTGTGCTCTTCCAACAAGATCCCTTCCAGCTTAAATATCCAATTATGGTCTCCTTGTGGCAGTAACAGATACTCACCGTGTGCTAATGAGCTGTTTCACTGCAGGCTTAAGCAGATATTTCCATACTGTGTGTACCCCATGTGGACATTTCTATGCGTATTACTTTGACAAATGGGCAATTAAAAAACCCCACTAACCTAATACCAGCATCGCTCTCTCTTCTTCCTTCCCTATCCTGCTCAGTATTCCCTCAAAATTGATTTTTTTCCCCGAGAACTTGTGAGTTTCCAGCCACTTTCAGGTCTTGACACTGCACGAGAACCTTAAATTGGTCTAAAATACAGGATGGACTCGCAGACCTGAGGCTGTATGAAGCAGTTCATAAGCATCTGTACTCTGAGATGGTCAGCCCTTTCGAGTAGCACACAATCAACACTGGAAGTAATATTAACCTGTCTCATATCCTGGTTATTATAGGCTATGATGACAAACTGGAAAGCAGATGAATTGCTGGGCTTTAATTCCTGGTTAAATGTCAAGGTAAATAACAATTTTAAAAAAGACTTTGCAAGTGAGAATGGGACCGCTCAAGTTCAGGTTGCTGTCAGACATTTCAGTGTGCCAACCCACTGCAAAAGGAGAGATTTTATCAAGCTCCCCTCTCCTCCCACCACGACATGAAGGAGAGGGTGGGGACATCATTGTGTCTCTGCTCATATTTTATATTTCTGCGGTCCTCTGGAGTTACACTCGTGCTGTGCCCAGGGTGAGTGACACTTCCAGACCTGAATGAAGGATCTTGGCATCATCTCTTATAATTTCTTACAGCATTTATTGCTACGCTGACCCAGAAGACTGGGGGCCATCCAGTTCATGAGAAGCACGAAGGCTGGAGAGGGAGGTGCAGCAGGAGTCCCCAGAGGCATTCCTGTGCGCTCCCCAAACCCCCAGAGCGGTCCTGACCTGGCTGGGGACGGGAACTACCACCAGGCTGGGTCGGTCGATTTTATTTGAAGAGACAACGATGCTTTACAGACACCGAGGGACACATTTGCAAGCACTTGGTGGGGTTTTAGCTACATGAGTGCCATCAACATCAATGGGACTCAAGCAGCCAAATCCAGATGAGCTGCGGTGAAAATGTACCCCTGAGGGCCCAATCACAGCGGCAGAAACAACACAAGCCGTTCTTGCCCCCAGGACTTTTGCTTCCGTGATCCATGAAGAGAGCAAAACACACTTTGTGGCTCATTAAACCCTTTCACAGCACACGAGCAGCTGGGTAATGGTTGGTGCTCCCTGATCCCTGCATGAGGATTCAGGGCAGCATGCTGTGGTGAACGTTCCTCCTGTATTTAAATATTGTTCTGAGATTTTTTCCAGCAAAAAGGCACATTAATTATCTTGAAACCCTGGTGCTTTTAAAGCACTTGCACCTTTCTCTGGAGAAATGTGTTTAACGAGTCTTTTAGCCTCATGTCTGACTGCTCCAGGGATTGGCAAATCTATCGTTGTCTTGCCTTCCTTCCTCAATCTGATCATTATTTGGTGGGCCGTGTAACAGTCTCAATCTTGATTTCTACTGACACAGAAAACCTCAATTAAGCATGAAGTTTCTTTATAGAACGTGTCTAACTTCTCTTTTCTGGATATTTATTGCCTTGAACATATTTATTATCCTGCAGGGAGTAAGAATCCTAAACAAGTGCATGAAGCCAACCAAAGAGGTCTCCAAAATAAAGATGAAAATATAAAAAATAAAATTATGACTTTTCCCCTGGTTTCCAGCTGCTACTATTTCTGCTTACTACAGCTGGGAACAGAAGTTCAACATTCAAGCAAGGAGTTAACATTTATTCTTGCTTCATGTCAGACCTTTCATATGGAAGAGCATCTGTCTGTTTCCTGTTCTATACCAATTCTCATTGGGATAACTTGATATCAGGTAATTCTAGAGTGTAATAGCTGTGTTTAGCTTGTGTAACAAAGCAGGGAATTGGGTTTAAAAGTTCACTCATACATGAAATACTACACAGTGTAGTATTCTTGGTTATCTCTGCCTATTGTGCATTGTCACTAGTGAAAAAACATATGTTATTTGGGCTGTTATCCACAGGTTTGGGGGGTGGGGTGAGTGATCTGAGTTTTCTAAACAGCTGGGATTTATAAAACTGTTGTAAGCCATTCTTCTCCTTTGGGAATCTGCTGGTAAGAGGGTATATACTGGGACCTAGAGCTCAGGTTTGGAACAAGTCCATGAGGGGGGAAAAAAAAAGGCGTTTCCATCTGTATCTGCCTGGTCCTAGTCCAGATTTTAATGAATAGCCATCCATATAAAAACCCCCATTGCCAGAGCTGGCAGGCATGGTGGAATTGTCTCATGGTGCCTCTGCTTCCAGTGCTGAGTCAGTCTGGGGAGGTCCCTTCCCCTCCCATGTCCCAAACTGATGGACAGGTGTCAGAGCAGAACCGTGCCTTGGGACAGGCCACCAGCAGCAGCTCAGCTGGGACCTGCCAAGACCTGGGTGGGGAGGAGCTTCCCATTTAATAATGGAAACCTGTTGACTCTTTCTGTTCTGTTTTTATCTGGTTCTTCTTACTCAGAGCTTGGATTAAAAACGCGAGAGACGCAGTTCTTCTTCGGACTTAGACGTTTATTATTTCTTATCTATGTTACAGCTACACAGACTGTTCTTCTATGTTAACAAGGTGGAAAATGGCCGCAAAGTTCTCCTTCCAAGGCCTTTTCAAGCCCAAACTATCCAATTATATAATGCCAACAAATTTATTTTTGCTTATAACCCAGTAATCTATTAACCTGAGTTCTGCATTGCAAGATTTTCCATCCAATAAAAAACAGCCCCAAACTTGAGAAGAAGGAAGGAGAGAGAAGAAGTACTAACCACCACCCTGATTCCTCCATCTTGTTACCTGTACATATATTACTGTATCCCAAAACCTGAAATTCTACATCTTCACCCAGTGATCTAACACACTTCTGTTAATTACACACCAACAATCTCAGTGCTATCACATAATTTGGGAAGCCTTTTCCAGGGCCCCAGGTCAAATGCAGTGTGCTTTTGAGGATCAACCCGTGTCAGCTCTGAGACATTAGAATTCTCAGAATCCAGGGTTCCAACAGAAACCCTTGCAGGCTGGAGTGTTGACTGAAAGGTTAGGAGACTCACTCTTTGTTTCTTTGTGCTTTCAGTCAGATGGAGGTTTTTCGGTGAAAGGCACGCACAGGCTGTCTGTCTCTCCACCTTGCTGGAAGCACGGGTACCACACTCTGTGCTTGGGCTCTCTGAGTGCAGCCAGGCTGGCACCACGTGGCTGTGACACACATCAGAGCCTGCAGCACAGAGGGAAATGAGGTTACTGCTGGCCTTCAGCCCCAAGGACAGGAAGGTCCCCTGAGACAGAGACAACAGGTAGGATGAAGCCTGTGAATCACCGGCCAATTGCTTCACTCGGCTGTGTTTCCTGTGATGTCTGAGCAATGCAACACCTTGTCCAAGTGCACCCTGGGTGCACTGAAACACCCTCAAAGGGCTTCTTTTGTGACTTGTGTTCCCTGGCCTGGACAGAGCCCGTGGGCAGCATGCCTGACTGGCAGCTCGGTCGGAACCAGCGGCAGTGAGCCCCGAAACCATCTTGCTCTCATAATTTCCCTACTCTTTTTCCCAGTGGCTGTGGCACAGTCAATGCTGCCCTTCCCAGCTTTCTGTTGCTTTGTTTTGAGTCTGTGAGTCAGGCTGTCAGCCCCTGGTTTTCCCCAGCAGATTAAAGTCAGGAGGGTGGCAGGGCTGGCTGGGAGCTGGGGCTGTGCCAGGGTGGTCTGGTGGGTGACTCTGGCAGTGTCACACATCCTTTCCCACCAGCGTGGTCTGGGGCGGGTGGCAGAGCCAGCAACCCAGAGAACACAACCCAGCACAGGGCTGCTCCCCAAAGCGGGGCTGCTCTGTCCTGTGCGCTACCTGGGAAAACCTACCTCCTGTGCAACAGCAAGAAACCCTGAATGTTCTCCCAAACTGGAGGGCATCAACTGCGTCTCATCAGTTCTTCCCCTGCAGGAACCAGCTCCACATCTGCAGCCTGGTCCTGCTCCCTGCACACCTGCCCTTCAGCAGGCATCTGGGGCACAGAGTGGCTGTAGGTGTGTTTGGATGGCAGCACTGAGACATAGCTTACGCTATAAATCAGAGATTTGACTGCAGTCAAAATACCCTAGGATCTCAAGAAACCACAGTAAATAAAAAGGGAGGAAAAACATCAGTATTTAATTAAGAGATGCTATTGTTGTTTGGGTTTTTTTCCACTAGGGGAAAAAACCAAAAGAAATCAACCCCCTATTCATATATATTTATCTTGTTATGTATTTTGTTTGAGACTTCTGCTTTAGCATTCAAAACAAAACTTTGAATTAATCTTGAGCTTTTTCTCAGTAACCTCTCCACGCTGTTTACCAAGAAAGAGAGAATTGTGACTCTCTTTTGTGAAACAGGAAGAGTCTGCTTAAAAGTAAACTTCTCTGCATGATACTTTTTATATTCACCATCTCCTGTTCCTTTAGGTGTTCATTCTCAGCTGTATGCATGAAGCTGGGGATGTCTTCATTTGTGCTGGAGGTTCCCTGCACGCATTAAGATGAAGCAACGCCCCAAAAGAGAGTAAAGCCAATTCCTGCATGCAAGTACGACACAGAAATTAAGGAAAATAGGAATTGTGAGCCCAGTTTTTGGTGGAGTTAGAAGATATGGTTCTACACAAATAATCAGCTTGAAAAATTTGTCAATGACTACACGGCTGTTCTAATGGGTTCTGTGACTTTGAGTATGATACAAAAATATATGTTTAGCATCATATTTTCTCCACAGCATGTGCAGCTCTTCCTTGGTCTGGTTTTTTATGTCTCCTTAGACAGCAGCAAGGTCTCTGTGCTCAATCACAGCACAATGGCTCTTTTCAGAGTGGCTCACCTTCTGAGTCAGCTGCAACATCCATATGCTGATCCTGTCTGTCCTGGGGTTCAACCTCTGTTGATAAGAAACTATTAAATGTGGCACTTCAAAGGACTGAGAAATACTTTTTGAGTGTTTCTGGCAGTCTGCTTTGGTATTCCAAGTTCTTTGTTGACAAAAGAGCGGCTCTTGCTCTTTTGCAACTCGTAGTATCTATAATTTAAATTTTTCCCCACTCTGATTCAACCCTTAGCAAATCTGCTGTCTCCTTTCCAGTTCAGGAGTCTGCCCCCTTTCATAACTAGCGTAGGGACTAGAATTTGGTTTATGTGCTTTATGTTATGCTCTCATTATTATTGTTGTCTTAATTCATATCTTGGGGTAGAACGACTCGAGCTTCTGGAAACTGATGTTTTTCACAAGCCAAATTATTTGCTACATTATGGGCTGTGGAATTACTGTGTGCTGTGCAGAGAGGACATAATGCAACATCAGGGGCTTTGTTTCTTCATCCAAATAGAGGATGAAGATGGATGGATGGATGGATGGATGGATGAATGAATGAATGGATGAATGGATGAATGGATGAATGGATGGAGAAACACTAACTGCTTTTTGAAGGTTAAACAATTTTATTATCTAATTGTAGATCAGTGCCACTTGTGAAGGTGAATCTTCAGCACAGCTTGCTGCAGTCTTGGGCAGGGACCAGGAAGAACAAAGATAATGTTTTCAGACATGAGTGTGCAGAGTCGGGCTGCAGCAGTGTCCTGGTGACCCTGGCTTACAGCACAGATTGCCAGCTGAAATTTGAGGGGACAAAAGGGGAGAGGTGATGTGCAGGGTAGAGTCAGGGCCCTCACCTGGGACAGGTCAGCCCTACCTCACCTGACCTTCAACAGCAAAAATGTGCAAGCTCCTTCAGAGCTCCAGAGTCCCTCATGCCCCACGTCCTCTCACAAAGTCATGCTACTTCCTGTTGTGCTGTGCTCCACTTCCTTTTCAAACCAATGTTAATGGTGTCCATACTTCATCTTTTATCACAAGAGGAAAGGCAGATTTCCAGTTTTGCAGGGAATAACCTTTGCTGTGGGCCAGCATTGGGTGAGAGGAGTGGTAACGTGTGTATTTACTGCCCTGCTGGCCGTGTGTGCGTGGTGTACAGGTAGGAGCTCCTGTGAAAACCCAGGTAGAAGAAGCTTGGACCTGTGTGTAGCCTGCCAGCACAACCTAGTGCACGTGGCACAAGGGAGATGGAAACCTGGGATTTGTATTTCTCTGCGAATATAGCTCAGGAGTTCTTTCCCAAAACTCAGAGCAGCAGTGAGAGAACAATTGCTAATCTTCTTCTGGGGTCATTGCAAGGTCTTGGGCAAACCCTCCTGAAACTGGTGTTTATATTATAAGTGCATGAAAAGCTTTACTACTGTTTTCCCTGGCAGAGAGAAACTCTTCAAATGGGAAAACATCAAAAGGGTTTTCAGTCTAAGGTGATGTTCAGAAACCAGAGACAGCTGAAGGCTCTGGCTATTAGCATAGCAAAGAGATGACAGAAGGATGAAATGATATGAGAAAGGATCGATCAGTGAGGGGCTATGAGGGGAGATGGCTGCATTCCTGTTGCCATTGTTATCCCTTGTTACTTCAGCTACTGTATTTGTATTGGGAGTTTAAAGACACAGGAAACTCCTCTTTATAATGCTCCGTGGACAGATTTCTACTTTCCACTTATGTGAGCCACAGTTTTAATCAGGTTAAATGAAGGCTGGGGGGGTAATAATTGCTTTTGTTAATTGGAATCCACTTTGGACTGACTTTAGGACTCTGTGTCCCTTCATGGTGTCATGAGATGATCTGTGACTTGAGATGGGTCTGCTTAGAGCCTTCCCTTATACTGAGTTCCCTAAAGAAAAGGCTTTTGAGAACAAAACGTACGTATTTATTTGAATTTAAAAAGAAAAATACCAGCGCAATGCGTCTTTTAAGCAGTGTAAACTCGGAGCAGATAGGGAAAAGAGTATAGAAGTAAAAAGCTTTGTAAACAAGGCTGCCATCAGCCTCTCGCCCTTCTTGTGAGCCTGGCTCTGGGCCAGCTCTGTGATCTCCTGCTCAGCAGCAAGTGCTGCGGCTTTGCTCCGGTCCCCAGGACATCCCTGCCACCCATCCACCCCAATCCTGCCCTCCCCGTGCTGTGCCTCTCTCACTTTGCAGCCTGGGGAAGCCTGGAGCACCCCCATGAGGGAGCCACCTCCCCCTGACTGTGGAGCACATCACAAACCGGGCGCAGGTGCCGCATCCACCGCGGGTGTCATCGCTGGAGAGGGACCCACGAGCCCTCTGTGAACACTTTTTCACGGGTCTAAGGTTTCAGGCCATCCTGCTCAGATTTGCTTCATGTTTTCAAAGCTGTTTTATTTTTAGTTGTTTGTTGTCCTCCAGCTGTGCTTGTGAAAGGATCCCCAACCCAACACCCGCCAAGTGAACTATTGCTGTAGGGCAGGAATGACAACCTTGCATTTGCCCAGCAACCCTTCCCATGCCACAGGCCATCCCATCCTGCCAGATGTGCCTTCCCAAAGCACCTCAAAGGAGAGGATTTTTACCTGAAATCCCAGTGAAGAAGGTGACAGCCCAGGCACACCCCATCTTTGGTGGACCAAGAGCAAGGATGTGGTCGGACACTGCTCAGCTCTAGGGGCATCTCCCTGTGCTGCCATAGCCACAGGCTGTGTGCTGTGGCCCTTGCCAGGAATCCTTCAAGCGCTTTTTCATTCAAGAAGCTGAGAGGTCAAACATCATGGATTTTCTTTTTCTTCCCCCGTCAGGCACAATAGACCCAGGGCAGTTTAATACTACAGTTCCTCTGCAAAATTACACGAGTTATTTGATAACCGTATGTGGTTAATGCCTCAGATTTATCTACCATGTGAAAGATGAAACTTTCAATAATGTACATCCCTTCCTACAAGCAGATTTTATTGTTCAAAGCAAATTCAACGAAAAAAATATACGCTTCTGTTATCTCTCCTTACAGCACCAACATTTTCTTGGCTCCCTCTGCTGAATAATGTAAATCTCCAAACCCACTTACTGTGAGTACTTAAAAGCCACAAGGCGCATGAGCAAATGCAAAATGTAGAAACATAAAGGCTTAAAAATTAAATTCTACCAAAAAGGATAATTCTTTCTCCATACAAGTTTTCATCACTTCTGCCTTGCAGTTCATAACAGATAATCACACAGTCCGGCATCCAAGAAGTCTCTCAGAGCAGTGTGGACACTGAGGTATCAGAAGGATTTTAAGTTGTTTTAAAGACCTGCACAGAGCTATTTTTCAATATCTGTGCTGCTTGGATAACTGCTTAGATAAATTTACCTGCAGTTTTTCCCTCAATGGTCCTGTCATTGTCATCTTCAGTGATACTCTGTCCCCACAGGGAGCTGAAGAAAACATTTAATGGTTTAGATCATTCACCTTAATAAGTGATAGGATTTATGCTTCACACCTTGCACTGGTTTTAATATGAAACAGCACCTCTGTGTATCTTAAATTATTTATTTGCAGGCAAGTACATTCAATGCTGGAAGTTCCAGGTTTAATTTTGCTCTTAAACTTCTGTGCAAGGGACCCTCCTGGTGCTTCTTGGAAGTGATTTCCTTGTGCCTGCAGCACAGTGTAAAATGCTATTTAATAAATGTGATTTTTTCCTGTCTTAGAAGGGATGTTCCGTGAGAACACAGGGGAAAAGGCAAATATCAGTAAAATTATCAGGCTCTTAACAAGGAGATGGTGGACCTTTCAGAAAAACAAGCAGCATTCTCCTCACCCACGTCTGGTATTAGAATACCTATAACTATAGTCACATTTTTTACTATCGTCCTTGGAGAATACTGCAATACGACAAAATAACTATTGAAGTTGAGTCCTGTTCTGAGGCTTGACAGACCTTCCAGGGTTATCAACAAAGATGCCTTCAAAAACTCAGAAAGAAGTGATTCAGCATTAACCCCTCCCAAACCAGAAGCTCCAATCCAAAGATTCACCACCCAAGGAACCTCCCATGAGCCGAGTAAGAGCCTGCACACCCTCCAGATGCTGATCCTGAAGGTTTTGTCCCAGCTCACTGCGCACAGTGCATCTGATTAGCATGTGCTTCCTTACCCGTTTCTCTAATTCCTAAAAATTCCATTTCCTAAACAGAAATTCAGGACATTTCCAAAAACATAACCTCTGAAACAGAGGTGGTTGCAGTGCCTTGAATGGAATTCCCTTTTTAATTACGGAGGGAGAGAGCACTGAGTGATCCCAACAAGTCAGCACTTTCCTTCCACTCCCTCCTCCAGGGAACTCCCAGTTCCAAGGACCCCCAGGAGAGTGGTCATGGCACCAAGGCTGTCAGAATTCAAGGAGCATCTGGGTGACACTCTGAGCCATATGGCTTAGTTTTGGGTAGTCCTGAGAGGAGCAGGGGTGGACTCAATGATCCTCAGGAGTTCCTTCCAAACTGAAGCAGTCTGTGATTATATAGGAGGCAGCTGGGAGAGATGAGCATTTAAATCGGCACAGGATGTGAGAGGATGGTCAAATTTAAGCACAATGGTCATCTAAGTGAACCTGCCCAATGAACACCAGGACATATCAGCCCTTATGCATGTGAGTGACTAATTCAGGAAACAAGCCTGTGTTTTAATTTTCTTTGCCCAAAATGTTTAGAAGACACCATTTTGATTAAAACAACCATTCCTTAAATTGAAAGAAAACACTGACCCTTCAGTCTTTCAGGAGATGAAAGTGTGAATTTAGAAAAAGAGCTGGGAGAATGTGATTGTCTTGACATGAGGGGAAAAAGACACCTTCTCCTAAGTCTTCAGAAAATCATTAATTCGATTATTTTGGGGCCTATAACTGTTGCTATGGGCATTGGAACAGCAGCTAACAGCTCTTGAACCAGATGTTTCGTGGGTGCATAATCAGTTAATGAGCTGAAATCGTGTGAAGATATGACTTGTCATTTAAAAGTAGGATGTGCCATGCCAGCTGTGCTTCTGCATTTCCCTTTTGTCTGCTCAAACAGCTGGAGCAGCCTGGAAGAGTACGGGTTTCCTTCAGGAATTCCAGCAGGCGGTGCGAAGATTCAGGGAGGTAGTTTGTACCTTTAAAATTTCCACTTTAAATTCCGCACTGTTTCAGAGCTGTGATGTCAAGCACAGTTACATGAAGCTGTGGTCTTACAGAATTCTGGTTGCAGCTGACTCAGGACGAAAAATATGGCACCGTGTTTCTTTTCTTTTGTCAGGACAATATATTTTTATGGTGTTTCCTGAAGAGTAGCTCAGCCTCTCTGTGTGTCCGGATATTGGGTATGACAGATAAACACCTACACCCACAGTCTTATCAACTGGCTCCAGGTGCTGACTGATGGATAAAGAGATCCTGAGAACCCTACTCCTCAGTGACATCTGTTTTTCCAACTAAATTCTGCAGTTTCTGGTGCCTTCAGTACGACTCATTAGCATGGCTGCTGTTGTGATTACAGGATCACTGAAACCTAACAGTATTTTGTTTCATTTAGCGATCAGTTAATCTCAATCCTGGGAACCCCACCCTTCTCTTTCCATAGCAGCTCTTTAGGAGAGTTATGGTCAAGACAAGACCTGTATAGATTAACCTTTCAGTATGATTTCTTTGCCTACCTCACATCTCATTTTACCATAAGCCATCACATCTCTTCCTTCTCTGTGTCCCTTCCTCTCTTCTTTTGCCTTTTTTTTTTTGATGGTCATACTGTGGTATTGGGTAAAATAATGAACTTTTACCAGCAAAGTGCATCCGTCAGTTGCTAACCTGCCCCAATGTTATTAGCACCTATGTCTATAATGTGTATATTATCAAAGGAGTGTGGAACTTAGGAAAACACTGAAACACTTCTGTGACATGCATCTGCCTGAGGCTGCAGTTTGGCACTAAGTAGGATTCACAAAATCCCCATTTAAATATGGCATTTTTGAATATGATTCTGTTAATGACAACTCACATCAACTTCTAGTGGAGTTTTCCTGCTAATGACAGCTGTGAAATCAGTTCAACAAATAATTGTCACTACATTTAACAACTAATGTTTTATTCCCAAAAGCCAATCTTGACTATGGAGCTTTTCAAGTGCCTTGTACAAAAGAAGTTTGAATAATGAAATACTAAGTGAATTGAATTAAATAATTACCAACGCAGTTGTGTTTTCTTCAATTAGGTTGCAAGCATCACTTGGAACAATAAGGATTTGGCTCAGATTTGCTGTGGTTCACCCTGTAGCAGGGATTTTATCTTCACATGGTGGGATATTTTCTTGGTCTGATCTTTAAAGTTTGCTGTGGCTCATTTCAAAAAGCCTTGCTTGGGGTTGTATGCAGTTCTTCAAGCTGAAATCACTCCTTGCTCTCACCAAGTATGTTTTTGATTAAAACCCAGTTTTATTGTTGGTGTGTATTTCCTGTTTTCTACCTATCTCAATTCCCACATGTCATATAAGGCCCCCCCCAATATGATGGATTTACAGAGACACCTGTTAACATAGCAATAAGCACAGCCTCCCTCCCAGCTACTGCCTGTCAGCACACCCCAGACGGGTGCAGGATGATTCCAGTTCAGGCATGTCTCCTTCTCTTTGTTTTTCATGCCTCCAGGCTTTTCCGCAGGAGTGGCTGAGATCCATCAATCTGCTGTGGATAAACTGAGCTGGGAGCCCACGCCTGCTGTTTGCTCCAGATGGGGTGGGATGGACGGGCACTGGAGGGTGATACCGACACAGCAAAGCACTTTGGATGGACATTTCCTCCTGCCTCAAGACTCCCTGGTTAGGGAAATCCAGCTCTGCAAAAATCTCATCCATTGAGCTGTAGTTTTCAACAGTAACACCGAGGAAAATAGAAATCAGTAACTGGTTGACAGAAGTCTGTAATTTCTGGGCTGGTGTTAACACAAAGGAGGCTTTATATATTTAATTGTTTTGTAGAATCTTTTCTAATGCATGGATCAAGAGGATTGGGTATTAGGAAATATTTCTTGACTGGAGGAGTGGTTAATCATTGGAACAGGCTGCCCAGGACAGTGGTAGGGTCACCAACCCTAGAGGTGTTCAGAAAATGAGTGGATATGGCACTTTGTGACATGTTTAGTGACACACTGGTGTTCAGCCTAGGGTTGGACTTGGTGATCTTGAAGGTCTTTTCCAACCTTAGTGATTCTGTGATTCTGTGAGTAATGAGCACATCCTGAATGCCAGCTTTTCTGAGTTCAGAATCCTCTTTAGAAAAGAGGGGAGAAAAAATTGAGACAGGACCGAATAAAGCCATTGAGTATGAATGACAGGTACAGGTGATGTGGAAAGAAGTAGAAAGAGGAAAATCAGTCAAACACTGTGGCGCAGACCCATTGATTTAAACAAATCTGTGCCTGTTTCATTTTATAGGAATTTGTTTTCTTTTACCATGTACTGAACACATAACTGTGCCAAGTTTTGGGACACCTGTCCTGTTGATATGTTAGGCTCCTTTGAGTGTAATTCTTGGGTAGCAGCTGGGACAGGTCCATGGGTTCCCATACAGAGCTCTCAGCTGCCATCACTCAGCTCTAGATGAGCTGGGTGTGTGCTCCTGATGTCCCTCCTTTACAGCAGGAGGAGACACTTCCAGAGAAAGGTAGGTCAGATACTGAAAACATGTGTTACCAGCTCCTGCAGCCCACCTCATTTCACACATTCAAACCAGCATCCTGAGAGCAAATACCAGTCTCCTTCGAGGTCATTGGGTGGGTCATTAATAATTCCTCTGTATCAGTATTGTTAAAAAGTCTATCATGCCCATGCAGCACCACTTTTCCTCACATTGGTTTTGACCTGGAAAAAAGAAATGGGTAATGCATCTGAGTAGTGCCTGATGTTCCCTAGCACACAATAAGCAGCATTATTCGTTTTGTGGAGAATGCGTAATCACCTCCCTGGAAGAGAGGTGCTACTTGAAAAGCTGTCTTCCTCATCACTGCATTCCCCTCACCCCTACACTTGTGTTATTAATCATTAGGTCATCACTGGAGGAAAGCTGCTGGAGGCACAGGGATGCCTGGCTAAGAGGATAAATGGGTCTTGCCACAGGATGGGAGTTGTGAGTTTTTCATAATTCTTTCCTGCTCAGACTCCATCCAGATGTGGGTTTCAGGGATGGTGCTTGGGAAAGCCTTTTGTTTCTGAGCCTCTGTGCTGCAGCAGCCTGGAGCAAATCCGACTAACCTGGGATAGCTGGGTGAGGGGCTGTGCAATTTATCTCCGGGTGGCTAAGAGGCACAGACCAGATGAAGGATTTCATCACCACATTACTCCAGAGATAGCCTGAGCTCATTCATCTGCAAAAGAAACAAAGTGAATGAACAACTTGATAATGCTTCACAGTTTCAAGATTGCTTCTGGATGAATGACCCACTTGTCTGCAAGTATGAGTACAGGGCTGCTGCTGCAACACACAATAAAAATAGTGAATTAATTTCTTCAAAAAGGATTTTTCATCTGACAGTATCTGATATGTGCACACAGATTTGGAAAATATCCTCTCCCATATCTCTGTTTCACCATTAATTAGAATTAAATCAAAGGGTACAGTTTACGTTCAATAAATTTAGTTTTGCTTTCTGTCTTATTTTACAATCAAACTTGATATTTCTATTAGAATGTGTTATTATTATATTCCAACTTATTCAGCAAATTATTAATGTGGGCATGTAACAGCTAGTGGCCCCTCAGCTTAATTGCTAGCTTGGCTCATTTGCAGTTCATAATTTGTTAATAGTTCGCAGTAATTATCACTAATTTACCTGCTGCTCCTTTATACCCTGTGTCAATATTTTCCCAGAGCAGAGCAGAGCAAGTCTATGAAATCTGCACAAACGTTTCTGTAACATCCCTTTTTAGGTCAGTATTGCTCTGCTATTCATACAGGTGCTTATGCAAATCATTTAAGGGAGTTACTCTGCTCATTAGGTGCTGCATCACATCACTCCTGTATGAGAAATTTTATTTTGTAGAAAAGGATGAAAAAAAAGGGAGAAAGCTGCAGGTTGTGTGGCTGAGAAGGGGCTTTGAACACACACACCTTGTCTTACCTGGAGGGCAGTAAAGCTGCCAGATGCAGGAGGAATCTGTTTTCCTGCTGCCAAAGGAGCAGTTTACACTCCATAGTGTTATTACTTTTTAATAAAACAGTTTATTATCACTTTTTACCTTCTACTGACTGGTTGAGGGGATATGCTCTTTAGCTGGTGGGTGCCAGCCCAGCTGAGGCTACAGAGATCATCCAAAACCTTGAGCTAAGATGCTCTGCAAGGGAGGTAAGAGTGGCTCCTGACCTCTGAATATTATCTGCTGCCTCAGAGGTTGAATTTCTGGGATGGAGGCTTTTGGGAACAGTGGCCCACTGTTCACAGAGGGATAACAGAGGTGGACATCTCAGTGAGGTTCCCTTGGAGGCTGCCTGGTACCTCAGGAGGAGGTTCACTTTTGCTCCTCATGATGCTTTTCTGTGTATATTTTTCCCATTTTCCCTTTTATTTTGTGGGCTAAGTTTTGAAAGAGGCGTATTTGAAAGATCCTTAAACTTACTGCATATGCCATGATCCAATTTTTATCATGCTGGCACAAATATCTAATTATCTAATGAAGCTGGGGATAGTTTAGGAAATATTAGGCACACTGACCAACCTGTCCTCCACCAGTAGCTCTACTTGCCCAGCTGAACCTCTCTGTAAAGCTTACCAGCTAATTAGAATGCATTAAAAATGACAGTGGCTGTTGACTGTGGGGCTGGAAACCAGAGATTATGGTGTCACACAACACCACGCAATTCGTGAGTCAGTCGGTGCCCTTTGAACGCTCCTCACATCTGGCTGATGCTGAATGGAGCCACTGTCCGAGGGGCTGCTGCTGCAGTACCTGGTTCCTTATGTACTAATTACAAGCTCTGAATGCAGGAGTTAGGGGAGTCTGGGGACTTGTGGCTGGAGTTCACATGGGCTGGCAAAACAAAGGATGCCCTGTTCCTCATTACGCTCCTACACTTAATTAGGAAGTGAGTTTGTTGATCACTGGCTGTGTTAAGAATCACTCATTTATAGCAGGGCACTTTGTGATTTTTTTTTTTTTTTTAATTTTTTTGGTTGGTGAAAGTTTATTTAAATGACATCTTACACTTGGCCATAAGGGACGTGCCTTTATTTTATCTGAGTTTAAATATGTCTCTTGTAGTCTCCTGGTCTGACGGAAGGAGACACTGGGGTGTTTTGTTCTGCAGGGTGGGTGGGAAGGCGAGGGGGGTTGGGCCAGGGGAAGCGTTTCGTCGCAGAGCTGGGGCGATTGTTTGGGGTTGCCACTTGGCAAAGCCATTTGGAGATCTGTGCCCTGAATTTAGTGAGGACTGAGGTTCCTGCCTTTTGCTGGGGCGGGTCAAGTTCAAAAAAATTTGTGGGTCTGACAGCCTGTCAGGCCAGGCCTGGTGTGGAGCTGAGCCAGGCCTGCGCCCGGAGGCTGAGGAGACAGCAGTAGAGGCTGTGCAGGGGACATGGACAGCCCGAGATGCTCCGTCCTGAGGGACGTGCAGGCTGCAGCAACCCTCTCAGTGCAGCCTGTGCTCAGAACCAGTCACTTCCACTTCTCCCTTACAAGGATGGCATCAATATCCAGTGCCACTGTAGGAGCAAGCACCTCCTCACTGCTGTAGCCAGGGCGGATGAACAATGGGCTGTTCTCCTTGCCCTGAAACGGCATGCAGGGGCTCTGACACGCAGTGGAAGGGGAATTGCAAGAAAGCAGGGCACAGAAAAGCTTTAAGAGAGAAGCCAAGAGTGAGATATAATGGGAAAAACAGGCCTGTCTGATTTTTCCATAGTAGCTCTAACTGGGATTAATCAGCCTTTTATGGAAAGAAATTTACTGTCATCTTTGCTCAGATACCTTATATCATTATTGCTTCATTATAGGCACCTTGGTGCTGCCTGCTATGCACTCTGATTCCTCCAGCATAAAATGCCTCTAATCTAACAGCTACTATACAAATTTTCTTCCTAGCTGCATGCCTGCAGGAAAGCCAGTGAGCAGCAATGCAGGGGAGCTGGTGGGGGTTTCTTGGAGGTCTCTTTGCAAAACATTTTAGGTTTAGTGTATGTGGAGTTGGTTCACTAGGCTGAACACACAGTTTAGAGACTGGAGCAAGGAAAAAATCCCATTTTGTTAAAATATTTTCCCTGAATTTCACTGAATTAAAACAGACTTCTGTGGTGTTCTGTAAATTGCCTTAGACTTTTACACTCACCTGGTTACAAAGACCATTTCATCCCTGTTTTTGAGTTGTGTATACTGCTTCCTCCCCCATGTGAAAAAATAAAAATCAACTGATAACAGTTTCAGACTCAGTAGGTAAGAATTGACCTGAGCTTTTGCTCACATAATATTTTTCAGATGAGAGACTGAAGGTTTTCCTTGCTTAGAAGAAGCCATTCATTAGATACTTAAGGAGTGCTTGGACCTGTTGTGGTTTGACACTGGCCCAACGCCAGGCACCCACAAGAGTCTCTCGCTCACCCTCCCCTACCACAGCTGGGCAAAAGGAGGGAAAAGTGGAAAGGGTTAACAGAGGCTTCATGAGTGAGATGAGGAGAAATATTTCAAGGGCAAAGCACACCCAACCTTAGTTGCTAAGTAAAATTTATGGCTAACAGAATCAGAGGAGGGTAATGAGAAGTAAAGTAAGACCTTAAAACACCTTCCCCACCCCCAGGCTCTCCCTCCTTACCACTGACAGCACCAGGAGGCAGGGCAAGGGAGTTTGGTCAGGCTATCACCAGGATTTTCTTCTGCTGCTCCGGGAGAAGAGTCCTTCCCTGTGAGGCCATGGGGNAGAAGCTGCCTCTGGGATGGACTACAGATCCCAAGGGACCAGGGAAAAAAGATGGACAGCAAACAGGAAGCAAACTGGAGAAGGGGGGGCTTCTGGGGATTTCCGGGGAAAGGGGATAAGAACCTCGCTCCGTGGGGATGCTGGGGGCTTTTTGGGTGTTATGTCATGGTGAGAGGGAGTGGACATCCTGGTCGAGGGCTGTTGTTTGCTTGTTTTTTGGTCTGTTTTGCCAAGCAGGGTTGTGGTCTCACCATAACCTCCATTCCCAGCTGTGGATATTAATAAACGCGGAATAATATTTTTTTTCACATTTGATGTCGTTTATAACAATTATTGGGGGCTCGTCTGGGATATAATCCACGCTCTAAAAAATGGTCTCAAGTGGGATAGGGCTACCGGAGACGGGGCCGGCAGGATTTGGCCGCCCTGAGCCAAAAATTCCTGAGATCATAAAAGGATTGCTGGAAGACCCGGAATAGCAGCTGGGGACCCGGCAAATGTAGACAAGAGGACCCCCGCCGTGAACGAACCAGTCTTACAGTACTGGTAAGTGTCGCGAGTGAATGCGGTGAGTGGGCTGTGAGTATCGGCTCCAGTGAGAGCAAGCGACTGAGCGGGGTGAGGCGAGAGTGTGGGTTTCCTGGCTGAATGGCAGACTCCTACAGGAGCCAGTGCCTGAAGAACCATGGGAAGTTTTTGTGACCAGACGCAAGTGAGCGGAGAGCATGGGCTAAAAGCGTCGGCAGGAAAGCGTGGGTTGAAAAGCACGGGTAATTTGAGAAGTAGACGGATTGGGCTTGTGCAGTAGATGCACGGGCTGATGACGCAGACTGTCCAGAAGAGCGGACGACTGAGCACGTGCAGTAAACTCTCTGTTGGAAAGCACGAGCAGCCTGGGGAACAGATAACTGGGCATGCGCAGTAGACACGCGGGCTGGTGACGCAGGGCTTTTTGGAAAAGCAGACACGAGCACGTGCAGAGGACTCGTGGGCAGGATAACACGAGTAGCTCAGGAACTAGGGTATTGCACATGTGTCGTAAAGTGTGGTGTGCATGCGGATTACAGACCAAGGGAGGCTCTTATTAGAATAAATGGCTAACACAATACTGGTATAGTCACAGTGTTCGGTCTGTACAACTGTGGACAAGCACGGGCAGGAGGGGCGCAAGTCCCTGCAGACCAGGAGGCTGGCGGAGCATTAAATTGTGGGAGCCCCCAGGAGGCATGGGCTGGCGGAGCATGAGTGGGGGAGTGCGAGTTCCCACATGATCAGCGGGCTGACGGAGCGCTAGAACTAGTGCAGTTTTGCATGAGTGAGCGTGGCGCAGGTCTCCTGAAAGACGGGGGCTGAGCGGATTGTTGCATGGGATTCTGTGGGAAAAAAACACGCAAGGCTGAGTGTGGTGCAGGTCCCCGGAAAGACAGGGGCTGAGCGGATTGTGGCATGAGTTTTCCGTGGGAAAAAACACATGAGGTTGAGTGGATTTGTGTGGCAGGGGTCTCCGTGGAAAAAACACGCGAGGCTAAGCGAATTTGTGTGGCACGGTTTTCCATGGAAGAACACGCAAGGCAGAGCGTGGTGCTTGTCCTGCAGGCGTAGAGACCAAACGCTGTTCGTGGGTGGGTCCCCGCAGGGAGAGACAGTAGTTTCGATGGTGTGGCTGCAATATCGGCACAGCTGCTAATTTAAAGAAGAAGTGTGCTTGGACTCAACTGTTGCTTCAGCACAGCATCAAGGAGGTACTGAAAGCATTAAAGGATCCCCTGGAGATTGCAGTAGTGCATGTGAGGGGGACCTCAGAAGGGAACATCTATGGAGATCCGTGGGAACAATCTAGCAAATCGAATGACAAAGGAGGCTGCTGATAGAGAGGTGATTTTAACTGAAAGAAATAAATCGGCTGCTTGCCTACACCGTTTTCATAAGATGCAGTGACAAACAGGGGATCAATTTTTTTTTTCCTTACCCTGAAGGTGTAAGATACCAAGATGCTGAACGCATATCTTTTATTTAGTGGTGGCTTGGAGTTAAAAACCGCGTAAATCTTGATATGCAACCTAAATTCAGCATCAGGAAATGGGAAATTGCATCTTTAAGCAGAGCACAATCAAAATGAATCACAATAAATCCTATATAATTGCATAGGTCACTCTCTTTAATGAGATATTTATTAACCTGACTGCCAAGCCTTTGAATCAGGCAGATATTTTATCTTCTTCAACTGATAAAAGTATCAGTTAAAAACCACCATAAAAATATTCATATAGCTACACATCTGTGGCAGCCTCTCAGCATCATTCTTTTGGACATTAAAAGCATTCTAATTACTTTCTGTCTAGCAGAGCTGAAATGCTGCCTATTACAGTATGTGCTTGGCAGGCATGATTGCTTTTGTTTGCCATCACAAATAGCAGCATCCCATTTTATATACTGATGGTCCAGAATATATTGAGGGTTTGACTGAACAGGATGAATACTATGAAGCATCATCTGGTTTTGATAACATCGGGTATATTAACTCATCTGTTAATTTTTGACACATCATTGATTTATTTATTTAGAAAAATTGGATCCTGTTTTGGTATGTTGCTGTTTGCCTTTGTAACAAATGTGATGACATTTCCTTACTAAACGGGGAGATACGCTAGTTAGAGGTATATGGCTATGTTTTAATGCCTGTTTTTGCTTAGAAGTAGCCTTGTGCTGGATGAATTTAGCATGTGTTGTTACAAATAATTCAAGTACTTTGCCAAAAAGTTTAACACTTAAATGGATTATCCAGAGAATTCACATCTCTGGAGCATGGTTCTGTGATCCATGGCAAAAGGTCATTTTTTTCATGAAATTGATTCTTATATGAAATGCCAAAATGGTGGTATTTAAGTATTCTTTGTGGCCCACAATCAAAACACTGATGATAAATGTGACACCTACATTTCTTTACAGAAGCAGATTACGCCATGGAAAGCATTCAGCTGTCTGCTAGATGATATATGAGGCCATATTCACAGCAAAGCCCTCTGGGCTTTGATGAGCAGAAGTTTGGACCTTCTTCTTCCTCTGTACATTGTACTAACCAGGCACTAGAGCAGGCCTCAGAGCTTGTCCTTAATTCAGTCCTGTGCTAAAGAAAGAGATAGTGAAGAAATTGTTGTCTGTGCACCAAATTTCTTTGAAGTCCATGTCCCTTC
>WEIT01035322.1:1236-18746 GCA_013389985.1 Dryoscopus gambensis
GTAGCTGAAACCAATTTCTTTGCATTTCTGTTGTGGCTTCAGTTCTCTTTGCGAATTTAATCAGCACCTGAATTCCTTCATTGTACTTACAATAATTGTGACGTACCTCATTCTCACAAAAAAACCATACTCAACACTCCTCACATCTTAAATCTGAGAATATTTTTTACCATGCATTACAGTTAATATCAGGAACACTAAATAGCTATCAGAAATAATCTACACCTTGTCTCCTAAATAGAAATTGACGCTAACATGAGAAAAACAAACAAAAATAGCACAGAACTTGAAATTTTCAGCATCCGCAAACAGGAGATGTTTAAGATGATGTTAATTAACTCAGTGAATTTGCTGAATTTGATTGAAGGTTAACTTTCAAGTTTTAACTTTAGAAGAACATACTTTTGACAGATCATAAATATGATATCAGTAATAAAGCAATTCAAGGCAGATCACAAGATTACTGTAATTTTTAGACTTTTTACATATTTAGTTTTGGACTGAAATGGTCCAAAAGAAGGCTGGGGAGGTATGGGAGGATGAAGCCCACTTAATGCATGTAATTGGTCAATTAATTTATCAACTGGGAAAAAATTATAATAAAATAATGAAGGGCATAGTTAAACTATCCAATTTCTTTTGAACTTTATTCCCTGAGTGTGAAAAATCTGCTTCTATGAAATCATGCTAAACTTTCAACTGCAAAAAGGAGCCAATTTCCAAGGCAGTGTTTAATTAATTTATGGAGTTACTGCTGTGAAAGTTCATTGAGACAAATATTAAAGCCAGTTTTTTAAAAGGGTTGGATAATTTTCTGATGATAAACAACAGTGGCAGCTTTGTAAGCAAAGACAATGATTGTAAGAGTAATTAAATCTCATGCTTCAGGGTATAAAATAGAATCCCTCTGCTCCAAGTCCAGCATGAACTATTACTAACAGCATTTCCTTCATCCCGTAAATGCAAACCCTTAGATCAGCTGTGTTATTTGGCCGCCTTGTAACCTTTTAGCCACTGCCAAGGGAAGCATATGAGACCAGAGAAATCCATGGATTGACTCAGTATGGAAGTGGCTGTGTTTCCATTTTTTAAAACACTATTGGGCACAGGCAGTGTAACATGTATGCATTATTCCCCGCTGTAATATTTCTACACCTTCCTCTGTGCTAAAACACTTCAGTGAACTAAAACTTTAGAAAACATGAATAAGAGATATTTATCGAACAAAAACAAAAAGGAGGTAAAATGGAAGGAAGGACACATGAGGAAAGTCATAAAATTGTACAAAATTTGACCATCCTTTCATTGTCCACTTATTTAGCAGAAAAACATCTCATAATACTTCACAGTAAGTTTACTACAAAGACAAGAAAAACTCACAAAGTTATTAGCATCATGTACTTAGTTATAAATAATTGGAGAATGTCAGAGTTTTATCCAAAAAATACAATGTCAAATCCTGATCACTTTTAGGCACCTATTTTCATGAACATACACACCAAAATTAAAATAGCGAAAGCAGTTTAACAATATTGCTTGTAACCACTAGTCCCTAGAAGTATACATTCCCAAGAATGGCAAACACCGCTGCTAAAGGAAATGGTGAGTGAAACAACATGGAGCCAATAAAGTAGGTAAAGTCCATGTCATACTTCCTGATGAGAATTCTTCATACTTGGCAATGCAATAATTCCAAGGACAGCCTGCAAAGAACTGCAACCCACTGTCAGCTGGCCCACACCTGAAATCCAGGTGGCTGCATTATTGATTCTTCCCTCATCGCCACTGGTAAGACATTCATCATTAAGGAGTCAAAGCTGAAAATCCCTGACTCCTGAGATGCCACTGGAATTTGTCAGTGAGGCTGCTCAGAACGGGCACATTGCTGCTTTCTTTCCAATTACTGCACACAGCAGCCAGGAGAAAGCTGCTCCCTCGGCGAGCAAGGCCATGTGCTTTCCCCAACCTCTGGCACTGTCTGCTCTCAGAAACAAGTGACAGCAGCACCACTGACTACAAACAGGTTGCAGAACCCCTATAACAAGGGCCTGAGTAAATGCATTTCAAGTTCGATTCAATATTCTCCCATTGCCTCAAGGCTTTCAGAAGTTGCCATCTGCAGCCACATCAGCATAATGTGCTTAAGTTACTCTGTCTGCAGTTTTTGTACTCTATATCTATAGTCAGAGTTCATATAGTAAAAAAACCGAAAAACCCCCAAACAAACAAAAAACCAAAAAAACCCAAACAAAACAAACCCCAAACCAAAATAAAAACACAGGAACTCACCCTCTTCCTGAGGAATTTTCAACACAACTATAGAAACAGGACAAAAGTAGAAAACTAAACCAAGAGGTTTTCTGAGTTTCTTCTGTTTTTCACTCATAAATTAGAACCAGTTAGCTACAATAACAACAACAAAAAATATAAAATCCCACCTCCTTCTTTCTTTCTCCTCCTTTCTTACGACAAAAAAACCCCAAGATAGAGTTAGTTCTAACAGATTAATCGTTATCCTATGCATTTGGGCTAAAGAGTGACCTTCAGAATTATTAACAGTTTTCAGCAGATACCCAGATTCAGAAATTTGTTCACTCCATTCACCTGACTGAAATTCAGGAGCTTGGTCAAAGCATTTTCTGATACAGCAGCTGATTAGTTCATTTTATTCTAGGGATTATAAATTATTTTTATTTCAAATGTAGAATAAAAACCTACAGACACTTATTTTTAGTGTCTAGTTTCATATATCTCTGACAACAGCTGCACAACTGAACCTGTTTTGACCAGGAGTTAGAACAGATGACTCCTGAGGTCTATCCCAACTTAAAACTGTTCTGTGACCCTCATTAAGTTCCTGTTACAATTCAAGAGGAACTTCCTCTAATTTGTAGGTGGAGGAAAAATCTTTTATTAAATCAGTTTGCAAACATGGAAAAAAAGTAACATGAATTAACAATTAATGAAAAAAAAGGACCAGGAAATAAAAGTGGGTCAGTAAAGTAGGGTTAGTTCAGAGTTTTCACTCTTGCTGTTCCAAAGGCTGTGAGGGCTGTAAAAAAATTATCAGTGTGCAGTCAGCAGAGTGTGGTAGGATATCCAGGCTGTGCTGCTCATCAGAAAACACTGTCATCCATTAATTTTCACCCGAGTTTTATAACCCTTTTTAAAGCATTATTTCTCTCTTGCACTAGGTGTGACTGCTACGTGCCAGCTCCAAGCCTGGCACAGGAACACCCAGGGCTAGGAAGCTGCTCACTGGCTGAGAGCATTGGAACCATCACTGCTGGCTGGTTTTCTTTAATAAATTTTACACGTGTGCTATCATGGAATCCTTGGGTGAGAGGGGAGCTGGGTGCTCCAGGCAATCCTCACCTCAGAAATTGTCATTATCATGGGCTGTTCTTGCAGCAGATGGAAAACTTTCTCCATGAGGGTAGTTGAACGCTTGGAACAGGGTCCCAGAGGAACTCATGAATCTCAGCTTCTTGGAGACACTACATTTTATATGCAAGGAGCTCATCTTCAACTCTCCACTTCTCAACTTCAGCTTGGGTGTTTTATTAACAAATGACATAATGGGTATATTGAAACACTAATAGGAATTTTGATCACAGTAGAAAAAGAATACTTTATCTCCCTCTACAATTACAGTTCTTCTAATATTTACTAATTGTCATGATTTGTGAACACTTGGAGGGGAAAAAAAATAAAGCCATTCCTGAATTATATTAGGGTGTAAAGATACTATTCTTGATGGAATTAAGATTTGAATAGGCACAGAACCTCAAGTGGGGTTGCATATAAAAGGAATTTTTCCCCCTCTGGTTGCAAATTAAGAATTTCTATAAGCAGCAGCCTTTTCCCTTGCATTACAAACAGGTTATTAAACAGATGATACACAGTTTCAGTAGATTAGAAAGAGATAAGAACAGTAATAGCTCTATTAAATTGTAACTATGTTCTCCATGGTTAGAACTTTTAAATTGCTTTTTCATTTTACACAAAATTGCAAACTAGTTTATGTTAAGGGTGATTTACAGATTTACTAAGGCATCTCAAACCCGTGAGTTTGGCCATCTGAAGACCCAAGAGACTGAATAGTCTTGCAGTGCCTTTACCATCAAACTGTTCTTTAGAGCAGCCAAGTATAAAAAGGTGCTGACAAGATATTTTGGGCATTGGTAATGGAGAATTCTGCTAGAAAGATGGTAAGACTTAGCCTGGAAAGTTCTACAGATAGAGAGTTATGTTTCATGATGTAGTAAATAACAAACAAAGCAAACTCCAACAAAGTTTACCTACTCCCCCCATTGTAATAGCAAAATCTGTTATACTTTCACTACAGAATGTTCTCTCCACTGTTTCAAAGGCTGACTTGATCCAGCCAGACCATCTCAGATACACCCAGAGACCCTTCTCATGCCACATCAGGACCAGCAGCAGCCCAGAACACAACACTGCTTAACAGTGCCTTTTATTAGCAATTTTATAGGATGTTATGCTCGTCATCAAATGCTTCCATAGTATACGTGACACAGACTACTCAAGTATTTCTTAGTGTTTCTGTCAATGCTTTTACTAAAATACATCGATGTACTTAATTTCCACAGCCACTTAGCAAGGTCTATGGTATTGAAAATGTCATGAATTCTCTCCTTGTTGCTCCATTTCTCTCTAAAAATACACCCTTCTGGCATGTTCTCTCTCCCTAATAAATTTCCTAGTAATTTTTCCACTAATAAATTTTTCAACTTCCTGTCCTTCAGGGCTGAAAACTGTGTATTGCATCATTTTGCATGTTAGATTACAGGTAGTAAGACTGTGTTTGTCTTCCCATGTAATTGCAACTAAAAACCAAACACACAAACAACCAACCAAAAAACCAAAAACGACAAAAAAACCCCAAAACAACAACAAAAAAACAACCAAAAAATCCTCCGTTGTAAAGGAATTTATAAGAGCAAGAACAAGATCAATATTTTACATTTGAGGTTATTAAATTTCTACCAAAGATCCTATTAATCAAAAACATCTACACATGTATTCTTCCAATTTTTAATCCACTAAGACACATACGGTATTATGTAACTCGGGAAATCAAAGAAAAATATCCCTGCAAATGGTTATGGGTGGCAGTTTAACAGTGAGATTGATTAAGCACCTGGAACTTATTGGAACCTGACAGGAAAGTCACCTGACGGTAGAAATCAATGCAAGATGGATCTGCTTATTTTCTTTGCAGATTGGGGAACGGCACTGTTGGGTGTAAAGACAGGCTTGCAGCACTGAGCACACCCCGTGTGTCTTTATGGTCGTGCTTCATCCTTGTCCGGCTTCTTACTCATCCTCACCCGGTGTAACTCTGGCTGCTCTAGGATGAAGTTCCAGGCTTGGGACCTTTTAGCTGAGCAGGATGGAAAGATGCGGAAAGGGGAGCGTTATGTGCTTATGGCACTCAAACTCCGTCACCTCACTGAGATGCCTGAATTTCAAAACACAAAACAAAACACAACACCAAAACACAAACAAAAGCCACAAAAAAACAAAAACAAAAACCCAAAAACCCCAACCAAACAACAAAAAGAAAAAAAAACAAAACCAAAGGTGCCTTAATTAGTGGAAAAAACAGAGTCTTAGTTTAGGCCTCCTCTCCAACTTGCTCTTTAGACAAGAAGAACCTGTCTCTCAGTTGGTTATAGGATCTCTTAAAAACTTGTGCTTATGGGTAGCTGACACGGATATTTCCTCAAGTATACTTCTGATGCGGAATTACAGATTTTTTGGGATTTTTTTTAAAGACTCTGAGAACTCCACCACTCAGTACCGATTTATAGGAAAGAAGAGAGAACTTACAAAAATGCCTGTTGCATGGTCTCAACACCAAACGGCAAGAAATGCACGCACGCAGCTGAAGTGGTTGGTTAAAATAGGCCGAGACTTCTTAATTGTCTTTAAAACAGCAACCAGTGGCTGGACTGTGAACTGGGATTTGGATGCTCAGGTCCATGTGCAAAACAGCAGAGAGTAAGGATCTCACTATGGTTACGAATCTTACTACATTGAGCACTATACAAACATTGGGGGACAAAAAGCCTGTCCAGAGAATTGTTAGGCTGCTGCACAAGAGAACCGAGTCATCAAGAAAGTTCTGTAGGCCCTTAGCACATGCTTCTTCACAAGAAAGGAACAGAATGTAAGATTGTGCTAATGAGAAACCTATTTCTGAGAAAAAAAAAGAGGAGTGGAAAACAGCAGAGGACTGCTACAAAGCAAAGCAGAGAAGAACACAAGAAGAAGAGAGAAAAAATAAGCAGGATAAATAGGGCTGAGACTATTCTGGTTAATGGAATAGGGAAAAAGAAAAGACGCAATAAGATTCAGATTCAATAGTGACCAAAGAAATGAGAGTTATAAAAAACCTCTTAATGAAATCTTTGACTCGGATTAGATTGAACAATGTCTGGAAGCTCCCTTCAGGCTCCAGCAGCTCTGCCCCTACCCATGTTTGTGAGAAGGGTAAGCCTCTCTTGAGTCAAAGTTTTCTCTTTATTCTTCTTGGGAGGATGAGGGTGAGCAAGGTAGAAAACAGAGGTCTGACCAATGTGAAATAAATTTCCACACAGTTTTTACTTAGCTTCCTGACCATGTCTTCAACTCTTATCAGAGGAAGCCAGGGCAGTATCAAAGAATGAAAACACCAATCATAGGTTCAAATATGACCTTTTCTGTGTGCTATTGCAGTGATATCGACACGTTGCACAAATTAACTGAAGAGGGGTCATGACGTTCTTGAAACTTCTAAGAAATTGCACAAAAATAATAAATACAAGTGTAAGGGATGGTGATTCATATTTTCTAAGTCAATTTTCACCTGACCGATGTGTTAAGCCTAAAAACCACAGCTAGGATGTCTTTGCTTAGTTAGGCTGCAATTACAAAATTATCAAAAGCAACAGACACAAGTTTCTCTCTGATACTCATCTGCCATTTCTTTACTGAAATCCTTCGGCATCTCTTCATGAACTGTCTTGTTTTGTTTTTTTTTTCCTATACCTGGAAAAGGAATGTTAAGTAGAAACTGAGAAAAACTCAGGAAACACAAGGATGTTTTACCTCTGTAGACGTTCTCTCTTACAGAACAAATTGTTTCCTGTAACAGCTTTGACCAGCTATTATTTGAAAAAGAAAAAAAGTATTACATTAGCTAAGAAATAAAATAATAAAATTCTCTAATAATCACTACAAGTAAGTACAACACTCCAAGGACAGATTATCCTCCTGTCCAGTGAGGAGGCAGAGGAAGCACCTCCTTGCAGAGAGCTACACAGATGCACCCTTAGACCAGACAGAAGTCACTAGTCCCAGGATAAACTGTTAAATATGAGCACATCCTCATTTTGTTGGTCATACTTCCTTTACTGCACAGCTAGCCCAGAGGTTAAAAATCAATAAATGCATGAATTAACTTTAATACTTTTTCCAAGTAGCACATAAGAGGAAGAAAAGGAAAAAAAAAGTCCACTTTTTAACTCTAGAAATATAAAACATTTTATATGGATTTTTAATTTAAATATTTGTTCTATCAAAAAAAGAAAAAGTAAGCCAGCAAAGCTCAGGATTATCAAAGAGCTCCTCTTTTCCTTCAGCCCTTTTTTAAGGGCTTGTCAGTCTTTTATTGTATACTCACTCCTCTTTAGACTCCTACTTGCATTATTTAATTTTTCTGCTGGCCTGTAGATAACAAATCTGTTGTCAGGCTGTCTGTATATGTCCATCAGATATGCACAGGGAATAAAATGGTTTGAACAGGAGACAAAGGGCTATTCCTTTACTCCTGCCTGACAAAAATCAGATTCACTGGAAGCTGAAGCCAGCTATAGCACTTACAGTGGCAGGTTGAAGAATGCTTTCTATTTAAAAAAATTATTTGTAGCATAGAGGAACATATATTGTATGAGTGATCTAACTCTGTAGTGGCTAAAATAAGCTGTTGCACCTAGAAAAATATAATTTGCTGAATCTGGTATTTTAACCATCCACAAGAAGGAAAAAAAAATTATGTATAGAAAACAAGTCTATGAAATTAAAAATATATTTAAAACCACCCTTGAACATTTTGCATTTCTTTAAAGAGCCTTTCAATGGCTGCTTTGCAAGGCCTACAACATGGAGACACGTGGAAGATCATCTTTATAAAGAAGAGCAGATTAACACACTGGGAAATTCACTGGACCTCCAGTGACTAAAACTGCAATGTATTTATTAAGCATCACTATAACTTTACAGGGGGAAGCTACTCTCACTTCACCTGCAGCACTTAGTGGGCAAGATTCAATCAAAAGCCCACATAAATATGCTTGAAGCGACATTCAGCTTTGTGCTTTCCTGTTAGTTTATTTCCCAGCTTAATCAGCATTTGCAATGCACTTCTGGCACTTGCATGAACACAAAACACTGTAATAAGACTCACCATGATTGATATTTCTTCATATGGACTTGCTGTTAGTGCAATTATTTATTTATGATATACTTTTATGAAAAACACTATTTCATGTGTGAACTTTCCTAAATGATCCCCATATGCAGCAGTAATTATTGATGATATTTTGAGGAATTATTTAATATTTGCACTCAGCCAACTAATTTTTATAAGACAAAACTCAATGCAAGATGCAAAAATTGACATCGTGAATTTGTTAACTACACTTAACTAATTTGCAAATGATAATAAAAGAGATATTAGCTCTCAAACACAGAATACTCAAGGCTGTTTAATCTGAGGAAAACAGTGCATATTCATACACACTCTCACTGACAGATATTTAAAAAACAATTAACAGGCATAAATAAGTGGCATAAATTAAGGGTCACTAACAAAGACATTAACAGGTTATCTACTCAGGAAAAGAAGTCCATCATAGGACTCCTAATTTTCAGACTCAGAAGTTTTGAAATTTCAAGTGATTCCTACTCCCTTAAAACCATATGATCTAGAGTACATCATCATTCTTAAGGGAGCAAACAAGGATACCTTTCTATTTCAATAAAGAGGTGGAAAATTTATTATCCTCAGAATAACTAGGGGCAGCAATATTTATGAAACCGTATTCTGGCCTGGAGAGAATACCAAGGGCTTTTCATGAAAGAAAAATTTTAAAGAAAAGAACTAATTGAGTAGCTATTATCACAATAAGTACTCAATTCCATCATTTTGTTATATATCCTTTCCTGAAAGTGCAGAGAATTCCAATTTCATCACAAAAAAATGTAGACGCACATTATAAGAGAGGCACATTATGGAGAAGCAATGAGGAAAGAAAGAAAACACACTGTGGTGCAAGAACCACCAGCCTTAAAACAGTAGTGGGAACATGTGCAAAGCACAGAGAGAGTAGGGTTAGTTGGTGTTCGAGGTGCAAGCCCACAGCCAGGTGGAGGCTAAGGAGCAGCTTTTAAATAGAACTGCATGGAAATATTCCAGAGGGGGAGTGAATGGGTGTCCCTGTCCCTCTGACAGACAGAGGAGCCCACACAGCTTTAAGCTGAGCTCAACAAACAGTGCTTTAAACTATGCTGACAGCACCTTCGCCCATGCACTTAGCCAGGAGAAGAGAGCAGCCAGAACTGCCATGCAGAATCTGACTGACACCTTTGCAGAACAATTTCTAGCCCGTGCTGACAAAGCACTGGCAGAAGGAGTTCAGCACCACTGGAGCTAAGACCGAAGAGGAGAAGCTGCTGAGAGCAGCCTGTGTCCGAGCTTTCGGACTTAACAGCTGACCGAGGAGAAAGAGTCAGCAGCCATTCCCTGAAGCAGGAAAACCATTTGCTGCTGCCATCTGTAAGTCATGAGACCCCGTTGTTCTACTGTGCTACAAAAGCAAACAAAAGCTCAAAGGAGTGGTTAAGAACAAAGAATCACAGAGAACTTTAGACCAGTAAGGATCCACCGAAGTTAAAACAGTTCAGATGCCATCTAAAACTCTCTCTTCATTTATATATTTGGATACTAGAAAGTAGGGCATGAGATACAAAGGACTCAGGGCTGAGTCCTTAGCAGAAGTCCTTGAGAAGAGACAGAAAACATTAAAATCTTATCCTCCACAGAGAACAACAAATTGATTAAGGAAAATTTTGTTTGCTGAAACTGTCATAACCTATCATGTCATACAGATGATCTGACAATACATATTTACATAAAGAGACATAAACAGTTTATCCCCTTTGTTATAAGCATTTCAAAGACAAGTTTGGAATTGTTTTTTACTCCTGTCTTGGTTGGTTTTGGTACTCTTGGCCCTACTGACACTAAACTCCAGAGCTGCCTTTAGTGCAGGAGGGCCAGAGAGCTGGATTGAAATGACACATTAGACTTCATGGCTCTTGTCAGATGTACTCTGTGGAGAACGTCACAGGCAGCAAAATGGGGCATGAACAACTACATGCCAATTTCACATCAATCACTCTGCGCCTAAATCTGCAGCCTAGCTCAGGTCCGCTGAAATCTGTGCTCAGCTGCAATGGGTGCTTCCCCCTCCAAGGAGTTTGTGGGTGTTGCATCATGATTCCACCATGCAATAAAGGGAAAACCTCTGTTGCCCAGATTTAAGCAGCTGCCTAGATTCTCACATGACCTTTTGGCCTTATTTCAGTCTGTCCTAAGAAAGAATAAAACAGTTTTTTAAAAGTTTGGTCCATTCCTTTAGTCCTTTTCCCAAGCTGATTTTCGGTGTGTTAAATATGAAAAATAGTAGCTCTGCATCACTGAAGATAGGACACAGATTTTAGACAGGAAATTTTATGGGTTTTATGAAAGGCAGGACATTAATCAGTATAATGATGACATTTATTCAAACAAATGACCATAATACAAGGCAAATGTATTAGCCACCTTAACGAGTAAGATGAAGGACACCACCAAATAACCAAAGATATGCTTTGTTCTCCAATATGATTGCAGGATAAACTGTTCTCCAAGGAAAAGAAAAATGCACGGATTTTCCAGATTCTGACACTGTGAACATCTTTTATACCTGGTGTCTGAAGAATGGTGCAATGGGGTGACCCCAAACAGCACGTAAGCCTCCATCCAGCTCACTCTTCCCCAGCATGATGGGGGAGAGAAAAGGAAGGACAAAAGCAAGAAAAAAAAAGTGAGTTGAGATGAAGAAATTCTAGGGAAGAAAAGCAAATGAACAAACCAACTGTCAAGTGAATTGGAGAAAAGTGAAAAAAACTGCAAACCAGGCATTGCTCAGTAGGAGCCAACAAACTCTTCAGTCACAAATCCAAGGCACAGCACCACACAGGCTGCTATGAAGGAAATTAACTCCATCCCAGAGAGACCCCAGTGCAAGGGTCTATCTGCAGTCAAACTGTAAAACCTCTGTCAAGAAAAAAGATAAATGGAGCTAAGAATTACTAAAACTGGTAAAATACCAGAGCCTTAACAGCTAGGCCCCAGTGAAACTTCTCTAGTAATAAAAGGACAGCAAGCAAATTAACAGCTTGGAAAGAGATTTCATTGAGTAACATTTACTACGGGAACAGGCTGTGGTAGGAGGATTTGTCTTTTGTACAACAAGTAATAAGTAACCCGTAATGATTCTACCCCAAAAGTTCTGAATGGGGAAAACACTGTGTATTTTCTGGAATGTTTAGTACAGTAAAATTCGGGCAAGAACCAAACATATTCATTACCAAAAATGAGGCAAAAGAAACTGATGCACAAATTTAAGGTAATGAATCAAATTACCTATTGGCTTTGCTCTTACTCATACAATATAAAGAGGAGGAAAATGAGTATATAATAGAAATGTAAGGTAGCAGTAGTTTACTACTTCACAAGTTAGTCACTACTGCATAAATCCCATACTAATAAGAAATGGGAAATGGTGATGTCATAATTGTCTAATATTTCTCTTCACATTCAAAGCCTGAATATGTTTCACATGAAGCCAGAGCCTGACAACAAGAGTCCAAAATCACTTTTTAATTTTTCAACACTGATGCATTGTGCTAAATGAAAATCCATCTGATCAGTGGAAAGAGACGTGACACCAGTATGCTCCATAAAGATTGTTGGGCTCAGAATATTAATTCTATTCTTTGCTTTGCCTCTCACTGACATGAGGAAACCACAAAGAATGACCTTTTTCTAATGGCAATAGCTACACTTTGCTTGCACCACATTTTAATACAGAAACTTCTCTCTCCCTTAAGGGCAAAGCCTCCTTCCAGGTGTATGAAATCAATTCTAATCATAATAAATTCTCATCTTAATCTCACAGTTAGGCTGCCTGTTTCGTTATTCAAGATGTCAGGGAATTATGCTTCTGATTTCAGCTCCTTACTCAACCCTTCCCAGTATCTCCTGCCTAGGAGATTCCAGTCTTCTGCCTTTTCTTCAGTGCTATCCATTTGTGCCTGTGCCAGTATTCCTGCCCTTGGGCACCACCTTGCAGACAGCCCTTTAATTATTCCATTAAATCAAACCTTTATGAGACCTACTAATGAACTACATCATGTCTTTTTCAGCAACCAGAGCCTGGTCACCAAAAATTTTTGTTGTTACTGATTTTTGTTTTTGTAGGTCAGACAAAAAAAGAAGAGATTTTTCTCCACTTATAGTTCTGGAACACTACCAGCAGCCAGTCAGCAGTTGCAACAGCCTGTGTAGAACTTCACTGAGTAAAAAATACATACGAGTCTTAGAGTTAGTCAAAACACGATATTAAATGGCTTCTGTCAAGGGATTCTTACCTGGAGTACATAATTGATCATTTTTTTTTTTCAGAAAGGCATCTTAGATTCAAAGCAGATTTTAATAATACAAAATCTTTGACAACTATTTGCGCAGAAAAACCACAGGCTTTAACCAAGATTGCAATATTCTAGTACTCTGTGAATGATCTGATTTTTTTTCCTCAGTAAATTGGCTACTGATATAAAAGCTCTAGCCATTTGATAGTTCATTCTGCAACATATTCCTGAGAATACTATTACCATCATGACCTAAATCAGTTTGCAAGTTTCATTTTAAAAATATATATTTCTGTTAAGTGCTAAAAAATTTTTGTGAGAAAAAACAAAACAGAGTTAACCACTGATATTCTCACAATCTTAGTCAAGGCAATTCAAACTCTAATTTGCAATGGCACTATCATCTACGGTTGAGACCAGGAAACCCAATTACATTTCAAGAAATAAAACCCATCTCCACCAAAGAGCCAATTTGATGGCTCTCTCTTTTCATACTGCATCAGCTCAGGAACTCCGAATCCAAAACCATCATATGGACTTGTTAAGAGCATCTACAGATAAGTTTGCTTTTTCCTTCTGACATCAACAGGCTTCAGATTTTTCTGACTAAGCCTGACATTCCTGCTCAGACATCCAAAGCAAACTTTTCAATAAAAAGATACACTGATTGAGGATACCCTGAGGAAAAAACATATTTATGAGCGACAGGATGCCGACTGCTGAAAACGTATATCACACTCTCATCTATATGCAAACACTTCGAGAGCTCGAGGGAAGCTATAAACCCTAGTTTGGGTATTAACTTTATGTTTCCTTCTGCAAACTAACTCCTCATAGCAAGCTTAAAATAACAAGTAGGATTTTTTCCCCCCGCTTGCTTTGTGGCACACAGGGTATGGGGTCCTGGCCAGGCTTGGGCTGAGGGGTCGCACAAGATCCCCACCTGTTATTTGCCTACTAAACAAAAGGAGCTTTGCATTCTTCAGCAGCCTTGTTCTGAAATCTAACAAATTCCCTTCAGGAGCTCTATGCTTGTAATAAAAGACTTTGAACTTCATACTCAGAACTAAACAAGGATTTTTCAGAGTAGAAATTTTTATTACCTGAAAGTTTCCAAAGCCAGAATGAACTTTCACTAACTGAAACAGGAATTATTCAACCACCACAGTCATATAAAATGCATTTTAACGAACCCCTGGAGGAATGAATCACAGTTCTTTGTTTTCCTCCCCTGAGCTGGGGAAAATAATTTTTTTGGAGCAGATCCATTTTGTCCACTGACAGAGGAAAACATATTGAGGGGCAAAGGAACTGGGCAAATACTCAGCCTCCCTCTACAAGTGGAATGAAAGAGCAGATCAAGTCTCCATACCCTACCAATGGAACAGCACTGGCATTCAGCACCGATCTGAGATTGCTCGCCCTGTGTTAAGCAAGCAGAATTGGAAAGGGCATTTAAATTAATGTTGTATCATAATCACACCATGCTTATTAATAAAAAACAGTGTTTGCACTGATGGAAGGAAAAACTGACATTTCCAGCTCCAGTACTGAACAACCAGACATCATCAGCAAATGATGACTTGCCCCAAGACAGCATTATATGATGTACTAATTTTCATGCACACAAATGAAATTTAATTTGCAAATGGAGGAATCAATTGAAAAAAAAAAACGCCAACTATAAAATCAGAAATCTTGGTGACCTGGCAATACGGTAATGATGACCCTAAACTGCTGAAATTGCTGGAAAGGAAAACACCATGTTTGAGAAAGGAAGTGGTAAGGATAGTGCTTTAGACACAGTTTTTTGACCATTCCATAGAAATAATAAACATTTACTATTTTACATATTAAGCCAAAGAATGATTTTAAAACCAGCAAATCTTCCCCAGCAACTCTGATGCAAAATTGCAGTCAAAATCTCAGGTAAACAACCCCAGGTGCAGTTATCTTACGTGAAAAGGCATTTTCAGTTCTAAAAGCAGGAGTTTCAGAAGAACCAGGCTTACATAATGCCAGTTATATTAGGGTGGTGGGAAATATTTATTGTAACCAAATTTGACGTAATCATACCTGTTGCCTTGTCTGACATGAATTTTGGACACATTAACACGATTGATTTAATTAAGTGCATATTAAAAATTCAATCACTGTCATACTTCAAATTACTTTTTCCTGACAGATGAGAACAACAGACATCTCACATTTATTCACTATTTCATCTTTGTCTTCTAAAATTCTCACTTTTTAATATCTGATATATTCCAAGTGACAATGCTGAAACATTCACATTTGGTAGGAAAGTATTAGACTGAAAAATATGATATTTTTCTTCGCAGTCTTTGTCTTTTGAATGTGACAGACCTTTTATACATTCAGAATGCTACATATGTGCATATATTTATGTATGGATATGTATATACATATATGTATGTTGCCCTAATGCAAAGACTAGCAGTTATGAGATTTTAAGAGCTTTCAGAATAGTGAGCAGTAAATTTCTAGCTGGACTTTAAGGAGTAATTTGTAAAAGAAATTCTGGACTTTGTTATAATTGATGGGTTTTATGAAGCCCATTAAAAAGTGAATAGAAAAAAACAAGAGAAAACTTTTTTTGATGTTTGCTTTATATTTATAAGTTATTAGATATCATACGGGCTTACATGTAAATTGGCAAAGCTTTGTGAAACTGAATTTTAAGAGGTTATTTAAAACACTGTAACAGGAAAACAAGCAAATTTGTTATTAGTCATAGCCAAGTTACTTAGAGAAATCCTTTCATTATATAAGCAAGATTCTCTACAGCAGTTAGAGAGGCTGTGTATAAAATATGCTGCTAATAAAAATAACTATGGAAATTTATTACAGGTATATAAATATTAAATCCAGAATAATCATTTTGCTTCCTAAATTAAACAAAAACCAAGTATTTATTACTTTAAAAACATGAAATTCACTCCTAATCCCATAGAAAATACTTCCTTGGCAAGGCCTTCATTCCTTACACATTTATCCTGAATTCGGAGGGCCACTGAAGAGGTCCAATTCCTGCCTCTGAAAGAAGATACTTTGTATCTGTGGTCTCCGCAGGAAAAAAAAAAAAATAGGTAACTACTCTCTCTCCCTCCCTCAAACTTCCCTTTTGTCCTTTCAAAAGTTTTAAAGAACAAATTCAAAACATTCAGACTGACTTAAGCAACTACCGCCCTTTCCCATTTTGTTTTAATTCCAGCTGTGCCACTTTGCTCCAAGTTTTTGAAGTCAAGCTAATCAAAACTTCAGACTTTTTTTAAAAACCTTGTGTCACCTCTTGTCTTTTAACAGCTTCATTTCAAGTTCTATTTTTTTTTTCAGTGACATTCATCAGAGCCTCCTCATTTCCCCCCAGCTCTCTGCAAGATTCTCCAAGACCACTGTACTTGACACAGGTCTCATATAAACATAATCCCACCCACAAACTCAAGTAACATGAGTGAATTTAACAGCTTTAGGCACCTGTCTCACCAATCCACCTCATTATTCTCATTCTCTTCTACCATGTCCAAATTAAAATCTCATTTGCCTCTTCCTCTGGCCTTTTGTTATGGAGGTCTAGCATGTATTTCAGATACATAACAGCTCAACTGAAGTTTTTAATTCTGCACCATCCTTTCCCGCCCCCCTTTTTAAAATCTCTTTTATTAGTATTTTCTATAGTAATACCCACCTGCATCTCAGCCTTCTAAACTTGACTTAAATCACTAGAGTTATTACACCCTCTGATAAATCCTTTGTCATTTTGGTCTACAGAGGCTTTTTGCGTAGTATTTCTGAAACATACCTCTTCCAATCTTTTTAGAGAGAGAAAAAGAAAAGGAAGGGAAAAAAAAAAAGAAAGCTCATCCTGTCTTCTGCATAGCTGCATTCCTTGTTTTGGCCTAAACAAACGCAGTTTTTCTTGGCTCAAATCTGTTCCAGACATGGGTACCACCAGAGAAAAGAATTATCAGTGCAGATAAATACTGCAGTATCCCATTAGCAATGGCTGCTCCAGTGTGAATCCTCTGGATCACCTCAGAGAAGCAGCACATTCTTGCATTCTAAACCCTACTGCAACTCTGTAAAGCCCCAAGGAATCTCACCTGTGCATCAACACATTTTAAAATACATTAACATAATTTTCTTTGTTGCATAAATGTAAGCTTTCTTCATTTTCTCAGCCTTCTTCTCCTATCCCCTTCTCCACCTCAACACTGATACCAGTTTCTACTTCTCAGCCCAGGCTGGAAGCCTCCAAAGCCCATTTAATAGAAAGGACAATTCTACAAACCTAAAGTGTTGGTGGTCTTCAAACAGCCCCTTAAATCTCCCTTCCTTGTGCCGCCAGGATCACAACAAAGCCTCTTACAGCACTCAACCTCCAGCCCACTGTGCCAAACAGGACTGTGACACCATCTTTCTCATTCTATTCCTCTGTTTNTTTTATTTTTTTTTTTTTTTTTTTTGGGCTTTATAGTTAGCTTTCCTACTCTTGCAAGACATGGGACCTTCTATTACCTCTGTGTTTATAGATCAAGTAGTATAGCACAGCCTTATCACTTACACAGCGAATGAATGGAAAATATTAATGTAAATTAACTGAAACCCTGACTATGACAACACCTTTTTTAATCTTAAAAAAAAAAAAATACGGCCAGTCTGAGAAACAGCTAAAGCATTACTTATATTTTACAACCATTTTTTAATAAAGAAAAGCTGTATCA
>WEIT01035322.1:18901-36610 GCA_013389985.1 Dryoscopus gambensis
TTATGCTCATACGAGAAGTTTCTATCCCAAAGAAGAAAAAAACCAATAATTCTTTGTCATGTATTTTATATTCTGGTCTCTTGATTATTTAGACATTCAGCATCCATAAACAAGCAGTTTATCCATGAGATCAGCTATGTGACACCAAAATTAATGGACCCCTGAGAAAAATCCTTCACGAAAAAAAAGTTGATTAGCATGCTTATACACGGCTTAAAGGAAAGCAGACAAATTGTTCAAGAACACAAATGTCTCCTAAGGCCTCCGTTTCTGCAGTCATATGGATGAAAGCAGCACTGTATTTTTGGTAACTCTGGTGCTTCATAAAGTACTGCTCATTAAGATACAAGCTTATGTCTAATAGCAGTGACAAAGGCATTATTTCAAATGCTGTATCTGAAAAAGAAACGAAAATAACGCAGTAAAGGACAAATTGATTCATAAGCCAAAATACTCCCTCATAATATATCAAGACATAGTTGGCAATGCTGTCCTTTTACATGTCTAACTACACAGAGAGATCTAAAAACACGTCTACCTTCAGCCAAACTATTTCTCGAGCCATTTAAAACAGCAAACATGCAAAGACCTTGCAGCACGCTTACCCTTTCAGCTTGTCCTAACTCTGCCGCCCAGAGCTTTTCATGCCAAATGGGACACGGCTTTGCTTTCAAGAGGTACCCTTACGGATTCTTTTCACTTTCCTGCAGATTTGCTGCTAGAATTTATAACTAGCACTTCAAGCCTTTTCTCCCCCTCGTCCACACTGGTTTAACTTCTTTATGATGGCAGATAATTGTTTTGGCCTTAGGCAAGGAATGTGCTCTCTGCTTAGGAAGATGGCTGCACAGCATCTTTATAAGGGAGCCAAATGAGGAAAAATGAGATAGTTGCAGAACATTACATTTTTTATCTTATCAATTATTGAAGAAATACTCTTCTATTTAGTATGGCAAGAATACTAATAAGAGGTCAAAATATAATATTAGGCTCTTGGTATTAATGGGGATAAGAGTCATGATGAACAAAAATTCAAAATAAACATTATTTAGTGAATATGGTGGCAAAACTAGGATTGAGCTAACACCTAAACTACAGAAAACTAGCATAGCTATTAAAAGAATAAAAGAAAATAGAAATTAATCCAAGTAATCGAAAAACTGAGGTAAGTCCATCTTCTGTATAATCTATATCCTCCTTCTTACCCAACCAAAAATGTATTTTATTTTTAGTGCAATTAGTATAATCTGAGCTGATACAACAAGAAATAAGTTTATAACACATATAATGTACATCTATACTGAAATGACGTTATTCATTAACGAGGACAACAATCTAATTGATTCTCAAAGTTCTGCATATGTGAAAAGGCAGGCTTAAAGATTTTTTTACCAAGAAAACAGAAAAAACAGATACTTAAAACCTTCTTTCACAAATGAAATCGAAGGCGGATTTTTGAAAGACTGAGAAGTGGAGTCTCTGTAGGTGACCCAAAATTGTGTACTAATTTATTATGCTTCCTCCTTGTCTTTTTATTATGGTATCAAGAATTGTCAGATAAACTGGATTTTTTTTTTTTCTGTGCTGAACCCAGAATGAGGAGGAAAAAAAATCCTGATCACAAAGCTAACACATAGAAATTCCATAAAGGACTTAAAGCAGTGGAAAAGAAGCAAAAGGAAAGATACTCCTTCTCATCACCTTAAGCAGTTCCATCACAACAGCTATAATTCTTTTTCCTATTTCCCATATAAGCCTGTACCTCCCAAGGACAGCAAATATCATTACAGGAATACTTGAGGGAAATCTCTCCACTGATACTAATGTTTTCATTCTGTAGTGGAAGCACCAAAACCCTAAACTTTGCAATGGTACATTAGAACACAGACAGCCTTTAGCTTTCCTCTATTTCCATTATTTTGCTGCTCCTTTTTTTTTTGCTCCATCCGCTCAGTACTTAGAGGCCCTAAAGTTACTAAAGGAAAGAAAAATCAGTTTGACTTTACTCATAAACACAACATTAACAGAGATTTTCAAATTTATTTCCCAGTTTGTTAAAAGTACTTATGAATAATGATGATGCTCACGAAAAGGTTAGTTAAAAATTCATGGTATTTTTACGATGGTGGAGGATACTCTTAAACCTCTCAAATTCTTATTAAAAGCCTGCCTTTTTGGCCATGGTTTTGTATGTTTTCTCTGTTTTTAATGCTGAAGCTTTTTCACTTAAAAGATGGAGGCTCGATTTTCCACAGAATAGAACCCAAACTGGTCATTGTTAACACCAGCTCTTCTTCTCCTCACACGCTTTCTGAACCTTTTCCTGTAGAGGCAAACTGAAAAATACAACACTGGCAGCAGCTGAGGAAGCAAACAGGAGTGATCCTTTGGAGATTCCTGCTGGCAGCTGACTGCTCCATCTATTTCCCAGCAGTGTTAAGAGCACGATATGGCAGCAACAAAACAAAAAGTCAAAGATGTGGCTTTCCTGGTACCTCATATTTTATACTCAGTTTGGAAATTAGGGCCTTTTTTTTCCCCCAAAGAAATTGGGTGAACAAGTTTCAAGCTGATATTTAAATAAGTATCTCTGGTTTAGCTCTTGAGAAAAAGTTATACAGAATTCCTACAGTTCAAATATCAGATACCTTCTCAGTCACATACATCAAAACAATGATATACCTGGAGTATTTACAAGAGTTTACACAGTTTCCATTAATTCCTGAATGACTACATAGCAGCTCCAGTATTTAATAAAGGTATTCAGTGAAATCCAAGTGGCTGACATATAAACCTCCAGAGGCAGTGCTAACCTGAGGCTGGCAGGCATCTTCTCTTCTGCTTTGGCTGAGTGACCTTTTACTTGACCTACAAGTATGAGTATCACTCAGGAATATCAATGAGAAGTACAAGAAGCCAGCTCTCTCCTACACAGGTTCCCTGGTGCAGAAGGTAATGTTAAACCCAGAATTTAGGCTTTGTTTTCTGGATATTTGCATTTGTCTTCCTAAAAAATTGACAGATTTATCCCCTTCTGCCTTATTTCTCCCTCTCTCCAGGCATTTTTTTTTTTTAAAGTTAGGTTCTTCTAAAACTGCTGCACAGAGAAACAAAATATTGACATGGCTGCCTGATTGCCATGGAATTACTCCATAGAGGAGAATTCTGAATTAACATGCAACATCATTTTAGCTTTAATATTTTGTGGTTCAGTCACTAGACCTTGCAGTTTATTGCATCTGTGAACTGCATTTTCTTCTGCCAGAAAATAACCTTCTATTTAAGGCACTTGAGGTTGGGTAAAAAAATATCCTCAAACAGATTTCATTAATTCAGGCAAGAGAAAGTTAATATCCCATGACACAGACGATTTGTTTGTAGGGGTGTTAAATGCATCATTTCCCTAATAAACTAAACCACCAGAGGAATGTGTAGAAGCTGATGTTCTTTCCCTCAACCCATAAAAAAGCAGCAGTGTCTGCCAGGTAAACTCTGAGGAAAAGTAGTCAATGGATCACACACTGATAAGCCTTTTTAAGTGAGGTAAACAGATTGATATCTCGATAACAGGAAGAAAATATTCTGTTTGGAATCTTTTGAATGGTCTCTTTTGCAGGACCCAGAAGTACAGTCCATTTACTGTGCCCTCAAAAGAAAGAGCTTGTTCTACCTGCATTACAGTCTGAGCACCCAGAATCTCTGCATTTCTATGTCTGTATGTATTGCTTGAGAAATAATGGGTTTCATTTTGCGGATCTTTCTGGAGTTCCAACTTATCATCTAATCAACACTATAAAGAAAACAAAACCAGCCATCTGAAGAGCACAGCTATATGGCACGACTAATGCAGCTTTAAAAAAAGCTGGAATAGATACAGCTGGTAGCATTTTCAGGAAAGAATGCACACTGACTTGTGTAATGGGTAGGAGATGTGCCCTCTCCCCTTATCATACCCCAGAATAAAACAGATTAGGTTCTTACTCCATGAAACGTTCAATTTTAGAAACTCCTCCTGCATGCCACAGATCAACTCCCTTCTGAGCTATCATTGCTGTCCAAGAGGAGTTTGAAAGCCTGCAAAGATTTCAAAGGTTTCCCAGCTCCTCCTATTTGCACAGTAAATTCTCTGACTCTCTATTAGCCCTCTGGCATGGAAGGCCAAACATATTTGTTGGAAACAAGAAAACCCTGTAAACCAAAAGCCTCCCAGACTGTACACTTCCCAATTGTTTTCCAAAACCACTGTCCTTGGTCCTTTTATTTTAACCAGCATGGTCTCCTGATGGGAAGATCATCGTCCTTCAGAAAGCTGAATAAATATAAGATGAAAGCTAAATATTTTTGACATGTCAAGACGTATTTGAAACATATAATTAAGCAAGACAATTGCCTAATGGATCACCATGAATGTTAACATTGTCACTGAGAAAAATCTCTGCATACATCAGTATGGAAAAGAACAAGCTTTCTGTTTTCACCCATCTCATCTAGGGAAACATGGATATAAAACCAATCAGCCTTCCGATGGTCTTATGCAGTCTCTTCTGTTCTCTACTGAATAAAGAAGCAAACCACACCCTTAGATTTTACTGACCAGAAGCTGAAATACAAATCTAGCTGCATAGCCAACCCTTAATCTTTTTAAACATGTATGTTTCACTGCAAATGCCTATAAAAGAGCAAAATCTTCTGCCCTTACGTGTTTTTACATCACCTCGTGGGGGAGAAGAGGACAGGTCTCAAAGAAACAAATATTTTTGTATTTGGTAAGATTAGACTCAGAAACTATGTAGATTCAGGCAATGGAATGGGTGTATTACTCAAAAAATCAAAGTATTTTCACAAACAAGATTATTAAATCCGCATGTCCAGACTCCTGGACCAATGTGCCCCGCAGTAATCTGTAAGTTTAGGGAGAGGGACTGGGAGGGTTTACCAATTAAACAGCAGAAAGCCAGATTCATTTTAAAAATAAAATAAAATAGTGACAAACCTTGAGCAATACAGCCGTGCTTTCCATTAGGACCTTAAGCCACACAATGGCACGACAAGAATTAATTTGCCCAGCTGCAGTTCACGCCCCTTGTGAGAACTCCAGACTGTCAGCACAGAGCCACCTCGTGTCCCGCGGGAGGGCAAGGATCACAACCCACAGACTCTTGTGGATAAAGCTACACATGACAGCACTGCATTTCGCAGCAGCAGCAGCATAAGAGTGAGTTCACTCGGCCTGTGGCACAGCCAGGACAGCTACAGCCACAGCGTTACTGCCTAGTGACCCCTCGGATGGAGACGTGTATGTGGAGGTCAGCTGTGGAAGGGTAAAAATCCCAGTACAGAGGGGAGGCGGAGCAAATGAAAGAAGCGTGGCATAGAGGGAAGCTCAATCCAGGCTCAGGAGGTGTAAGGTACAAGAGGGAAGAAGAGCACAGTGGAGAATTTGCCATATGAGTTGTAGTTTCAGTTCTCGAACCTGTCAAACCATGGATTTTCACTGAAATGTACAAATGTCACCATATTCAAGAGAACGAGGAATTTTTACTTTTTGCTCTCTGCAAGGTACTTCACTGAACCAAGGGATTCTGGTATCTCATGATTGCAGGGACTGGACAGATGCTTGCATACACATGTTGAACAAGCATTTTGGTTTTAAAAATATGTATTTATACACACTTTATGAACACTAGCTGTGATCTGCGTCTAATCTTGCTTTAGCTGTATTTGTCCTCCTTTCACCTACATGACAATCAAAAGAATAATCTATCAATGGTGTTGCAAACCAATATATATTCTGAAAGGAGTGAATTATTCAGCTGAATCCTAACATAGTTGCCCATGAAAAGTGTTTGACAGAACTGTATGATCTGCAGGGCAGCAATCCAACTTCTAATACTGCTGTGTTACCCAAGCCATAAATATTTTTCTGACACTGTCAAGTTTAACATTCAGCACTGCTGTAATTTCTACCCTAATCCATGAACAGTTTAAAGGATTTGTAGTCTCTTAATATTTCATCTGCTGTAATTATAGTTGTTTTAATGTGCTATATCTGTTTCTTCAGTACAGTAGGGTTCTTGTTCTCTGGGAAAAAAATAAAACAAAACAAAATCCCCACACAACAAAAAATCTAATGTACTTCAAAGCACAAATCAAAACTGCCACATAAATGAAGTAAATATTAATTATAAAACTGCTGGCTCAAACAACTTGGAAAAAATAGTTCAGCTTCATGATGATTTCAATAACCACTATTTACCCGACTACTACACTACTACAACCTCTATACTGTGTAAAAATATTGACAATTAAACAGGAAGAAATGCATCAGACCAACAAGCTTAATTGAAAGTGAGGAGATGGAAAAATCTAATTAACTTTGCAAACTAGTTTTGCCTTTGTCAATTACCTTAATTGTGCTACTGGAGTACAGGTTATGATCTTCACTAAAATTTGAATCACAAGAACATGTCTGAAATCTCTGAAAGAGAAACGGCCTCTGAATGCTTCTTAATTACGGCAACACACAACATGAAGCAGCATCACATCTGTTGAGACACAATGTTTGTAAGGTTAAAAGCTCTCAGACTTTCATCTACCTACTCAACTACTGCTCCTATTGAAAATTTGGGATGCCATTACAATTAGGCTTTTAATGCAGTACTTATAAATGGGAGTTCGGCATTTCCCTAACCCTGGATTGTTTACCAAAGAGTCCACTTATTTCACAGAGAATTCCCCCTGAAACACTAGAACAGCCAGGGAAAAGGTATCAGGGAACTGCCACAGCATCATTGTAGCAGGAGCTGCCTGAGGACCAGCAAGAACAGATCAGAACTTTTTTGCAAGTACAATTTCATGGCTGCACCTACAGCTGGCGCTGACAATGGTTAACTTTCTGAAGTGGGACTCAGGTTTACACCGTGAAGTACATATTGATAACACAGTAGAATCAAAAAAATTGGAGACTCAGGAAAGGACCTGGAACTTCCCAGGAATTTCCCCTCAAGGCCTGTGAAAGACTACCTCCTTTAAGCCAAAAAAATGAGAGCAACTTCTTTCACACCCATCATTTTGCAGGATCCTGACCCTGCCCAGCAGCCAAATACCCACCCTGCCTCTCACTCACTGTACTCTTTCCTGGGGCAGGGAGAAAACAGAAAAAAGGCAAGAAGAATCACGGAATGCGACTGGCAGTTGAATAGGGAAAAGCAGAAGCTGCGCGTGCAAGTACAGCAAAGTCCCCTGCTTCCCATCGGGAGGCAGAGGTTCAGCCACCTCCCAGGCAAGCAGGGACTCAGAGCACATTAATGGCTGCTTGGGAAAACAAACACCTTAACCCTGAATGCCCCTTCTTCCTCCTGCCCTGAGCTCGTATGGCTGAGCACACCACCAGATGGGATGGGATATCTCCTTGGTGGGTCGGGCCCTGCTGTCCTCACTCTCCCCTCCCAACCTCTTGCCCATCCCTGGCCTTCCAGTCTCTGTGAGGCTGGATAAAACCAAGGTTTTGCACTACTCAGCAACACCAAAACATTGCTCTGTTACCAACACTGGGTTAGCCACAAATGCAAAGCGCAGCACCACATGTGCTGCTCTGAAGAAAGCTACTTGTCCCAGCACAAATTTAATGGAAAACACAGTCATTTCACTCAAAAAAACAACCTATATATGAAAGCAATCCCAAAAATCAGCCTGAAAGATTGCAACGTTCTGTGATACAAAAATCCCGAACCAAGCCACCCACAAGACAAAAATATTCCTTAGATCTCTTAATGCCTTTTAGACTTCTATCACAGCCTATAAAACTGCTACCTGGAAAAAAAACCTTGAGATTCATTTTAAATCCAATTCAATCCAAATTTTCTGACAATCCATTTATTTGAAAAAGGTGAAATTAGCTAAACTAACTTTGTAAATAAAAAAAAGTCTATTAGCAAAATTGAGTGCAAACAATGTAATTCAGAGCAAAAATTGTAAGCAGCTGGAAATATAAGTGAATAAAAACTCTAAGCAATATAAAACACTTAACAGTAATCAGTTTTGAAAATTTTAGTTTCGGTTACATATTCCTCATTCCCACTGTCAAAACAGTATCTTCTATTCTTTGACAAATACATATTTTTATCCAATGTTGTTGTCTCCCATCACAACACTTCCAAGCAGAAAAAACAAAGTCCACTCCGCTTAAAATGAAAGCTCAGTTTTCTGTAATTTGACAGCAACACAGTTACAACAGATCCATTGCCTTTACATAGAAAAAGTGGGGGGGTTTATTTTTTTTTCCCTGCTTATTTCTTTAAGAACTTCATCTGAAAATTATTAAGTCAAATTTTCTCCTTCTAAGTATACAAATTCTCTCAGCTTGATGTTCCAGCTATCAGGCACCTGAATTGAGCACTGGATGGGACATCAGAGAGATCAGCTTAATCCCTCCCCTATCTCAGCACACATCATATAATCCCATTCACAGAGCTATCGACCATCAGCTTTGCTTGTCAAGGATTCCTGCCACTCCTGCTCCTCTTGAGATCTACTTCCTCCAACAGCACATTTGAGCTGAAGTTAAACAAATTGTGCTTCACTGTGTGCCACAGCTGCACTGGACGTGACATCCTGTGATGATGTGACAGTCTCTATAAGCTGATGGTGGGGCCACTCTTCACTCCAATGGGAAAAAGAATTCCTCATCTGCAGATGCAGGAGAAGGAGAAATGTACCTAACAGCAGGTTGAGTCTGCAGGAGGAAAGGAATCAGGGAAAGCAAGCGCGGTGCGGTTCCTGAGAGCTCGAGAAAAAGTAAATAAAGCTTTTGATAAAAAATACCCAACAGTTCATTTAATAGTCTATACAAGTTGGAAAGCCCAAGAGTAATGTTTAAACCTACTGAAGTCCCCTAGAGTAAGGAAAATTTTATGGATTAAATACTTAATCCAAAAGAGAAATAGATCAGCTGTCATGCCACAACCTTGCAGCCTGAGGCAAAAATACTCAATATATTAAATTGCTATATAAACAACCCATGTCTGAAAATAAAGTGCCCTAAAAACTAAAGGGAAAAGAAATCCATTGAAAAGAGCATCCATTTTTTTCTTCAGCTTTGCTGGAATGTACTCTGAAATGTAGACTATATGAGAAATCCATTTGGCTTTCAGATATACAAACACAACGAAGATTCAATTTGCTTTAATTAGTGTTTCATACTTAGCATTTAAGAGCAGAATTGGGCTCTCTATCAGCACTTCTGCAATACTCTATACTGTAATAGCACTAGGCTTATCTCTCTAGTCTTCTGTTTCATTAAACTGTACTTTTTATTTTTAAGATATTGGCACGGCAGTTCCAGGGGGAAAAAAAAATCTAGCATCTCACACTCTGTTCTGCATTTGTTTTAAACCTCTTGCTTTTCAATAAAGCTACCTCCAAAAAGTACAGATTTTAGGTACTTCAATGGGATTACAGCTTGCCTGCTAATTCTGCCATTAAATTAATTCTGAGAAGCTCTCCACTGCAGTTACTTCAGTAACAAATAAGACTCGAGTATAAAAGATGCATTAAAACGTGTCTTGGTCCCAATGTAAATGCAGAGAGCATTACAGCCATATAATCTCAAGGAGAAAACAGACAAGGAGGACTGTAACAAACTGCATACTTGAAAAACTATATATAGTTTTGGTCTCATGAAGATAAAAATATAATATTTTGTATTTGATTTATGTAGCTAGAAAGGTGTCTATTAGAGCATTTTAGATTACACATGTATTTATTTTTCCATCAGAAACTCAAAGTGCAACAAGGTGAAAGAACAAAATATATGATACCTGTTCCACAGAGAGGAAAAACAGAAATTAAGCAAAGGCAAATGTCCAGTAGGCGACAGAGATGAAAACTGAATTTTCACACTGTCAGGATGAGTTGGCACTTTCAACCTTGCCTGTATTGTTAAAGCACATGCATCATTAGATAACTTATTTCATTCCAGAATCACATGCACGGGTTTCACATTTTAATAACTGTGTAAGAACACGGAAGCACTTCATGAAGCAAGAAAAGCACTGGCAATGAAAATTCAGGCTATCTGGGTCACCTGTATCCCAAGCAACTCTCCACAGCTGCTCACAACACATTTATTTCCCAGATGGAAAGGGATGAAGTCTTTGCTTCTCCAACATCGCCTTCACTCAAGCATTGGTGCTGGGGAGCTGAGAGCTGAGCACCACAAGCAATGATCCTCCTCTTGCGCTCCCCTAGTACAGAGCAGTGGGATGCATGCAGAGAAGAGACGTTTCCCCTCCCCCATCATTTAAACTGCATAAACTGTAATTTTAGTAAATCAAGCAAAGAGCTAATCAAGTTTTGATTTGCTAATTACTTCTCAATTTGATTAGAGCTGGCAGCTAATCATCTCTGGAAACGTAAAGTCAATTTTCACTCACAATTGCAAATCGGGACTATAGTGTAAAGAAACTGATACTGTGCATTACATCCTCATAATTTTTTTTTTTTCATATTTCAGTGCTTCTAACAACAATCCTAGTTTTTATTATTGTGGCAGCACTCAGAATAAAAACTCCATAGAACTGTATGTGGCCTGAGAGGGGACACTGATAGAAGCAAACATTAAAGCTCAAGGACTATGTAATGTTGCATTAAAGAAATACAATGCAATTTAAAAGCATAGATTCCCAGAAACAAAAAGGTATTGGAAAAGGATGACAAATCAGCACAGAATTTTGACAACCACCATCTTCAGGGTAAGCTAACAGAACCAGGACTTCACCTCATTAAAAAAAAAAAAAAATAAATCTTTAGAATAAAAAAGTTCAGCAGGAATCAAGAAATTAAGACTATGTAGTTTCATTTTTTCCTGAATTAACAGAGAAATGGGAAAGAGAATGGAGCCAAATATTTTGTAGGGAAAGTTCAAAGTAAAATGTTTTTGACAGGCTCTGAGTGTGTTTTTTCTTCGAAATATTTTTTCTCTAAAATCAACCCATTTAATATATTCTTCTAATTTAAGCTGCACTTTATTTAAGAATGCACTGCAGTTGTTTCTGACTCCTTTTCTCTGTCCCAGTATCCTCAGCAGGGTATTTTGACCACGCCAATTTTTAGTAAATCAGTTGTAAATGACTGTTGGCACATCCTTTTCCCTGCCCACTGGAGTTGAGGCAGTGCCACCTTGTACCACTTGGTCCTTTCCTGGTTTCCCCACAGCTGTGGTTCCGCTCTGTCACGGTGCAGACCTGCAGGCTCTATTTTATTTCTGTGAAGTTCTTAGCATGGAGTATGTACCTATATTTTTCCTTATCTGACTTGAGGACAGCCTTCTAAACCCACTAACTCTCTGCTGCTCCTCGCTGCCTGGCTTCTGCAGTGCCTTCATACATTAGTTTCACTAAGGGACATATGAAAAGTTAATGCCTTAAAAAATATATCATTACAGCTACCACACCAGCAGTTTCTGACCAGAGTAAAGTCCAAGCATGCTTTGGTAGACAACACTCAGATTAGGCAGATCCCAGCAAATCCCTTCCCCACAAAAGAGTCACAGAATCAAAGAACGAGCTAGGTTGGAAAAGACCTTTGAGATCATCTAGTCCAACCTATGACCTAACACCTCCTCATCAACTAAAGCATGGCACTGAGTGCCATGTCCAGACTTTTTTTAAACACGTCCAGGGACGGTGACTCCGCCACCTCCCTGGGCAGACGATTCCAGTGCCCAATCACTCTTTCAGTGAAGAATTTTTTCCTGATGTCTAACCTAAACTTCCCCTGCTGCAGCTTAAGACCGTAATATAGTCCATGCTTCCTTGTTTATGTTTCTTCACGCTTACATTTGATGCAGCCACCAGACTGAGATTATCCAAGTCATCCAGTGTCTTCAAGGATTATCACTCCAGATCCCCATCATCCCCAGCCACGCATTAAATCCAGTTCCCTGTGCAATGCAGACTTCCTTCAATTCCAACACAACACCTGGGGAGAGCATGAGCAGGGAAGCAACAGCAGAGAATAAACAGCAGCTCTGAGGATTTGGGAGGTGGTGCAGAGAAGGGAACAGAACGCGTTCAGTGAAGTGAAATCCTGAAGTACAGCTTGCCTCCTTCGTTTGCAGCTGCACCCTTCCAGACCTGCAGGTCTGCACCGTGACAGAGCGGAACCACAGCTGTGGGGAAACCGGGAAAGGACCAAGTGGTACACGGTGGCACTGCTTCAACTCCAGTGGGCAGGGAAAAGGATGTGCCAACAGGCATTTACAACTGATTTACTAAAAATTGGCGTGGTCAAAATACCCTGCTGAGGATACTGGGACAGAGAAAAGGAGTCAGAAACAACTGCAGTGCATTCTTAAATAAAGTGCAGCTTAAATTAGAAGAATATATTAAATGGGTTGATTTTAGAGAAAAAATATTTCGAAGAAAAAACACACTCAGAGCCTGTCAAAAACATTTTACTTGGAACTTTCCCTACAAAATATTTGGTTTTTTCCTTTACCAGTACTTCTCATTTTTAAACATCTTGTTTTTGTATTATGGCCTTTTGAAAGATGACATTAAGTTCAAAAAATTTACTATGATTCTTTGCAAAGAAATTTTAAATACTTCATTTATAATTCATTTGATGAAGAAATTCAAATGGTGAGGGTTTGTTACAAACTTGAATGATTTTTTTTTAGATACTCCCTGAAATAAATTATCTAGCCAGCTGCAACTAGCAAACAAAAATAACTGATATTGGGATGTAAAAAGTGTCTCTACTGTCTATAATCTTTCTTTGTGTCTATAATAATTTCCTAAAAGTTGCTGGTTTAATTTAATTTGTATTAACTCTGTTTTTTCCTCTCATCTATCCATTCTGATTTTTAGTTGAATGCTGGAACATTAGAAGCAGAAGGGTTTTGACAGAGTAAATTCCAAAGACATTGTCTTACAGTGCCATCAAATCTTTGGTGTCATGGATTTCCAATTTTAAGTAGCAACACTGCTCTAGAGTCTCTCATTGCAAAAATGACTGATTACTCATAATCATTATTACTGTCAAAAGTTTTACAAATTCATCATCAGTATAATAATTATAGAAAAAAACCATAATTGTGGTTTCAGCAATACAAGATTTGTTATACCTTAACAATAATCAAAATGTAGAAGATTAGGAATTCTCTATTCTCTTTAGCAACTGCCATGAAATCATAGCAAGCACATTCTGCCTGCCTGTCCTTTACTTTCTTTCTGTAAAATAATTATGCATAAAATATATTCCTAATCTTCCTGAAATTGAATTTGGGACAAGAAGCTAAGAAAAGTAGCTCTGAAACCTTCCAAAACATGGACATGCAGACTTTGTGATATTTGATGTATCCTATATTATATTCTACAGCAAAACAGAAGCTAAAGCCTAGTTTCAAATGAAAGTGAAATGAATTAAATATTTTCCCTCTGATAGAATATTATAGGTGTTTTCCATTAGGGAGTATTGAATATGACACTTATTTTTAATCGTGTATGTTTCCTAGCTCATGTTCAGAACAGAAATACCAGAAGCTTTCCAAAACACCCTTAAAAACACAAGATGAAAGGACTTTGGAACCAATACCTAATCTTTAATTTTGCAGTTATCACAGACACAGTCTAAACTTGGCTATCCTGTGATTTTGGCAGTTATTTCAAAAGCACAGTTAGAAAATTATTTAGGCATTTTAATGGAATCCACATGAGAAAGTGCCGCTTATTTTTGCCAGCAGTGCTCTTCAAGAAATGTCCCCATAAACTTCTTTGCTGTGATTTTATTGATGAAACATTCTGCATTCACCTTAACTCCTAGGTCCTCAGCCAACTACCAAAAAAAGGTGCCGTTTCAAATTTAAGTTATAGTGTAAATTAGATGTACACTTAAAGTATAACTTAAAAACTTAATTTTTACTGAAGTAAAACTTTAGTAAGAAATAAATTTTCCATAGAGAACGAGACACAGTTTTCAAAGCACTTGAAACATACGGTTGAGATGGTATCTATTAAACCAGCTACTTTTCAAACATCAAGGAAATAAAACTAAAGATAGTATCTGTCTGAAATTAGAACACTACCACTCTTGTCCATCAAAGAGGAAAACAACTCTGCAATTCAGTTTGAATATTAAGTGATCAAGTGCCAAACACCAATGATTTAACTCAGTCCATCTACTTGGTCTCTGGAACTTTATTCCTTCTTTACAAAAAATGAATGTGTTCTGAAAAAGAAGGACTTACTCTACAAATAAATTATAAAAAGACAAAACAAGAAAATCAGGTGAAAAACCAGCAAACCAGTAGCAGGTAGGGTTGATGCTTTTTTTTTCTTGTAGGAAGCCAGAATACAACAGAAAGACACAGGTTGTATTTCTTGGGGAAACAAATTTTTCCAGCCAATTCAATTTATTTGTTGAAGAAAATAGTTTCCTCAGTCTTCGTTTTAGCCATTGCTCCAGTAATTGCCTCTGCCAGTTCACATAACAAATCATTGGAATGATTCGTATCTATAATTTAATAAAAAATCATAACTTAAATGAAGTGAGGAATCAGGATGTTGACAAGCTTACTTGCGAAGAACAAAGAAATTATGCTAAGGCAAGATATGAACTTCAGACCCTTTATCATGAATTATACATCAGATTTCATAGGAAATTTAGGAGTAATGAAGCTTGCTATCATTCCCTTACCTTCAAATGAATACTCTACTTATTAGCAACCAAACTGTAGTGACTAAAAGTTTGCTACAAAATTTAATTTTTTATGCATCTGTGGTCATATAAATCATGGTGGAACTGTTTTTAGTGTTACTGCACATTGGTTGATGCAGTTGTTGGATGGGTATTTCTGGTGGTTCTGAGAGTTCACCTGCATTTAAAAAAAATTCAAATTCTTCATTGCATGATGTACTTTCTCACGTTACTCTCCATTAAACACTTGCCTGTCCTTTGAGGCAAAGTGACTTTTTCAATTTTTCAAATTGAAATCCTTGTTTCCCAATGAATCTTTGTCAAATCCAAAGTTAGTTAATAACCAGTTTAGTGTTAACAGCCTTAACTAACCAAATGGAAGCTTTCTAGTTTAAGACACATATTGGTAATATACAGCCATGGGCATACAAGAAATGCATACAAAGCCTTTAAACTTAATCTGTAACATTTTACTTCAGGAACTTGAAGGAAAAAACAGAGCATGGAGTTAAAAAATATTAGGAGGACACAAATAATTATTTTGCCCAATAGCAATCAAATTGGTAACAATGAAGTTACGAGCAAGATTTGAACAGAGGTAAATTAATGCTCTTTACACTTTTTACTTTTGTGGGGCTTTTGTTCCACATATGGCAAATCTAATCAGAAATCACTGGTTCAATGTAGCAAGAAATTAGGGAGAAAATTTTAAATGCTTTTACCTCAAGTGAAGCAGTTCTTTTCCAATAAGATCTCATTCTGTTCTTGTTTACCTGTTCTATAGTGTGGCAGAACATGATGCCGTGATATTGGAAGCAAGCTAAGGATCTCCTCCTCAAACAGATCTTCGCCTCCTTTCCCAATTATTTTTTTACCACACTTGTTAACACAGACACCCAGTTCTTAGCAGCTGTATAAATTGCTTGCTCACATCCACGTTAATCTTTCAAGTATCTAGCAAGATGCCTCACGTCAAAACAATCTGATCATATAATTAAGTCCTGATGAAAAATATTACTGAAAATCACCACAAATATTTTAACTTGACAAAAAATATCACATCTTTGCTTTTCATTTAACAGACACATAAAGGTCTGTGTAATCATACTACAGTAAAATAACTGTCCTAATTAATATGTGTGAAGATATTCTGAGTTGAAACCTGCTGTAATTATTCCTCTGTATACAAAATATGTAAACAATTTTTGAGACATAAATAAAGAAAATAGAAAAGTTTCTTCATTCTGTAGTTAGTGGCACCAAATTAAAAGTTATAACGATTTCTGCCTCATTGATTTTTATCTGCAAGAATGTAGATGTTTTAAGAGAAGATAGATAAATCATCCAAGCTAAAGATACTTGAAAACACACTAGACAGGAGACACTTGTGAGAGAATACAGATTATGAATTACAAATAGGTTATAAATGGACAAAAACCAAAAAATAACTACATCAACAAAAATGTAAACTGAAACCTCATTTTAACATTCAACATCAGTAAAAAAATTCTGTCACAATCTATCCTGGAAATCCCACAGAAGTCTATACTTGCAATTGGAAAGTACTTAAGTGCCTTCATAAAATGTAGCACAAGTATCAACTCAATACTACAATCTTGTCAAAAAAACATTTTTTCCCTTTACATTTGGGATAAGCAACTGAAAACAAACTGCACTATTCAATTAATGATTTATGATGTCAGTGTTTTCTTTCTGAATAACGATGCATATACAATATTTGAAAATCTGATTAACGTGACAAAAGTTTTCATGAACTTTCATTACAACATTGTTAAACCTATCTTATATTCTATTTCCCCTTCTCTAAAACGAGGGTACTTTCATTAATTTCTTCTCAGTTTTGGTATTGTTTTTTATTTTGAATGGGTTTGGGTTTGTTTGTTTTCCTGATTAAGAAGCAAAGATCTTTTAGAGCAGTATATGGAGGGTCAGGGCAGCCATCACTCAAGATGCCAGAACTGTCATTCCAGGAACAAAGCAGGGGGTGTGATCTCAGTAAAACTAGTCTAGCTTAGCAGGAAGGATTTGAAAGACAGGTGAAATGTAGTTTCTTAGACAGATTAGTGAAAAATATAAATAATTGAGTGATGAACTTTCTCTAGTTGGTACAAATTATGCAATGCAAAACTGCCCTGGTGGATTAATAGTTTATTATGAACAAAGAGTTTCTCAGCCCAAAATCAAAGTTGCTGTTCTTCTTCCAAATGTCTCAAAACAATACATGTCTCAGAAGAAAATTCTCCTTTACATTGACATAGTTTCACATATGACACTGTTGTTCATATATTTTAGATAAATTAACAGAAAGAACCATTATAGCTTTGAGGCTTTATGAGAAAATTATACCATTTTAAAATTATCATCTTCAAATAGCCAGGTTATAATGAAAGAGCTATGAATTGTCTATGAACAAAGCATCATGCAGGCAATTAAAGATAGATGCACAGCATGTACGGAAAGACAAGAAGCAGGCAAAGCTCCAAACAATGTTAATCAAAGTTCTTTCCCATGTCCCTGTAAGTTCCAGAGGGAGTCATAAAGGTTTTCTGCAGGAAAGAAAAGGTTTCATGTAGGAATGAGGCGACCACAGCCTGTTTAAGTTGTGTGACAATAACAGTTGGATAACCCATGTTTGACTCACTTGAAGAGCCATAGAAAGTTTGGAGTTAAAGGATGCAAGACTTTTATTTATTTATTTATTTTTTTAAATATGACTTCATTGTCCTTTGCATAGCACTTCAGAAAAAAAACCCCAGCAAGTCAGCTGATAAATCACCACATCCAAATAGAGGGTTTGCTATTCATGCTACTGCTACAGACATTGTTCTTGAGGTTGCATAAACTGTTAAAATCACAACAGAGGAATGAGGTATCAAGAAAATTTGAATTATATTATTTTGAGACCCTGGTTTATTTGTGCTGAATAGTTGTCTAGAGAGTTTAAAAAAAAAAAAAAAAAAAAAAAAAAAAAAAAAAATTTTAAAAAAAAAT
>WEIT01035323.1:0-20529 GCA_013389985.1 Dryoscopus gambensis
ACACCTAACCGTCTTGAAGCCACTGAACTGGTTGTGTGAAGAGTATCTATATGTCTGTCTAGTAAGCATGAGTGTGTGAGAAAGGAGAAAAATTGGGTCAAAGTCAATCTCTTTACTCAGAAAACACTTTAGACAAATGCTTTCAGCATTCTTTTGTCTAAGGAAATTTTAAGACACAGGCTGCTGGTGCCTGAGTAATAACAGCATGAATCTGCTTAAGAGCAGCACAGTATTCCAATGTTTCAAGGATTTGTAAACTAACAAGAAACTGAGTAACAAAGAAAGAAAAGTATTGACAGAAATACCTCTTCTGGGAGATCTTCATGTGGCACATCAGATGTTGCAAGGAGCAAAACTGGAGCAAAGTATGGAATATTATTCAGTAGTCCTGTAAAACCAGCTTTCAGACTAGGTCCAACAGCCTCCCACCACGAAGGGATTTGTGGGATATAAATGATACTTGGTGCTGTTCTTTGAGCTTCTCGTATCAACTGGTAAAATGAAATTTTGGATAAGAAAACTACATCATGTAGAACAGACCACTAAGTAATTATACAACAGTCTAACTATCCTGTGATATAAGAATGCATAAAGCCAAGACACCAAGACAAACCAATAAATGAACAACTTCTTAACCATAGGGTAAAATTTTTACTTTGCTTCAAGTATAGACATTGCTATGCAGACAAAACCAGAACTGAATCTGATTTCAGAACTACTTAGGGGTAAGGTAACTCCTGAAGAGCCTCAAAACTCAGGTGATGTAATGATGTGCCTCAAAAATCAAGACTAACCCTTCAGCAAGGTGTGTTAGCCTGGAGAAATCACTACCCAACTGCGACTGCACCATTTCCAGTTCAGTGTGGGCCCATACCCATGTTAGACTGGAGCACAGCCTGAACAAAGGCCTATGTGAAATGATGAGGGCTAACACAGTAAGAGAAGCCTGGTCACAAATCATAAATTCAAGCACATTTTATGAGAGGTGACCACTCCTGAGCCTGCCTGAAGAGCTAAATCACTCACAGGCTCTCATTCCTCTCATTATCGAAATATCCATCAGACCAGATGATGTGCTTTGAAAGACCACAAGCCACTGCCTACAGATGGCACCTCAGTCACAGAAGAGGATGTGAATCTACTGCATGAGGGAACTGGCAACAGTTGGCATGGCACAACACATGGCAAATTTCTCCATTGCACCATTTCAGAGCAACAATATGCAGGGAGTTCCTGTCACAAAATAGGAAACGTGTGGAATATCCATCCAGTAGACAGGATATTTATATAGCCATAGGTACAACCATGACATAACAAAAAGAGAACTGTTCCTCCTGTGTGGCAAACGAGTATCCAGTCACATGATGTGTCTGCCCCAACTTGTACAGCTCTAAAATGCTGCTAATGAAGATCAAGATATTTTAATACAATGATGCCAAGTAATTAAATTGATTTCCTGCCTAAAGGTAAAAAATCAAAACTGCAGTAATCTGCTTATATTTACTTTTTCTACTTAAGGGACACATCACTTTACATATTTAAGCATTGCATGAATTGTAATGCTTTCATTGCATTTCACTGCAGCAGTACAAGCTGTATATGTATATGCAAAAATCTTCTTTTCACAAAAACTTTGGCTGCCCTACAAATACAAAAGGTGCATGGCTCCATCAGGCTGATGCAGAGTCAGGTACTGGCAGCACAGAGACTTAAGAAGCAACAAAATCAACTTTCTGCATCCCATCAAGACCAGCAGGATTACTTGCCACAAAGAGGGGCTTATTAGCAGCACCTGCCACCTCCCCAAGCTGCTAGCAACATCCTCCCTCTTTCATTTCAAATAGAAATGAAACATGGCTATGTATAAATGTCCTTATTCAGTATCATTCCATCAACAAGAAAAGTGAATTTTCAGACAAAAGTAAACATAGCAGCAAATTCAAATCAGGCCAACTCCATTAATAGTGAGTTGTGCTTATTTCACTAGTTTATATACAGTTCAAGAATCCTATGAGATCAACAAAAAAAGATACCTGTGAACATGTTTCTTCTTGTGATGTGGTGCTAACAAACAAGGTTGGTAGATCTAGTGTATAAGCTGGAAACTTTTCCAGGGCATGTAATACTGCAGATGCCAAATCAAAAGCCTGCCCACATCCTGGCTCTTCAACTATTAAAAACCGTGGCCTGTAAGATGTTGGCTGGTAAGAAGGATTTCTACAGTAAGAAGAAAACAAGTTTAAAAAGGAGTGATGAAGAGGCACACAGATGTTAAATATCTTTCCTGTACATTTTTTGTGTGTTCCATGCTCTACCAAATAATAAGCTGGTGTGTGATAAAGAAGACCAGTCTATTTATCAGAGTCTAATTTCTCAAAAACTGGTATTACTCCTCTGCTAAAAAATCCTGCCAGTCCCCAGCATGACTGCTATTCCTTTGCCTGGGTTAAGTAACAGTTCTTAAGTCCCATGGGGGGCTGTCCAGGGAAATACGCACAAAACAGCTGGTCAGTTACCTGATACAGGGCAAAATAACAACTCTCACAGCACAAACCAATCTCTTCACTGTCCATACACAAGCATTTTCAGCTTGTCTTGACTTTAAGTGAGATCTTTACAGGTGTCAGATTTAGCTAAAATTTGGCCACAGTTCCTGGAGACAGTGGGAAGAAAGGGGCAAAACTACATTTCTAGAAAAAAAGATTAATTTGGGTACTGAAACACATTAGGTCTATTTGAAGAGCATGACTGGATTGTTTAAATTACAGCACTACACTAAATATGTATAAGATTTATATTTATTTTATTCAGTCATTCTATTGGTTTCATCTTTGACTTGTGTATTAATTTCCTAATCATCTTGCTTTACTCGCATGAAATACACTTGTGAAGAGGTTTGTGCATTTTCCGACCACCATACTATTGCACCTTTGCTTGCTGAAGTCAAAGATCCTAGAGACCTAACCAAGCTCAGCAAATCATATTTTCTGGGCAGCACAACAATAGGAAGGGAGAAAAATATCTGACAATAATCTATTTTTAAAACTATTGGACTACGTGACTTTCAAAATTAAAATGTCAAAAGATAACAAAAACTCAGTAGGGTAAAGGTAAGAAATTGAGACATGCTTAAATTTTTCTCACAGTGAATTAACAAACCACTTCTTGATTTTGTTTCTGATACATAATTTGCTGCTGGTTCAACCATCTTGGAAGGTAGAAGGGCAAAAGATGGCTACATAAATCCATGAGGGTTTTTTAAGCTAAAACGACAGAATGAACATTTTGGGGGTCTTGAATCTTTCAAGGAATACTATGGATTAAACCGACGTGCTTTAATAATCTGTGAACCAGTTTGACTTAGTAAAAGAGGGCTGGGCTGTTCAGTTTGATGAGTTAGGGCAGTGTAGTCAGAGCAAGTAGATCTAGCACCCAGTTGGATCTTCACAGCTGGATTCTGGCAAATATTGATCACCCCCACATAAACCCTTAAACTCCTTCATCTAGCAGCCCTCTTGTATTTACATAACATTTTACAGATGCAGCCATCTCAAAAATGTAACCATAAAGAGGACAAACATGTACCTGCTAAAAGTGCGGAATTCTGCCTTTTTGCTGTCAGGCTTCTTTTCAGAGACTGATGGTGAGTCATCATCACTGTCAATCCCATCATTCCCTAAAATAGATTCAAAGACAAGAGAAACTTGTTACCTTTCCTGAATCGTTCATATCTCACTCTTGGTTTAATACACCTTTGAAATCAGTGCTGGAAACCACTTCTCTTGCATTTTGTCATTTGAATGCTATTATCTGAAGAGTTCACCCTACCACAGATCTAAGGAGATTTCACAAGTCTATACAAAGCTGTCCTATGTCCTATGATTTGCATCAGGTATTATCTCTCTGTTGACAAACACTTGGGAGGTTCTTTCCTTAGAATAATGATGATCAGGAACAACTTCAGTAGTTCCTAGGTACCAGAAAAACCCTTCTCCCCTCATTTAAGCATTTCTTTACTACATTAGTAATAATTATTGACTACATCAGTGGACAATGAAAGGGTTACAGATGTCATTTATCTGGACTTCTGTAAAAGCCTTTGACATGGTCCCCCACAATGTCCTTCTCTTTAAATCGGAGACAGATGGATTTCATGAGTGGATTGTTAGATGGATAAGAAAGTGGTTGGATGGTCACATCCAGAGGGTAGCAATTAATTGCTCAGAGTTTCAGTTGACATCAGTGACAAGTGGTGTCCCTCAGGGGTCCATATTGGGACCAGTGTTATTTAATATCTTTATTAATGACATAGATGAAGGAATCGAGTGTAGCCTCAGTAAACTTACTGATGACACCAAGCTGAGTGATGCAGTTGACACACCTGAAGTATGGGATGCCACCCAGAGGGACCTGGACAAGCTCAAGAAGTGAGACAATGGGAATCTTACGAGGTTCAACAGGTCCAAGTTCATGGTTCTGCACCTGAGTCAGGGCAACCCCCAGTATCAACACAGGCTGGGGATGAATGGATTGAGAGCAGCCCTGCCGGGAAGAAGCTGAGGGTGCTGGTGGATGAGAAGCTGAACATGCTGCAGCAATGTGCTTTTGTAACCCAAAAGGCCAATTGTATCCAGGGCTGCATCCAAAGCAGCATGGGCAGCAGGGCGAGGGAGGGGATTCTGCCCCTCTGCTCTTCTCTGGTGAGACCCAACCTGCAGTACGCCATCCAGCTCTGGGGTCCCAGCATAGCAAGAACATTGATCTGTTGGAGCAAGTCCAGAGGAGGGCCAACAAGATGATGAGAGGGATGGAGTACATCTCCTATGAGGAAAGGCTGGGTGAATTGTGTTTATTTAGCCTGGAAAAGAGAAGGCTTCAGGGTGATCTAATTTTGGCTTTCCAGTACCTGAAGAAAACCTACAGAAAGGATGGAGAGGGGCTTCTTACAAGAGCCTGTAGTGGCAGGACAAGGGAAAATGGGTTCAAACTGAAAGAGAGTAAGTTTAGATTAGGTAAATTACTGTGAGAGTGGTGAAGCATTGGAACAGGTTGCCCAGAGAAGTTGTAGATGCCCCATCCTTGGAAGTGTTCAAAGCCAGGCTGGATGGAGCTCTGAGCAATCCGGTCTAGTGGAAGGTGTCCCTGTCCAAGGCAGAGGGGTTGGAACTAGATGACCTTTAAGGTCCCTTCCAATACAAACCATTCTATGATTCTACAATTTGGAAAGAAGTGCCTCGTATGCAAAACCTTAGAGCCATCTCTGAAATGATTAACATGATGTGAGCTACTGTCAGTAACAGGGGGCTCCAGTAGAGAACCCATAGTTCTCCACTGCATGTTGCAAGTCACGCACAGCTCTCATCCTGCACTGTGCACACGCAAAGTATAAAATTGCACTGTCGTTATGGCTGAGAGGTTTGTGTATGTTGGTTGCACAAATCAGAAGTTTTTGTTTTGGCAGGATTTTAAACAAGTCGCTGTTATTGTAATACCTTGGTTCTTCTTCAGTGCAAGCTTTGTGTGGGGAAATGCTCTCTGCAAGGCTTGTAAAATTCTTTCCAGGGTGTTTTCTAACAGTGGCTTTGAAATAGGTGGTAGTGCTCTCCCAGGTGAAGCCCCAGCTCTCTGTGATGCTGGAAAAATCCTCTGCATGGCCATGGCAAAATCCTTTGCTGTTACTTTAATCGATCTGGCATCTATCTTCAGTCTCTTGTCACTTTCATGTATCTGCGGATAGCGGCGGCGCAAAGCACAGAGCCCAGCTTCAACACATAGAGCTTTAATATCAGCACCACAGAATCCTAACAAACAAAACAAGAACCAAATGTTATGTCAACGTATATATGTGTTATAGAGGTTAAAAACTGTCTAGGTGGCCAGGCCAAGAGTGTTGGGGAATGATGCTACATCCACTTGGCAGAAGGTTTACTAGTGGTTTTCCCCAAGGCTCAGTACTGAATCCAGTCCTTTTTAATATCTTTATTGATGATCTGGATGAGGGGATTGAGTACACCCCCAGTAAGACAGTAGACAACACTACGTTGGGTACAAGTGTTGATCTGCTGGAGGGCAGGAAGGCCCTGCAGAGGGATCTGGACAGGCTGGATCAGTGGGCCGAGGCCAGTGATATGAGGTTCAACAACGCCAAGTGCTGGCTCCTGCACTTCAGTCGCAGCCCCATGCAACGCTACAGGCTGGGGGCAGAGTGGCTGAACGCTGCCCAGGGGAAAAGGACCCACACTGTTTTCAAACTCACCTACACATTTTTCAGCCAGGTCTTCAAGTAAGTTGTCTGATGGCTTCAGGGTCCAGTCTCGTGTGTGAATTTTGAAAATTTCTAATCTTGCCTAGAAACAAAGGGGTTGCATTTTAGTTTGCCTTAAGTTTTCTCTTAAAAAAACAACCATAACACAAAACCCCCAGAACTCTTACACTAGTACAAATACTTTTCTTGTCTGCTAAACTTCTAAGTATTTTAAATGTCAGTTACTAATACACTCGCTGCTTCTTCAAGAAGGAAATTTAATAATTCTTAAATTCTTACATCAAACTCTTATGGAGGATGCAGTGAAATAAAAGGCATGTGCATCTTCCATAAAAAGTGAGTTTTGCGAGTGTGAGACCTAATGATTTTGAAGAACAAATTGTAGTAAAAACCTCATCTGCAAATGGACATTTTGTGTCAAAGAAAATTCTCTCAAATTTAGCAAAATTTCACAGTGAGGGTTTCAGTAGTTCATCAAATTTGCTTTTCTGCCAGTTCATTCCGAGAAAACAGTCCTAGCGCTCCATTTAAAATTGCTACAGTTGCTACCAAGCAGAACAAAAACTTTGACTCAAACTACTGTCACTCATCCAGAAAATGCCAAACATCGCCCATTCACATCTCTGATGCTAGCAAGCCTTTCAGTGAAGTATCTCCTGGTACACAGATTAATTATAGCACACTTCTAGAATTCTTCCACAGCAGGGAATTATGTATTAGATCTGTTTCATGGCACCTTGTCTCTTGTTCCTAAGAGCAGACAAAAACTTGATGCAAGTGTTTGTGCTAAATGCACTGTTTCATGCACTTTTACTAGCCTTCAATCCAATAAACCTTTTATCTTTGCTCCAAGAAGTGCTAAGAAATATCAGTGATAGCCAGAGAAAAAAAACCACAAAAACAGGGTTACAGTTTTGTACACCATCTCTCTCTCACCATCCCCTACCCAATATTTTTGGTTGCTATGAAACAAATTTCTTCACTGCTTAGCTATTGCCATTGAACTCAAAATGCTGCACCTGTGCAGTGTACTTCATATCTTTGTCCAAGAGAGAAGCAACTAGTTGTTGACACCATCTTATTCCTATATCTATTCAGTACCAGGTTTGCTCTCCACAGTAAAATGCAGTGTTTCCAGATATCCCTCTTGTGTCCAAGCTATACACTACAGATGGAGACTTGCACTGCTCCACAACATTGCCTTGTTATAGGGGTTTTTTATAAAGATGGACTTTGCCACATAAGGTTGATTTGAAGTTCTGACCTCTTTGTTTGGCAAGTTGAAGCGGAATTCCCGTTCGAAGCGCCCAGGTCTTCGTAAAGCAGGATCTATAGAATCCAGTCTGTTGGTGGCTCCTATTACCACAACCTCTCCTCTGCTGGCTAAGCCATCCATAAGTGTCAGAAGTGTCCCCACAACAGAGCTAACAGAAAAATACTATTTTCATTCACTGGTTTTGTAAATTTTCTTCAGTCTCACATAGCCTTGTCCACTGATCCTTCAAAAAGGACAAGTTTTAATTGACAAGATACTGATTAGCGAAAGAATTATTTTAAGACATAGCAAAATACAGATAAGGTAACACAGACCTTGTGCTGATATCAAGCTTAGCAAATTGTTTTCAATTATTGTTTAAAAATCATCTGAAATTCACTAGCACTGAATTACTAGTTTTCAGGATAAATGAATGTGTCACATCAAGTTAAATAGGTTGCAGTCTTCTTTTCACAAAGATCAAGCACCTTCTACATAGATACAAAACATGTCCTACCTGTGAACCTGGTCTTGTTTGCTGGACCGTACAGGAGCAAGAGCATCGATCTCATCAAAGAAAATAATTGAAGGTCGCATCTGGTATGCCTACAAAGAAAACACAGGAACACTGACATCAGGGAAACAGCACAATTTGAAAGAGAAAATGCATGAAAACATTATGGTTGGAAAGGCACTGGAACCAGATTTTTCAGACTAGCATCAGAGATCTCTACTAATTAACCTAATGAAAAACAGCATTCTGTCAACCCACTGAGACTGAGTGACAGGAAACAAATCATACCAGTAGCTTTTACAGCTATTTGGCAACCATGAGAACAGAGACAGGACTCAAAGGTTCTGGAAGCAACCTTCCATTACCAATTTAAATGAACATGGTTTTGCCCTACATCTATTTCCCTCTCATCTACAGCGACCATCTGTTGCTTCCTGAGATCTTTTTTGTGACTGTTTGAGTTGTGTGTATGGTGGGGGGCTTTTTGAGGGCGGCAGTGGTGGTGATTTTCTTGTTTGCTTTGCTAATCTTTTCAATACATCTCAAGAGACTCCACTGAAAAAGGAAACACTGATAACCCCATTTCGGTGGAAGTAGATGATAAAACATGAAAAAGAGTGAGTTCTTCTCGACCACAAAAAATTAGTTACAACTCCAACAGAACACATGGCATGTTTCAACCTTACCTGCTCAAATACTAAACGAAGCTGTCGTTCAGATTCTCCTACCCATTTACTCATGCAGTCGGCAGCATTTCTCATAAAAAAGGTTACTTTCCTGTCACCTCTGCTACATTCATTAGCAAGTGCACGAGCAACCAGGGTCTTTCCAGTCCCTGGTGGACCATAGAATAAACAGCCTCTACAATTTAAAAGAAAGAAATGTTTAAAAAAATTCACATAAGAAAAAACATCATGGAAAAGTATCTGTTTCAACCCTCGTCCCTAAAACACGACTCTACTCTCCTAAGATAAACATTTCACTGATAAGATAGCAGTAACAGCTGAAGTGTGAGAAAAGTCAAAAGTGTTCCTACACAATTCAGCAAGGCAGCAAACAACATGAATCAAGAGAATGGTGCAGACTTACAAAATCTTAAGAAAAGATAGTAGCATCCCAGAAGGACATTTTCAAAACTTCTGACAAACCAACAGAGATGGTTACAGTACAGTGGTGCAAAACAAAAGCAAACTTTCAATGCAGAATCTGAGACTGGGAAAACTTAGGAATCACGGTTGATTTTTCAGTGATAAACTGCATATTCATTTTTGTTGTCACAAAAGGCAAGATTTGAGAGTAAAGCATTTCATTCTCCCTTAAAAAGCTTTAAGTTACTGGATTTGGTCTCCCTTTGCTGGTGATTAAGGAAGAGGAAGTGGTCTAAAAATGGGAAGATATGCTGCATTTCTGTATTTCCATCAGCTAGAAGACCCACTGCACTGCTGCTTCAAAAAGAATTTCAACAAATAGAGAAGCAAAACACAATTTTCATTACAATGTTTGTAATACTTTTAAAGTTACTGGAAACAAAGAAATTAAAGTCCTTTTTCAATATACCATGACTGAGTTTTGCTGACCAAGGATGTATAAAGGTAATGAATCTCTAATAATTTCATTTAGTAATACAGAACTCGCTTAGCTGTCTAAGAAGGGGACAAATTCTTATTTGAGCCCAATCACAAAAAACACTGCAAAATTCTAGTTGCACGTCCTATCAGTTGTAAAACTAACACCTGAAAATATTTGGAAAAAAAAATGGAGTTGGTGGAAGACAGAACTGGACTTCCACAAAACAAACTACAGTTAACTGGCAGTAGATAATTCCTTCCTGCTAATAGACTTATCAAGTCCACTTGCACGCAGGGCTCTAAAGAAAAAAATCTCCAACTCCACCTTTTAAAGGCAAAACAAGACTATCCTTTTAAAGGATAGTCTTGCCACACAGTAAATCTCTGAATATACATATATGCTGTATTCTATCAATTTTTTAAAATATTACTTTTCACTAAGTGCTAAAAAGAACCATAAACACTGCTGAAAATTTTGAAGTGTGGAAAAAAAGTGAGTTAAGAACTTATAGTTTTAAATGGTGTCTCTTACCTTGGAGGTTTAAATTTCAGTATCTCAAAGACATCCGGATAAAGCAACGGCAAAACGATCATCTCTTTTAAAGCTGAAATGTGGTCAGATAGACCACCCACACCATCAAATTGTGCCTAAAGATGAAGTCAACAGAACACATGTGTTAAAGAAAGCTGCAACCTCGATAAAGTTCCATCAGAAATTAGGTATCAGCACAAAGAAAATGTTAGTGGTGATTTTTAAATTGCTTGAGAGAAAACTGTAAGCCAAGGGAGCTGTAGATGGCCCATTACTGGAAGCCTTCATAAGTACTGCAAATGTCTCACTGACACAATGAAGTAAAAATACTTACTGAACCATCTATTTGCATTTGCTCCATACCAGCCAGACTTGCTCCGATACTCATGTGATCCCTGTGAACTTCATTTGATTTGCCTTTCTGAGCTGCTTCGGGTTTCGTGTGATCATTTGGAATTCCCTTTGTGTCATCTTTCCGAGAGTTGGCCGAAAGAGACCTAATTCGAATTAAGGAGAAAGAAAAAAGGTCTTCCTAATTTATGATGCAGTTAGATTACTTTTGATTTTCTAATGATAGCAAGTGAATCCAAAAGATCTTATAAATGAGCATAAACTTCCTAAATAATTAGATATTCATTCCAACTGTTTTACGTTTAATGGCCATGAGTAAATAAAGAACTTTAAACTGAGTTAATTATTATAACAACTCCTAGCACTTACAAATATGACTATTGCAACTGTAATTTAGAATTTCATTAGGCATTTTTCTTGTTTAAGGATTGTTTCATAAAGAAACATGAACTCTCTTGAGTGACTGAAAAAAAATCCACTGAAATTTCCATATAGGCTCTCCCTTTAAGTTGTCTTCAGTTTTAATAATTTGTACCCCTTGAGATTTAAGTTTTAAATCTTAATTTGTACACCCTTCAAGTCTAAGATTTTCACAGGGAGATTATGGCTATGATTCCAGAAAAATGAATCTCAGCCACAACCCTCATCATCACCTTATTAGTGATCAAAAATATGGCATTTTCAAATAAAATCTAATGGCTAGTACAAAGGATGGCCTCCCCTACAGTGTTTGTATTCTTTATACCCTCAGACTACCAGAGTAATAATCTGCAATTATATTAATCTCTAATTACCACCAGTCCAAAAAACCTTGAAAGAATTATTCAGTCATATGACCAACAGCACTCTTGAGAAAGGAGAACTATCATAAACCATACACCAACCTTTTAGGTTTTTTGCCTGAATCTCTCTTTTTGACAGGTGAAGTACGGCTGGAAAAGCTTAGGTTACGTTTTCTTAGATCTGTTGAAAGCAAAGAATTTAGAATTTGTTACAAACAAGTTTGAGAGAAATCAGGATAGTCAAAGAGGCAAAAAATGGCACAGGTATTACCCATCTCTAAGTTCAGGGAAAGTTTCAAGGAGGGGGAGGTTGGGTGGTTTAATCAGTGCACAATAGAAGTAAAAAGCCACACACCTGATTTTTAAGGAAAATTGAAAATTACAAGAGTAAGATTATTAAGTGTCTTTAATTGCTATTCTTTTATGGGTACATAGGTCATTTTTTTTAACTGAAAAGCAACAATAAGGATGCCAAATGGCAAAAAAAAAATTGAATGTGCACAGGATATACGCATTCAATAAAATTTACTGGCAGAATGAAGTAAGAAATATAAAGAGAAGTTGTGTGCATGTATTTTTTCATTTAAAAAAAAACCCAAAACAACGAACCCCCACTTCCATGCAAGAAATTAGCTCTCAAGAGAAACTGTATAATATATAGTGTTGTATAACATACTGTATTGGGTCTGGCTGAGATGGAGTTCATTTTCCCCACAGCAGCCCTCACAGTGCTGTGCTCTGCCTTGGCAGCTGGAAAGGTGTTGATAACACACCAGTGTTTTGGCTGCTGCTGAGCAGCACTGGCACAGCATCAGCGCTGTCTCCCCAGCATCCCACTCCCAAGCAGTAGGCTGGCAAGATCCTGGGAGGGGGCACAGCTGGGACAGCTGACCCAAATTAACCAAAGGGATTTTCCACACCATATGACATCAGCTTAGCTATAAAAGTTAAGAAAAAGTGGGGGAAGGTGGGGCATTTTTTATTTAAAATGTTTGCCTGTTGGAGCAATCGCTACACGTGCTGAAGCCCTGCTTCCTGGGAAGTGGCCAGACATTGCTGATGGGAAGTAGAAAACAAAATCTTTTTTCTCTTTGCTTGTGCACGACCTTTTGCTTTGGTGAACTGCCTTATCTCAACCTACAAGTTGTCTTCCATCTTATTTTCTCTCCCCTGTCCAGCTGAGAAGCAGGAGTGATAGAGCAGCTTGGTGAGCACAGCTGTCCAGCCAAGGTCAGCCCAGCACACCTACTTTCCAATGGAGATTCATAGCGCTCAACAGCTTTCCTCTGCCGGAGGGAGCGACGCAGACCATCTTCTTCTTTTGCCTCATTTGTTTCTGGTGAAACCACTGCACAATAACACAATGTTAAGCTGTGTAAGTACTATTGCAAATGTGATGTATTCAAAACACGCTACATGATGGATTCCCACCTGACCACAACCTTTTATCTTGTAAGCATTTTGGAAAAACATGGATTTTCTTTTTCTTTGAATACCTGTTCTGAGCTCACTACAGTACAGTCCTAGAGCTTATGTCTTGTAATGGTAATAGCAACATGAATTCTTTGATAGATGTAAAACAACAAGTAGTTCAGCCCATCTCAATTTTTTTAAGACAAGGCTTTTGGCTAGAGAACAATCAAGAAAATTTAAAGCAGAAATAGCCTATAATGTTACCTGGATCATCAGCTTTTTCTTTGTTAGTTCTTCCCATACTGAGGCTTTCCTAATTAAGAGAAACGAGAAAGATCAGTGAGAAATATGCAAAAAACCCGTGGGCATATTTGGTGCTCACATAGTAACATAATCAAGGCATTCCATATACACAAAAGATTAAATTAGGCACAGCAGGAGAGAATGGGAGCATCTCTCTGGTATCCAGGACTAATAACAAGTATTTCTGCTCTAAAATACGGTTTAGTACATGTGATAGTTAAACACTTCACCAGATACAAAAAAGAGTGAATCAATTACTCTCTAAGAGTGTAGCAGAACCTAGGACAAAGCAATTCCCAGCAGACAAAAAAAAAAAAATCTTCCTGGCATTTGGGAGATGATAAACAAAGTACTATGGAAAATTCTGGTTTCATTAAAAAACAAACAAACAAACCAAAACCTAAAGAAAACATAAAGGAATTCAGATCTAAACAAAAAGAAGACCTATCAAAGCAGGCTATGAAGATGTTCAAAAAACAAAGCACCTGTCATTCAGAAGGACAGCAGACCAACTTAATAGAGGAAAACTAAGAGGGAATATGGCTGCTGTCTAGCATTTCAACATGAGTTCCTCTCACAACAGGGGACTACTTGAGCTCATAGGCAAGGCTGGCAAAAGAACAAATACAGATAAAGCAGGCAGCAGTTTTTTCGTAAGATTTGAAGTGAAAACTCAAGCTCTGAAACAGCTGTTCATAAGCAGAGTCCATTCAAAAGTCATAAGGCAATTCAGAAAGCATAGTTTATGGCATATATTGCAGCACTTCACTGCTATTTTTGAGTTTCTTCTGAAGAAGGTATTTTCTCCACCCTTAGAATGTAGCTGTGACATGACTGTAAGATGTTAAACTATAATTGGAGAGGAAAAATAAATAGTTTTCTAGACTAAACTATCCTTTGGAAGAAGTTTGTTGAGCTAAATTAAAAATACAACTAAATAATTCCTCTATGTGAAATACCCTACAAATCTACTCCCCCTCATCCCCTTTTTTGCAAGGCTGCTTCTGAAGTACTAAGATACAAAGTTGACATGTAAGAGCAAAGATAGGCAGGTGCAAAAAACACCTCACTGAAACCAGCACACATAATCAGTATGACATTTCGATATAGTGTGCACAAAGCAAGTCATCGACGTCCAAACAAGTTTTTCAACACTACTTAAATGTTAGGTCAAATGTTTACTTTTTTACAGAGAAATTTAAGAACAAGTGGTTAAGCATTTGCAAACATGCACCATTTTCAGATTTATTTTCCCCTCTTGCTGAACACAATAAAAAAAAATCTCATTTAGCAATAAAAAAATGAATTCTGCAGATCATATAAGATAACAGATAGAAATTATGGAAGTTTGTCATCGCACTTTGGTTGCTCTGCATGATAGCATTAACTCATTTTTAGTTCACAGCCCTCCTCAAACAACAGAATCACAGAGTCTTCTGTGTTGGAAGGAAGCCACAAGGATCATTGACTCCAACTCTTAAGGTTGCTTATTCTTCTTGTAACTGGAATTAAGGTCTTACGCTGGTTTTCTATGACTATATATGCTAGAAAAAAAATCTCATTGCTGTTACATTTTGCAAACCTTTTAGAAAACAATGAAGTGTGGGCTTCACAGAGAGAATTAATTTACAGACACACAGACAGAAACACTAGGACTGCTTCACTTTGTATCCAACTTTCTGCTGTATCTTAACTCGACCTGGCATTAGAAAATTATTTGTAAGCATGAAAGAAAATTTAATTAACCATGAAGCTGCTTCTGATGCCAAGAAAATTGATTTAGAGGACAAGTTCAATCTACTGAAAGTCACAACATAAAGTGATTGTTTTGGTGCAGAAGAATCAGCCCACTTATAACAGAGACTCAGGTGTGAAGATCTGTCTGGAACTGGCAACCCCAAAATAAAGACAACAGTAGCCAATTTAAACCCTTGCTGTGCCCAAATCCTTTACACATGAAGCACCTGCCAAATACACCTTTCCAGACATACTCTGACCTGGAAGTCTTAAATAGACACAAGCACTTGTTCCGAAAAAAAGCTCAGGTTCAAGAGCTTGGCTGCAAAGTACAAAGCCCCACACTTTATATAAATTAGCACATTTACAATAATGACAGAACATACCCATGCAGGCAGAGTAACAGAGATGGACCCTATGTGCCAACTGCAGTGGAATGTTTACAGAAAGGCTGAGGTTGCTTAGCAACAGCCCCTCTCCAAAGTTCCAGGCTTGACCACGCCCAGTCCTGGTGGGACTCTACTATAAAAAGTCCCCCTTGCAGCCTAGAACTTCACCATCACAGAGTCATGGAATGGTTTGGGTTGGTGGGAACCTTTAAAGATCATTTGATTTCTACCCCTCTGTCATGTGCAGGGACCCCTGTCACTAGACCAAGTGGCCCATGCAACCTGGCCTACAACGGGGCATCCACAAATTCTCTGGGCAATCTGTTCCAGTGCCTCACCACCTCACATTGAAGACTTATTGTATGTGTAGCAGCACGCAGGCAAGTCTCAGCCCAAACACATTTAGCTCTTGCTGCCAGGAGCAATACCTTTTCCTGCTGTCAAAAGAAGGAGAAAATCCCTAGCCAATATTATGCACAAAGGCTGGCTAATAGGGCTCATTTCAGTAGCTTTGCAAGATGATGAAAAACCCTACTCACTTTTAAATTTGCCAAACAAAACAGATTGATTTGTAGTGCTGTAACTACTTTGTCAAGTCTGCAGCTTTGGTGGACCTCAAAATCACATTTTCTTCAGCTTTTATCCCAACCTATTTTACAGAAAGTATAATGTGAAACTGGTTTGATAGGATTATTTTCCATAAACACAAATGAATTGGCATTAATTCTGCTACTCGCTTTTAATTCGTTATTAATTCAGTTTTGTGTTATCTGTTCCATTACTTTTTCCAAGGAATTATGTGACACTGACAAGACTATAATTTCCTGGCTCATTTCTTTTATTCTATTTAAATATTGGCATGTTACCTTTCTTTTGCACTCCCAAAATTTCCCCTGTGTAGCAAGAGTTACTGAAAATCAATATTAACAGTCAAACTCCTCAGCAGTGCCTTTAAACATGTAGGATACAGCTTATCCAAACCTGCTAATTTAAAAATCTTTTATTTCCTGTTCCAAAGCAAAAACAGAAATAGCTTCAAAGTTCCTGAAGCAGATATAGGTCTTACCCGTCCAAATCAAGCCAGTAAGAACTGGGAATGCCCAGGAACCCCCATCACTTGAAATAAGTTATAGAGGACAATGACAAGAGTAACTTCTAACTGATACAGAAGGTCACAAGTGAAAACTCTTTGACCCGTTAGTTGTTAAAACACACTTGTTTCTGTTTTGGCATACAGGGAAACTGAGATGTGGGAAACCTTAGCAATACCCACAGTGCATGTATCAAACATAAGAGTAGAAGTCAGGAAGTCTGAACTACTCATGGCTTAACAGCTACAGGCAGCTCTTCATACATCCTCCCCTATGTAACCCAGAGGTTCCAACCAAATATCGCCACATCAGAGCACAAAAAAATCACATACAGCTGTTCATTATTAGCCGACTATCTTTTTACTGGAATCACAGTTAACACTAAGCATGAAAAGGGAAGTAAAACAAATAATTGCTGGGTTTTATTTCTTCTGTACAATTGCTGGGGTTTGCCTCACAGTGATTCTTTTTTGTAAAGTAGTCAGCACACATGGAATTAGCGTGATATGTAACTACAAATAATTTTTAAATAAGACTGATAATAATTTTGTATTTTACATTGTCTTTTTAAGGAGATAAAGGATTAAAAAAAAAGGTAAAGCAGACATACATACAAATATTTTGTTAGAAACATAGGAAAACAGATAGGGAGCTTACATGTCAAAATGGGCCAGTCAGTACAGTATTGATAAAAAAATTATCCATATGCTATCTTTACTTGTTGTAAGGTTGGAGTTCTAAAACATGCAAGTAGGCATAAGCATAAAAGAATTATGAGGTCAAAGATAAAAAAAAAATTAAATAAATGTCTGCTATAGTCTAGTAGTAAAACAGTCACACTTCCATATAGCATTTTCTGAGATATATTCAAGTAGGAAAGCAGTGGAGACAAACTGAAACAAGCTATAATGTTAAAATATTGAATTGCTCTTGGCCAGAGTAGCTAATACGAGTTATAAATTTGAATTCTATTTCTTTATGCTTACTGCTTGGAGATGTGGAATGATCCAGCAACAATAAGAAATCTTTGTAAATTTATTACTGTATTTGCTTCTTTGTGATTTAGCATTCTAAAACACTCGGGCAAAAGAAAGGCAGCATTAAGAGAACATCAGTGACTCATATTCAGGGGATAGGCAATACCATATCTGGGATTGCTTTTATAATGCTAATTCAGCTCAGCTGTGCGAGTCCGTTTCCAACAGGGATCATTTAATGACAGACCTCTTTTTCAGAAAACCGTGTCTCTCTCAGATCTGGAAATAAGTCAACATTTGTTGAAGAAGATGCTAAATATGAGGCAACCAATCCCTCATTTTCTGTAGAAGACGAATTTGATGTAGTGAATGATGTAGCACTTGCAGAACAGTTGCTGGATTTAGGAATTTGAGTATTGCCCAGACTACACACTGCTCTTTTTCTATAAAACTCCATGGCCATACTAGAATCATTTACATCATAATTTTTCAAAATTGTAATTAATTCTGTTTTCCTCATTTTCTATACCAAATTTTAAATCCTTCCTGTTTGATTTGTGGAATTTTAAAATATCATGGTTGTAAATTAACATTTAGTAGACTGTAGGTCTTAAAGGAATTGCAGCTACCCACAGTTAGTCAGAAGTCAAGCTAAAGGATGCCAGCTATTCATCTAAACCAAAGTGACTGTGATAATTTGTCCTTCTTTCCTTTTTGTAGTATTCTTGGAACTTAATTCCAGGGGACTATAAGCAGTCTGAACGTACTACTTACTATGAAAAATCAGGTCCAAGGTACCCCATCTTAGGCATCCAAAGTTAGTGAGCAATTTTGGCCATACTTCATTTCCATCTAAAAGCTGGAATGAATGGAAATGGAAATCTGTATAAAGTGTCTCAATAGCCATACNCAACCTACACATCAGCTTAACATACTTTCAGCAAGCAAAGGTAATATCACTGACACAGCTCATGAGGGTCAAGAGAAATTAGTGGTTGTTTGTGAAGTGCTTAGGTGCTGTCATGAGGAACACCACAGAAAAGTCTGTAAGAAATCAACAATGTCTATCAAGAGCAGCATTTGAGCAGACAGTGATAAACAAAATACAAGATCACATGTTGAAATCAGAAGAAAACTACAGTGAATTATTTGGCACCATCCATTCTATCCAATAAATGAGGTAAGGGTATATAGAAAGAAAACTTTATGATCTGATAATGCAAGGCCATTGAAAGGTGCCTTTGCAGAGAGGCTTAAGCGTTCATGGACATTTTTAGTTCTAACCTATTCTAAATCATCTCGTCTTGTACATGACAGTTTATGTGCCATTTCCTAGATTTTTGTTAAAACAAAAACTATCTACTTAATTTTCCAGAAAGATATATAAATGCAATTTATTTCATATTACCTTTCACTGGGATTTTTGAGTTCCCTGATTTGTTGAAACTGCTAAACCTCAATATTTGGAGTTTGTATCATTAAGAAATACATGCTCCAACTACCCAAACATACCCTGACATTTGAAATCAGTAGGTACCCAACTCATTATGGAATTAAGTAGATAGTTGACACACTGACAAGAAATTACATGGAAATAACACACCCAACTGAGCAACTTCCCCCTGATGCTTGCTTTTCCTAATCATCTGGTCTACAACACACTATTATTGTTACTTACACTTTTTCCTTATGACTTACACTTTTCTTTTACACATTAAAATATAGGTTTAAATAAACTACTTGATCAAGCTCAGTTGAAAATCTGTGGCACTGCCATGCCTGCATTTACAAATCACTGATGGATGTTTTGATCACAGTAAAATCCTTTTTCCTTATACAATTCAGTTCTTAAAATACTATTCCTCTACAATGTTGATGAGTCTCATGATTTTTTAAATTTAAATAGCAAGAGAAATGTTTTTCCAATAGCACTATAAAGTTAAATTAAACATTGATTCCTTTCTTGCTTTCAGCTGGATCCAGTCTCCAGCTCAGCTGTAAACACTGCACTCCTCCCTTGTATGAACTTTTCTTTTTAGAGAATTTTAAAAGGTATAAACTTTTCTTCAAATTTTCATTTTGTGTGCACTATCACCTTGAGAAAAGCCACTTGCTTCATGTATTTGTTTTTATTTGGGGGCTTATTCCAGTGCAAAGTCAAATCCTCTTAAACCTTCGGTTGATTCCCAGCTTTACTGATGGGCACCCTAAATTTTGGATATCTATGAATAATTCTTCATCTATCATTCTGATCTCTAAAATATTTATATATCAGTGAATCAAATACTGTAGCAAGATTTTTTTCATTCTACTGCGTTATAATACAATGTCCCGCAAGACAGTTTCACCAATACAACATCCATCAAACCAGAGATCACAGCGTAAGAGCCATGTTAGGCTGGGGCCATCTACTGGTTGTGTTGCTGAGCTTTCACTGACAGATTTGGAAAATCACTCTATATTTGTAATTCAACTGTAATTATTAAAAAAGCAGCATATATTAATAGATTAATCACCTACAAACATGATGTTTCTTATGTACTGGTTATTAGGTTTTAAGATTAAATATTCCATGAACTTAATCTGGCCCAATTACCAGAAGAAAAAAAAGTTAATTTATCTTGCTTTCATAAACAAAATAAAAATGGATGAAAGGAAGGTTTAAACAGCTCTTACTTCTCAATAACACCAGAAAGAAAGCAAGGAATAAAGTAACATTAATGCTAAGATGTAAACAATTTAGTAAAAGAATCTACATTTATTTAGTTTGTATTTCTGTAATGAAAAGGATAAATAATTCTTATTGCCTTGCTTGATACTTTGTAAGATTTCACCTTGAATTTGTATGTGTTGTTCAAAAATAGCTAAGATGCGCCATGTACTGTTTTCTTGGGATTTAAAAAGATCACAGTGAACTTTATGATATTCTTCAAAGGCTTTTATTAAAAATAAATTCATGCAAAAAAAAAAGTAGCAGATGAAAAGAAATATAAAGCCTTTAAAACCAGAAGTTCTAATCAATGAGCTACTGCAAACTAAGAATAATCCAGACAATTTAGATCAAAGTCCAAAAATGTATTTATATAATGATGCTATTAAGTATGTATTTATTCACTTATTGTATGATAATGTTGATAATTATTTGTCCTGTGATTGAGTCTTATTTCTATTATTGCAAGACTATACACAACTTTTAACTGTGTTTTCAGGAGAAAGAGAGCATTTTTCAGATGTTGCAAGTTTAGGAGAGATCCTTTGCACCCATTAAAATACAATACATATACATTTATGTATTTATACAAACAGACACAATATATACATATTATGCTAATGCCATGGTTTAGTTGATGAG
>WEIT01035324.1:9889-32105 GCA_013389985.1 Dryoscopus gambensis
ATTAACAAGAACCTGGATTACCCTGCCTCAGGGCAGGATGTAAAGTCTCTGCTTGAGCAAAGAATCAGACCAGATGGCCTTCAAAAATCTTTTCCAAGACCTATTTTCTAAATCTGCAACTCCATGGACCAAGTCCAGGTATAGTATAGTACTATAATAGTATTAACACAGTGTAACATATAGGGTATATATAGTACTATGCTATATGATATTATTACAACAAATCATTTTACAAAAAAAAAGAAAAGTTTTCTCTTGAGTAGAAAAAAATGAAAAAAATTATATCTAAAAGTACACAACCCAGAACCATGGAGAACATGTTTATATGCATTTACTTTTCATCCTCTAAGTCAGCCACAAACTCAGAACCTGTCACTTGAAAACTGGTTCGAGACACACTTCTGTTCTCAACAGTTCAGGATTGAAGCCCACTCATGGTGTGAATTAATGGCCAGTCTGTAAAATTTGCTGTGAAATACATTGCAATGAAGGCTGCTTCCTGTTAAGAATGGTTAAATAAAAGAAAACCCACAACAAATTATTTATATGCCTAGAAATGATTGTGACAAGGACAATCATACATTTGTCTTTCTGTAATGCACAGAAAGGACATGAGTTCAGAACTGTTAATAGTATATATTCTTAAATGAGTGTCCAAGAGGCTAAGTCATATTTTCCAGAGTGCTATGCACATTCTTGAAATATTCTGAAATTCCAAAGAATGTTACAGAAACTTCATAAAAGACATGAAAACAGCCTTCAATTTTTTCAAATATGGTGATTAATAGAAACTTTCAAAGGCATACAATCAGGAAATGCACACTCACCTTCCTTACCACTCCTAAAATGAAGATCTTTTTGTCAACTGCAAGAAAACATAGAACAATATCTATCAACATTAGACATCTAAAGAAATAGAGAAAAACATGGAAGAGGCAATATGTCAGGGATGAGTAAGACAAGACTCTTCAGCATTCTACATTAACACCAACGAACATAATTACTTGCCTTACCCATACTTATTCCTTACTTTTTAACATGCTGAGAAAACAACAGCATGATGGGAAATGATATTGTTACAATGTACTGCTACTGCCTGCAGTGTTCAGGGTACTTTTATCTTTTTTATGGTAACTCGTTTGGATTTGTTTATTTGCTTTATTTTCTTCTTTTCATGAGGAGGATCAACTGAATTGAGACAGGAACTGGTGTGCCTAAAAGTCTTCCCAAAATTCATGGGAAAATTTTTTCAAGATAGTTGTTAGTATTCTAATGTGAGTCTGCCAAATCTAATACATTTTTCTTACTTCTTGTGCAGATCATTTTAGTGTGACATGTAAGCGGTTAATAACTTCATTAAAGTACTGGTTTTCTGTTGTCATAATCTGTCCGTCCTCTTTTTCAGGGCAGCATAACTTCAGCACTCCTCACTTTTCTCGTCTACCTAGGGGTGACATTTTAATACTGAATCTAAGTACAGTGAAGAAAAGTTATACTGATTTGTGTACTGTTTCTTTCACGTAGCAGAGCAAATACATGAAATTATTAGTTTAAAATAACAACAGGCTACCTTGAGGAATTCATATAGCATGAGAGAAAAGACAGACATGAATAAAGAGGATACTTTGCTTTCTTTTGAAATGGAATTTCTGGGACTCAGTTTGAAAATCTTATTAATCTTCTAGTCTTTTTGTTGTTGCTCTTTGACTGGATTTGCTGCACATTCTCAGCTAATGCATAACAAAATGTCAGCAGATGAGTATTTGTATAATTGAAATTGCATTCATTTTATGATCCTTCCTATGATTATGTGGCAAATATGTGTGATATAATATTTGATTTTCTTTGTTTTTTAAAAATGAAATTAGTGCTTATAGGTATCAATTCACTACAGATTCATTATGAAACTCTTGCAAAAAAGCTAAGAAGAATTTAATAAGAAGTTGAATGGAACCTCTTTATCTTGAATTTTATGGTAACATTGATATTTCCTGCTGAAGTAATATCAGGGTTTTGGTTGTCTTCTTAGTTACAGAGTATTCATGTCAGTATTAATTGGATATACTCTGGGTTCCTCAGTGAACAAACCTATCTAGCAGTTAAGCCTTTAGGTCCTAAGGACCAAGCCTCATTGGACCAAGCCAACTACTCCTTGTGAAGAGGACCTGGTTTCTGCTTCAACTGTCTTCTTGTTTAGTCTAATTAAAATATTTCTTTTAGCGTTACTATTAATATTTGTTGCAAATTATATATTTCTACATATCTAATTGTGGTTTAAAATTGATGCTGCAGTTCCAACAGAACAGAATTTGAGGGAATTTATTCTCCACACTCTGTGCAGACCTGGCGAGGCTGCACTGGAGGTGCTGCAGTTGAGCGTATCTTCTTCAAAAGCATCCAGTGAGGGGCTACAGGATGATCAGGGGCCTAGAACACACCAGCCTTGAGGAGAAATGAAGGGATTTGGACTTGTTTCCTCTGACAAACAGCCTTAAATTCCTTTGAAGGGAAATTTCAAAGATGGTGGAGCCAAGCTCGTCTCAGTAGCAACAAACTCAGATGTAATATGAGAGGTGGCTTGGAAACTCAAATACACAGAAAAAGTCTTTTCAGCAGAAGTGCAGTGCAGTGCTGAAGAGGTGTCCCACAGAAGTCACAGCTCTTCCACCCCTGGATTTTCAGTTCTTGGCAGGTAAAATTCAAACATGTCCCATCTAATACAGATCACAGTCCCACTTTTCACACTGAGCTACATTCACACAGAAATTACGAATGTTCTAAACAACGTCTTATTGATGCTATGGTTCACTGATAAATAATATTGACTAGTGGAAAAAATCCTGAAATCATGTTGGTGACTAAAATAAATTTTAAACAGGTGTCAAAAATATTTTCACTTCCCTAATTTGTATACTATATGTGTGCAACTTTTAGTTGTAGTTGCTTTGTTTGTATGTTTTGGGATGTTGCTCCTAAATCAAATTGAAACCAATTTAAAACAACTGTGGATAACTGTGAACTAATATTAAAATAAAAATCCCCCAAATCATGCAAAAAACCACGCATGCAGTAGCTTTTTAGAAATATGCTTATTGAAAATTAAAAATCCTAATGCTGTTTCCAGGACCAGCATGTTATATTCTACTGTTCAGTGACTTGTAACAATATTTTAAATACTGGAAGGGCCAGAAGAGAGGGAAAGGATGACTCTCCCCCTGGATGGATCTGGTTGTACATGCTGCATTGGCAGATGAGAAATAAAGGAAGACTAATTAGTCCTTGGTGTTCTCAGAAGTGGTGAGTGAGTAATGCAAAGCTGAATTTTGGAAAACAGGATATCTGTCTTCTTGTCACATGGGATTTCCATGAGGTCTGTCTGCAAGTATGTGAAATAATCTTGGTGCTACATCTTACCTCAGGGATCTGCTGTCTTTAAATTTGCACTGCATGAGTGTAAATATTAAATAGGCACTGGACAGATACTCTAGTTTAAGACATAATTCTCATTATTTTCACTTTTAATTGTATATCTAGCTTACATTTTCTGACCTTGGGGAAATCATCTAACCTTAAACCTTGCAAAACAACAAGTATTTTGAAATCTTTTGCGCAGGAATTTCTTTTAATTTTCCCTTGAATTTTTTCTTCAAAATAAACTGTAAATACTATCTTCACAACTGCTGGACACTGTCTCAAACTGGCTGTTTTGATTTAAAATGCACTTGAGGAGTTGGTTTCATCCTTATGACTCAACATTCCCTTTAAAATTAATACATTTTAATTGTAGATCCAGACTAGCACATACAGTCTGCGATTTCTGGAACTCTTAAGTCTTCATAGAAGGTTACTTCCTTACTTCTATTTCTTCCTCCAAGCTAGTTTGAAATCTCTACATCTGGCATGTACAAAAGATTTTAGAAATCCATCTTATAAAATTAAAAAGCACTTTTTTCTCATCCAATGAACACAATGTGTTCAAATGAACACAATGAAAAATGCAACAATATTGAAAATGTCTTTCACAGAATAAAACATCACAGAGAACAGAAGAAAAAATCCTCTCACTAATAAGTAGGGAAATTTCCTTCTAATTTTATATATTTGCACTGATTGCCAAGACGATGGTCTAAAGCAACAACATTTTCAATCATCAGGAATCTCAGGCCAATTGAATAAACTAAATAAGTATGGAAACAAGATATCTAAGGCCAACTTTTCATGAAAAGGATAACTTAGGTGAAATTCTCTAGCCTCCTGTCCAGTCACATTTTGAAAACCTCCAGTGATGGGGACTTTACCACATCTTTAGAGAGCTTGTGCCAGTGAGTGATTCTTCTTACTGCAAAAAAATCTTATATCAAGATGAAAGCTCTTATGGTGCAGTCTGGACTACTTGTCCCTTATTTTCTCTCATTGATTCCTTGTGAAGAGACCCTTCACCCTCTTTGAAACCACTCTTGAAGTACTGGAATTCTGTGATGAAATACTTAATGTCCTAAGTCTTTACACATAGCTAAGTTCTCCAGCTCTTTGACCATCTTCATGGCTCTCCTTTGGATCAGCTCCAGCCTGTCCTCGTCTGCTTTGAGTTGTGGGGACAGGAAGTGGACACAGTGCTCCACATGTGACCTGACAAGTGCTGAGTGGAGTGCGATGATCCCATCTCTATCTCAGCTGGCAATGCCCCTGCAGATGCAGCCCGGGACATGTTTCACCTTTGTTGCAGCAATGGTGCACTGCAGCTTTTTTGTCCACCAGGACGCCCAGGTAGCCCTTTTCTCAGTTGTTAAACTTCTTTCTGTTCTTGCCAGCTCACTCTTCCCACCTGCCTGGTTTTCCCAGTACGATAGCTCTCCCTTCTGAAATGTCCACCTTATCCCTCAGTTCAGTGTCATCAGCCAGCTTGGTGAGAATATTTTCCGTCCCATCATGCCAATGATTTATGAAGATGTTAAATGTCGTGGAGCCCAGTATTGATCTCTGGAAGAGTCACATTTGTGGCAGGTTGCCAGCCTGAGCAAACCCACTGACCATCACTCTCTGAGTACAAAATTACCCAACTTCCTACTCAGCTCCCAGACTATTAATCCAGTCCTTATCTTCTGAATTTGACTAAAAGATGGCTGGGAAACAGTACCAAATGCTTTGCTAAAGTAGCTCGAACTTCTATAAAACTTAACACTTCTGCTATAGTCTGCTGATTTATGGAATAGCATTAAATCTGCACTTCTAAAGTAACTATACTTATTTTATTTCCTGACATTATAAATTACGCTTCTGCTCCCATATTCAGTTATTAAATAGCTATAGCAGCTGAATTTGATTCAGGCTAAAATTAAGCAAACTGATGAGTGTTTTCTCCAGATCTTTTGATCTGTCCATCAAAGAGATGCTCATCTGTCATCAAGATTTAAGCAAATAAATATTTTAGTTCTTTAGGCCTTCAAATTACTGATGATGAAAGTGGCCAAAGTGAGGAGCAGATTTTAGAAGGTATGCTATGGAGATAAAAATCCTGCAGCCCTTATCTCAACAAGAAGGTGTGTTTCTTTCATTCATGAGCTGACTGAAGTAATTAGGAAGGAATACACCGCTCACTGAAGCATGCTGCTTGGAGTTAATGGCCTACAGAAAGAGAAGCAGCGACCTAGGTGGCAATGAATTCCTGCTGCAGAGCTGTGGGGAGGGCTGCCTGTGCACAGATGGGTGGGTGACACTAAATCATCAATAAGTCGTGATGAAGAGGCACAGGAATGTTGACTGTTGGTGCATCCGTCAAAAGAAACCTAGCACAAGAAACACTAAGTGCCTTTAATTTCCCAAAAAACACCCCCAGAACACCCCCAGCTCACTATTAACATGTCCTGGATCATTTGCCTTTCTATGAATGGTGCATTGATTTTACATTCCATGTGAACAACTCCATCTTTCCAAACAGTTTTGTGACAACCTTAGTATTATAGAATAGTTAGAGTGGGAGGGGACATTTAAATGACACCTGGGACAACCTATTCAAATGTTTGACCACCTTCACTGTGAAAAGTTCTTCCTTATAGCTAGTGTGGATTTACTATCTTTTAGTTTAAAACCATTACCTCTTGTTCTATAACTACAAATATTTGTCTTCATCTTTCATGTAAGTCCCCTCTAAGAATTGAAAGGCTGCAGTAAAGTCCCCCCAGAGTTCTCTCTTCAGGCTGAACAATCCAAATTTTCTCAATTTTTTCATAGGAGAGACTGTCCTCATAGGAGATAGTGTCTTCCACTGTAATAACTTCTCTTATTAAAGTCATAAAGGCAGTATGGAGGGGGAAAAAGTACAGTTCTCTGCTGTTTGAGCACAGTAATTTTTTTAATGATCCCGTTTGCTAAGATACTAGTAGGATGGAAGAATAAGGATTCATTCTCCACAATTTCAAGAATCCATATACATTTTCAAGTAGAAGCCCATTATGTGACTTTAAATAAAAATGAAACCTTCTAGTTCATCACTTAGCCTGTATTCAGATATGACTTCAAAAGCATGAAAGAGACAAAAGTTCTAACTGGGGGGAAAATTTGACATTATTTATCCCCCTCCTTTAAACTCTAATATTTTCTTCTGTCACTCAGCTAGAAATGATGCTTTATTAAGTTATATGTGGAAATCTTGCTTTCAGTAGGATTCTCTGTATTATAAAGACAAAGGTAAGAAAGCGCAGATATTTCTTTTCATTACAACATGTTTAAAAAGATGTTTCCTTTGATCTGGCAGTCCTCGGTCCTCCCCTTGGGAGCAAGATGGCTGAGGGGTACTTCCTCTTGCTCTACAAACATGAGTCCTCTATTTCATATAACATTATCAGAGAATGACAGCTAAGAACCCTTTACTTTTGATAGAGAAAAGACTTTTAGCAAGGGTTTAAGAGGAGGGACCAATTATGTGATCAGAGTTGATTCTGGTAACCTCCTCACTGAAGAAAAGAGCTCAAGAATTAGAATACTCTGAAGGGGTTTCACTCTGGCCATTTACTTAACACACCTAAATATTTCCTTAAATATTTCCTAAACCAAAGAGAGATTGACAATCCAGACTTGTGTTTAAGACTCTCTCAGCTAGTCTGAATGTTTAATCACAGATGCAAGGCTGACAGACAGAGTCTAGATGAGAACCTGATGTGGAACCGAATATGCCCTTTAAAATAAGATGAGAATCTATATCATTCTACGTTAACACTTCCTTTGCAAGGTCAGAACTGATTTTTTTTTTCCCTGTGCAACGTAATAAGAATTACTAAATTTTTCTTGATAGAAACTACTTTTCTCTAATTTGGATCAAATCTACTTGTGTCTTCTCTGAGCAATGATTAGTTTTAGAATGTTTGGACCATAGTAGTCTGAACCTTGAAAAATATTCCTAGAATACCCTATGCTCAGTTACCTAGGTAAGAAAGTACATTTCATAGCCTGTTAATCTGAGTAATAATGTAAACTGAGTTTTGAACTATAGATTAAATAAAGATAACATCAGCACTCTCTTTAACAGAAAATGTTTACTTGAGGAGGATATTTTTATATCTATATGTTCTTCCTCTGCAAACTTTACTTCCTGAATCTTCTCAATGAGTTTTAACTCAGCTGAAAGTTTGGATTCTACATTCTTAACCAGAAAAAATTCTTCCATTTCTGGTGAACCCGTAACTGAAAAAGAAGCTTTGCATAGAGGAATCAAGTGTTATCCAGCATATATGTTCTTCAGTGAAATGGTTAGTATTCACTCAGTGTTTTGTCTTTTTGAGGATCTTCAGTTGTTAAGAAAATAATCTGAAATTTCCTAAGAAGACAATGAACAGTTTTATGCTGCTTGATAGATTGAAAGACTAAAATTTTTCTTGAACTTGAATTGGCTAGGAATTTCCCATTATAAGCATTTGTTGGTTTTGTTCTAATATTTTTTAAATATTCCTACAGAGATACTGTAAAAGTACACCTCAGTATGATATTACCTGATTGTAGAAAACTGTATTTTGAACGCTTCCTACATTTAAGGGGTGGAAAAAAAAATAAATTTTTGTGCAGAACTAATTGAGCCTAGAGAAGAGCAGAGAATCTGTGAGAGCAATAGCCCTGCAGACGCCAAGGTCAGTGGAGAAGGAGAAAGCGGAGGTGCCAGGGCAGAGATTCCCTGGCAGCCCGTGGTGCAGCCCATGGAGAAGCACCTACGCCCCTGGAGCACATGAAGGTCCATAGGGTCGCAGGGATCCGCCTGTGGGCCCCACAGGTGACTCACGCTGGAGCAGGTGGATCCTTGAAGGAGGCTGGACCAGATGAGCCACTGTGATCCCTCCCAACCTGACCCATTGTGTGATTCTGTGATTTATTGAGAATACATTAAGTTTAGGAATAAAAGGAAGAGGAAACACAAATGTAAATTAACTCCCATGGAAGCAGGAGGTTTAAAGGTACATGGCCATGGCTTTGCTGGGAACAATCTACCTTCACAGTGCTAGTCTGAAACTGACATAGGGCTATTATGGATACAATTCATAACCAAGTCAGGTTTGCTATTCATAAAGTTACTTACATGCTGGTAACTTATATGTCGCTCCTCCTTGTTATCTTCTGGTGTTCTTATTTAGATTACGATTAAAACAAGTGCATTTGTGGCTATTTGAGATGACTGCTATTTGCTAAGATTAATTAGAATAAATTACATTGGAAGTTTATATGATTGGAATGCAGAATGCCACAACCAAAAAATAGATGTAGCTAAAAAGTCTCAAGGCTCAGCTTTTACACTGAAGATAAGCTATAAGTGTTCAGCTTTGTAATAATAAGCAATTATTACAAATAAGAGATAAAAAGAATATAATATACTCTATTATCACTTCAGAAGGGATATTTGAATTCTTATCAATGCCACGAAATGAACTCTGTATTATTAACATCTGATAGCCTGTCCACCTGCAATGAACCAGTTTTCTCAGTTTACTTTAAGACATGTGAATAAGACACAGTGAATAGGCCCAGTACAAACAGTGAAAATCTTCTGTGAGAATTCAAGGTTATAGTAAATATTAGAAATTTTATTGCTCTTTTTCCAGTTCATTCTTCATAACTCTTAATTTAGCCTCTTCATTAACTGATATATTTATCATGAAATTCAATATTAGCAGTTAGAATTCACTAGAAGGCAATCACACTAATAACAAGATTACCTGCAAATGCATAGGGTGCCTAATTAGTATCATGTAGAGCACTGATTTTTTTCATTTGTTTTGTTTTGTGTGTTACTTTAGTTCAATAATATAAAATCCATTAAAAATGCTGTCTTTTTTTAAAGTATCCAATATGAGTGGAAAAGGGTTGAGTTAGAAGAGCAATTGACTATATGACTTCATGTCTCAGTGAGTATCTAATGCAAAAACTAATTAAAACATCATTTGTAAATGAAGGTTAGAATTTTCAGAATACAGAAAAGATGCTTTAAAAAAAGTAAAATGCTCACTGCTTTTGCTTTTATTCAACCAGGTGACACTAAACTGAAAACAGCTCTTTGTGGCTGAATTCACGCTGCAAAACAATTTTTGTAGGATAGATTAGAGTGGTTTTCACAATGTTCAAGAGAATTTGAAAATAAAAGGTATTTACAGAAGTTTTCCAAATTCAGTGTAAACTTTTTAATGAATCTGAATAATGATCAAATCATAGAATTGTTAAGGTTGGAAAAGACCTCTAAGATCGAGTCTGGCCCTTCACCCAGCACAGCCACAGTCACCACTGAACCACATTCCTCATTACCACGTCCATGTTTCCTGAACGCTGCCAGGGATCGTGATTCCACTGCTTCCCTGGGTAGGCTCTTCCAATGCCTGACCTCTCTTTCAGTGATAATTTTTCCCTAATATCCAATTTAAACCTCCCCTGATGCAATAACCCCTTTATTTTGCTGTAAGGTTAGCTAGTCTTATTTCCAAGAAAAGTATTTTTTTAAACAATGGAAATGGTTGGTCTTCAGTGGCAAATTAGCTGGGATCTGCTCTTCACAAGCTATCAAGAGTATTCTGCAGTGCCTTTATATGTGGGTTAAATAATGCCAAACAATCCAGTTAAGGGGATTTCATACTGAAATAATTGTTCTGCTTTCTACACTGAGAAGAGAAACCTGAGAATTTAATTTCTGTCTTATTTTTATATCAGCTGACTTCAGGAGAAGAAAATATTTAATGTTCTGACACTGAGAATTGGAATGTTGAGGGAGCCTGGAGACTGAACAGAAATGAAAGGACATTTAAAAAGAGATGTAAACATCAGCTTTAAGAGTATTTTTTACCTTTTAAAAGATAAATATATATATGGTTAAGATATAGTAATGTAACAGTTAAAAAAATTCAGCTTTAGCCACTTTATAATCCAACCATATAAAAATCTTAGGCATCTTAACATGCCAACATAAAGAGTAACTCTATTATGTATTATATATAAAAAAAAATAGGAATTTAATTCTGCAACAACTGATTTTATTTTCATGCAGTAATATTAAATCTTCATGTAAATGTGTATATCACTGGTAATAACACTATAGACATCACATAGAATTTTTAAAGTTTGAAGCCCACACCAGTGACTGATATTGCTGTGCTGCAGTATAAAGAACCAGTGCAGACACGAGTGATGTCAAATATTGCTAAGCTCTAAATAAACTATCATGACTGTAAAAGGAAACAGGTTTAAATAAGTCAGTGAAGCTACTTTAAAATGTGCAGGTAACTTTTCACACATTAAGTTTTGTCTGAATTTCTTTCATGTAGATTTTACACACATATGTGTCCTTAAAAAATTTTCTTTTTGTTTGGGATTTCTGTAAATCTGGATTTTAAGAAACGGATACCTTAAGTCCGCAACATTAAAGTTATAGTTCTCCACCTGTCAGTTTTGTTCATCTTACCCAAGAAACAAATCATAATAATTTTTGCATTCCTTCTTACTAGGGATTTACTTACTTCTTATTTCAGCCTGTATATAATTAATAAATTACTATTGCAAGGGTTTAGGGTTTTTTAAAGCCCCTTATAGTCTCAACAACCAATGTTTTGAATTTCTTCTAAATCTTATGCAAAAAACAACCATGTTCATGACTAGAACCAAGAATAAATAAATCAAGTTTCTCTCTGGGCTTTGTGATAAAGTAGGAAAAAAATTTAAAACATAGAAAATAGTATTTTAAGTAGAAATATTGATTATTAATATTACTAAGATTTCTCTTTTAAAATGTTGTTGCAGTTCCCACCACCACAGTCTCTTGTAGACATCCTTAAGGACTCTTTCTGTACTGATATTATTCACTGAAGTTTTATGAAGGCCTTCAAAATTGAAACTGGAACCAAGGTCTCCTTTCCAGCTGATTAGATTGATTTCTTTTTTATTCTGTTTGTCCTTTCCAGTTCAGTGAGCCATTAACTCCTTTATGCAAAGTGAATTAGGACAGGAGTAATGATACCTTGTTGTAAGAGTCTGTAATCTGCTGGCCAGGGCATCCACACATGGGCAGTTTTCAATAATATTTTCAGCTGATAGGAGCGGTAAAGAGGGAGGAGTAAAACTCCTCAGTGTGTATTCAGCAGCTGATTTCTTAAATAAGATGGGATTGAGGAGGTGATAAAGTGTGAAAAGTTAAGTGAAGAACTTTTCTTAGTGCTGGACTATAAGGCAAGGTGTTGCTTGTGTCACTTTTTGATGCCCTTTGTTTTTTTTTTTTGAGGTTAAACATAAATATATATATAATGCATATTTTAATTGTATGTAGTGTTGATTACTAACAACAAATGTGACAAGTTTTTAACCTTTCAACCTTTGCGTTTTCAACACTGCATTTCAAATGCTGAGGGGAAATCTGATAGGAGGGGAGAAAAAGAGGGAAAAAGACTGTAAGAAAGGAGAATGACTCACTCAGATTGCTCATGACACAGTTCCATTAAAAATTAGTGTATCCCAGAATTCAGGGGCGCGGCATTTTGCACAAGACCCTAGGAAAAAATGAAAATGTTTAGTTCGGAAGAGGATTCTTGGACTTTTAGAGGAACAAAAGAAAGGATGCCCGGGTGAACATGACTCCCACAAAAATAAATCTTTTCCTGTCCTTTGAAATAAAAACACATTTCTCTTTATTGAGTAGTGAAAGTTTAAAATATGCAGAAGTACTGAAAGTTTGCTTCTGACCCACATTTCCCTTCTTTTCCTTCCCTTTGATAGCCCCAGTACTTGAGCTGAGGTTCACAGATAAAACTCATCATTTTAAATCAGTGCTGCTGCAGAAAGAATCTGTGTTTGTCCTGCTTCCCTGGGCTGTAGAGGATTTCTTCCTTTTCTTTCTTTCTTTCTTTCTTTCTTTCTTTCTTTCTTTCTTTCTTTCTTTCTTTCTTTCTTTCTTTNTTTTTTTCTCTCAGTGTTGGTCTGTGCCACTACAAATTTCTTGTTAGTCTATGGGTCAAGATGCCAAACCATTGGAAAAAAGCAAACCAGACATTTACAATATAGCAAGTATTTGATTTGCCCTAACAACAAAACAGGAAAAGGAAATCTGACTCTAAAAGCTGAGGTATAATGTCAAGCAATACCAGGTTCTGATTCTTTCTTCAGAGTAAAATTGTTTTTGGGGGTTTTTTTTGTTTTTTGGTTTTTTTTGAAATTACTGAATAGAATAGCAAGGGAATTAGGACCACCATATTTTATGCAATTCTGAAATTATATGTTTCCCCTCTAATATTTTTTTTAAGAAAGGGGAATTATTTTTATTAGCCATGGCAGAAACATGTTTTAACAAAATCTTCAATTTTTTTATTCAGACCTGTACTTCGGACTTTTCAGATAAAATATTTATTGTCTAATGCACAAACCCTGCTTTTTGGTCTACTTCCAAAATAAAGAATTAGTTACCTATCACTATTTCAAAGCTTCTTTTGTTCTATTATTCATGTGATCTTTAAAACAATCTTCCAAACTGCTTTGGAATAAAGATCTTAACCATATTTCTTATCCCTAAACTTATGTCACGTTTTCTCAGCTGTTAGGTTTAGGGGTAAGGGGTTTGTTTGTTTGATTGGTTGGTTTTGGTTTTGTTCATTTGTTTTTAATTCAGAAAGTTTGGTACAAAATGACACTGAAATGAAAATAAAATAATTATTTCAACATCAAGTCAGCTGATAGATAAATTCTGAATTTGTGCATCAATGAGGATGAATGCAACTCTTATTTTATATTCTCTGAATTTCACTGTCTTTCTGCTTATTTCCTACCAAAATATGTCCTTCTTCTGTTATAAGGAAAAAACATATAATATTTTCAGGTCAAAATAATAACAACCTTTTTTTTTAAGCATAAGCACAGAGGAAAAAATACTCTCTTGTAGACAAAATCCACTGAAACGATTTGAAAAGATCAGCTCTGGAAAGTAGTGACCATATTTTGAAAAAAACCAACAAAATTTAAATTTGTTAGCATGTATTTTGTATGTGAATGTACAATTCTACTGCACCAGAAAATTTCTCCTGTATCTTAGACAAAACAAACAAAAATTAGTAATGACTGTTTTTTCCTAGAGTCAAAGTTATCATCACATATTTTACCCTGTTTTTTTTAAAAATTGTTTTGGTTATTTTTTCTTTAGAATTATCATCCTCTCTGTTCAACAAATAAATTTAAAATACCCTTGAAGTATTGATGGATAAACCAATTTTTATGATCCTACACACTGAAATATCTCAGCATCTTAGGCTTTTTATTGTGACTCAAATCCATATGCATGTATGGCAAGCTTCTTATTATACTTTTCCTTCTAGTGCATCTTCTCTGGGAGTTATCAGACATTTTTTTCAATCAGATTGATCAAAGTGTGTTCAGAATATAAGTGTATTTCTTTACAAATTGAAAATCTCCTCTTCCCTTTATAAAAAAGATGGAACAATATATCCTGTCCTTTTTAAAGTTCATTTCGTTCCTTCCCAGCTTCATTTTCACATAATTCATCCTGATGACTAAAGGAAAACAATAGAATCTTGGTGATTTTTCTTTGGATAATTCTTTTTCTTCTTTCATCCTTCAGTGTTATTTGGGTAGGGTATTTCAAGTTACTAGAAAATTGTATCTTTGCCCATGACACAAGAGTTTGAACTAAATGATCTTTAACATCCTTTCCAACACAAATAATTTCTATGATTCTATAGTTAAATGGAACTTAATCAAGGTTGACCTGGAAAATAGGCCCTAAACTGCAGACATCTTAGTTCTGTAAGTCAGTAGCTGAAACCTTGTAAGTCACAAAAACTTCTCATATATATCTTGAAAAGATTTACAGGTAATTTCACAAATTATCAGTATTAAAAAAAATTATTAAAGCTTCCATTTTTAAAATTTATTTATTTTCTAAATTCTAAAACATACAGGAATAAGTAGATGCATATAAGAAAAAGAATTACTATTTTGAAAACAGTAATGGTGTCTCCAACTAACAGATGGTGGAGTTGTGTCAAATTATTTCTTGCTTAAAGAAAGATTTTCATATATTGGGATGGTTTTCAAATGGATACTGTAAGTAAGCTGATTTTTCTTCATAGCTAATAAGCATAGGAAAACCTCTGTTATAAACATCTATGACTTACTGGCAATATACCATAACTTAAACTATCATCAGATAGATCTAATTGAAATGGATTAAATGATGGAATTACATGCCAGCTATTCCACAAACTGAATTACCAGGATATAATGGTGTAGCCATATATTCTAAAGTTCAAGAAACTTAATTGTTATTGAATTGTGTGCATTCACAGAACTGTGCGTGTCAAAGACAAATTTGCAAAAAACACCAAAAAAGAGGGGGAAAAGCACAGCAGAACTAAAAAAATTAACCTGTCCTGAAAGCGATTCCTTCAACTCATCCCTTCATGAAACAAAACACATATATAAAACAACCTTTAAAAAGGGTGAGAGGAAAAAAACCCCAGAGATATAGAATCATCTAGACGCATAAAATGGTGTTTTAAGATTCTGAAATATAGATTGCCACAAACTCTCCAATGTACTTTCTCTTTTCTAATATATTCACTCAACAAAAGATATGATCAGTGTATTTATAGCTCTAGTGGTCCCTTTTTTTCTTTCCTTGATTGCTTATCTGCTGGGAACTGGACTTCCCACTTAACTCATTTATGAAAGGTCACAGCTCATCCTGAATATTAGATTGTCCTATTTAAGTGACATAATTTTGGTAGCAATTTCTCTGTAAAATTTGCTGTCAATTTTAAGGCTTTGAGCTTCCATGTAAAATTTGATATTAACTGTAAAACATTTATATCCTTCCAAAATCCACTGGCACTGGGGTCACAATTTCAAGACAGAAATTCTGTTTGAATTTTTTGTCTTCTTTTTTTTTTTCTGTAGACACTTGTTGGAAAGGTTATGCTTACAGAGACTTGATGAAACTATACTTGCTCTGACATCTCATTTTATTTCAAAGTGGTTTTTATTATTTTTTTCATAAATTTTTGGTGAAGTCTGTGGATTAGGAGATAAGGCTGCTAAAAATTCAGTACTACATTCATTTTGAATATTTGCAATCTAGATTTGGTGGTGGAAGGACGGGTGTAACAGTATACGAATATTTTTGAAAAATCTAAGTTTTCAGACTCTCCAACATTTCTGTGGACTAAGAATACTGTTTTCACAAAAAATTGGATTTAAATAAAGTGTTAGTAATGTTGTCATTTTTCTGAATTTCATAGCAATTTCATTATCTTAGCTAAATTTTTCATCCAGTTTTTTACAATCACTGCTTTTGAAACTAACTAAATTTTAAAAGTACGATGATAATTTGTAATCTGAGAACTCAAATCTGTAAAAGTCCTTTAGGAGACCTGGAGTGGCTCAACCACAAATAGATGCTTCAGTCAACCCCTGTGATAGCTGCTATTGAACACACTATAAAGCCCTGGGAAATAGTGAGGGCAGTAAGGTCAAAATGAGTTGAAAAGTGAAAGAATATTCAATTAAAATTTCTGTGTTCTTGTCTCTGCTCAGTTATTTTTGCAAGGAAAAAAAAGGAGAAAAAATGTGGCACATAAATGAAAAATCGGTTTATATGTTTATTGTTAAAAAGGAAGGAGTAATGTAAAAAACCCCTGATTTGTACAGGACTACTTTTTGTGTATTAAAATGCTAATTATACTAACTCTGTGTTAATGATGATGCCAGAAGGGCATGAGTTTGAATTAAACTAATTAAATACATCCTAAAGGAAAGAAGATAAAAAAGAAATTGTGCTTCTCTAAAGCTGAATATATATAATTAAAATAAGGGGCAATGATAGAATGTAAATATAATATTATAGAGATCTATAATGGGAAGATAGTGCTGTAAGACATTTAAGGTATTAGAGTTATATTTTAGAGGTATAATATTTTGTCTAATGCTCGGAGCACAAAAATTTACATAATTTTATACCTAAGTACAAAAGAGTCAGTGAATATTGCTAATACAGAAAGTAAATACAGATACACTACACAAAATTTTAGAAAAACAGTTCTTCTCCTTTACCCTAGTGTGAGACCCTCAGCAAGAATCTTAAAATCAACTTAGAATGACAGCAATTTGGATGTTAGAAGTTAATTGGAAGGGAGAAATAGTGCAGAACATGAAACAAAGCTTAGATTCAAACTGGAAAAGAGAGATGAGCTATATTGCAAAGAAAGTGTGTTATTTTTATTCCAAACAAATTCACAGCTAGACCCTTCAAGTGCTTATAAATCTGCAAATTCACCATGAAGGAATATTCTGTTGTAATCATGTTTTGCATTTAAGGTGAAATTTTAATCGATAACCTAATTTCTTTGGGGGAAAAAAAATAAATCAGGACATGTAGAAAATATAGAATTACCTTTTAGACAAACTTGAAAAATTGTTAAATTTTGCATGCCATTGTATGTAGCTTGTTTAAAAATTCCACAATAGGTTTTAAAATCTTGTCAGTAGAATGGACCAGTGGAATTTGCTGTCCTTCCTACGCATATTTAATTGTCATTGCCTGGCTTGTGATAGTCATGATGATACATTATCTGCAAAGAGAAACATTTGTCTTATTACTGAAGATTTAAGTGTTTCCACTTGCTTAACATGTGTGAAACATTTCATGTAGAGGAATCAGCTGCAGGGCAGATTTAATTTTCCTCAGGAAGAAAAGAGGGAGTGGAAAAGAAGATGTGCTGGCCAGATGATGTTTTTGCCAGCAGGCCCCACAGGCTCGTGGTGGGAATTTCTGTTCTTTGCCACATGGAGCAGGATATTGGTGTCTCACACATGGAGTCCACTTAACATTCTTTTTCATATGTTTTCAAGTTGCTGCCTGATCCTTTTCCTCTCCCCAGGGAAGGGGTGAAAGCTGCTTCACAGCCCTGATGTGCCCAGCAGCAGGGCTGGGGGTCAGAGAGGCTGGACAACAGGCACCTGGCCAGGGGGTGCCTGTGGATGCCAGCTCAGCCCTGGGAGCCCCCACAGCCCCACACCTCGGCCCAGGAATGGCAAATACCCCCATAGCTGACAACCTGCAGGACAGCAAGGTGTGTACAGTGGTGTGGAGGGATAATGACAGTGGTCGCTGGTTGGCTCATGCCATGAATTGTCTAATTTTTCTAGCTCAGGAAGGGAAGTTCCTTGTGCGTTTTCAAGGTTGTTGTGACCTGGGTAAAATAATTTCTTGTCACAGAGTTAATGTGGTGCAGGTCGGGCAAGAACCTGCTTGTCCTCTAGCAAGGTATATGAGGCAGCAGAGTCCTGTCGTCTGCACTGCATCCTTAGAGAGGCATTCCAAGATTATTGCCCCAGGACCTGCAGTGTGGATACAGACGGCATTGTCAAGGTTTTAATAATAGCATGGGACTTCTCCAGTGAGGGAGTAGGTGCTCAGTAGTTGTGAAGGCAGCCATTAATCCCTGTATTTATAAATTTTCAGAATAAAGATATTGGATATAATAAGACCTCAAGGGCATCTGCAGGGAACAGTGCTGGACATTATTTTCTCATCTAGATGGAAGTACTATTTATAGTTACCCTCTCCTGAGTTAGACAGACAGATTTTGATTCATTTAATTGTATTCCTTTTCAAACCAATTTGACTTAATTTCCCCATAGGATATGCTGTGACATAGCATCAAATACATTCTGAGAATCCAGGCAAATCTTCTGCATGTCTTTCTTATAGTTCTGCAATTGTATCAACACCAGAAGAGTGATTGAGATGGCTTGGGACGGCTTGGGACATTTGGTTTCTATGGATACATTATGATTCTAAGTTGCAAATGATTTCACTCTTTTCCAGGTAGCAGATATTAACCGTGTGCATGATTAACAAATACAGTTATGTGAATGACATTGGCTGCTAACATCAGTTTCTCATTCACATTTTTATATTTTAAGAGTGCAGCTTACTAGCACTAAAAGCTCTGAAGTTATTCCACACTCTGCAGCTTGGTTTCCGTGGTTCCTTCACTGTTCACACTCATCAGGTAAACAAGTCTTGAACAAAGGCAACCTTTGTGGAAGGTTTTTTAATTGCTTGTTTTTAACCTAAACTGCTTTGTTCCGATCTGGTTTTGTTTCACAGCTAATAATTTAGCCTTGGATTTTGGAATACTCGAGTGACCTCCTTTCAGTCTGATCTCCCTGCTTATGATTTTCTGTAACTGCAAGAAGTACGCCATAATTATCTTGCCCTTGAACATCTGATATTTAGTTCTTTTGTTACTTTATTGGCTTCAGACATGTCAGCCAGCTGCAATCCTCTTTTTTTTTTTACCATCTCTATGCTTTCCCCATCCTTTAACAAACTTTAATGTCTAGCAGTAACACCAAGAACATAAACTGTGGTTCCTACATTAGATCAGACAAGAGAATCATCTCGCCTGGTCTCTCTCTGACAGAGGTCAATATCTAAAACTTCTCAGAAAAATGCAAAATGATGAACCAGATTCTATTTCCAGGAAATCAAACTTTGAAGGATTACAAAACCACTAATAAAATCAGATGGAAGTAATAATCCTTCATAAAATAGTTCAGCTATTTTTCTCTCTTAATGAAAAAAAAAAATGACATTATCTTATGATTTAGAATAATTAAATTTTAAGTGCTGATTCTTCCTAATAAGATTGTGCCTGGCAGAAGCACCCTTGGATTTTTAAATGACCTTTGCAAGAAATTCAGCTGTTAATATCTCGAGATGAATGTTTAAAGAGGCACATAATTAATCTCCTGAAACAGATATGGGCCTAGATGTATCCAACATATCACAGAAGCTTCAAGTTTAGGATTAAAGTTATTTAAACTTATTAAGCAAAAAGGAAAAAGGTTGTATTTTCTTTAGGGTTTCCAGTATTTTGACAAAATCTTTTAACTGTTAAACATTTTTTCTATCCTTTATATGCATATTTAAACTGCTTTTATTGTACAGAAGGGTTCTAGTTTCTAATTTTTGATATTTTTTTAAAATAATGAAGAAGTTAAGAGGATTTAAATTTTTTGCTATGTGTAGCAAAATGCTGGAGAAGACTAAATGGTTTTGTATTGAAGATTAACATTTCATGCAAAAGACATCATCAAATGTTTGTTTATCACCTCATATTTTGCTAAAATAGTATTTCTTATGGTTTATACCATTATTATCTATTACAGAGATAAAATGTCCTTTTTAATTTGAACATTGTAAGATTTGTAATTGCTTCATTAATATGAAAATGAAATTATGAGTTTTCTATTTTCTCAGCTATTTCTCAGCAATGTATTATTTTACAGCTCTTCATATAAAAGCTAGAGACAAAGTAATTTTGGTTTATAAAACATAGTTGATAGCAGCCTCTAATGACAACTGTGGTGGGAGCAGCATATGCATTCCTGTAAGCAATATCTTGAGTTGAAGGGTTAAGAAAGAGCATCAGAGTTTTCATCTTTGTTTTATAAATTTTCTGTTCCTAAACCCAGAAATCTAATGGTGGGCAAGACTCCACTCTAGATTAAGGCTTTCCATCAAGGTATGTAATCATGGAGAATTGTTCTTGTTAATTTTTCAAGGATTTTTTTTAGATCAATCAGGAACACACACAAACACACACACTCAAATCTTGATGAAAGAAAACGTAAAATTTGTGCCAGGGTAAATGAAAATATCTCGGCACACATTTCCACTTGCAGTCACTTGCAAAGACAGGAACAAAATGTTTGAGTGAAGACAGAGTTTCTTAACTTTGATGAGTTTAATATACAGACTAGTGCTATTTTGGATATATATTATGTTTGGTCTTTTGACCAAAAAAACTACACGATAGAATATTTCCAAATTCAAGTGACCCCATTAAGGCCATTTTACCCCATTTCCTGAGGAATTTTAATTATTTTTGAATACGTCTATGTAAAGTGCTCATGAATAATTCCGCTTTTCAATAATGATGTTCTAAGGAGTTTAATAAACTGTCATGATTTACATTTTACATATTTTTAATAATAAACCTTGAGGAGGAAGCTGCACGTACATCCAACTAATATTCTCTAGACAACATCTTACAGGTATATGAAAAATGGAAAAAACCTAATGGAAGCTCACTTCAGGACTGAGAAGGAATTATAATTCTAGGGTGGCTAATAATAATTCTTATGATTTCAGCTCAAAAGATAAGGGCAACTTCACAACTGGTTTTTTTATATTATTATTCTAAAAGCATGTGTTTAATTTCCTAGTGGAAGATGAAGAAAGATGACCTTTTCTCCTCCAAAAACAGAACAGTGTTTTCCAGGAGCACCGTAAGTGAATTTATACCATATTGTTACCATTACTGTATGGAAAGTGCCTTCAAATAAAATAAAAACCAAGGGCATGCATGCATGGTAAAGCTCTGTTTTCAGAGGGGAGCGGAGATATTTTTGTGAAGAATAGAGGAGATAAAGTCCTAAATCAAAGAAACAAATTTATATGCATGTGTATATATGAGGAAGATGTGAGAATTGGAAAAGAAATGTTAAACCATTTCCACGTTCTTAATTTGAAGAATGGAAATGCAATTTTGGGGCTACTTGTAATGCAAGCTAAGGAAATAATTGCCTGAAAAAATATGTAAAGAATTATAACTAAGTAGAACAATTCTTGGAGTTCAACTATAAGGAAAAAGTACTAATGTAGATTCATAACCAAAGGATTATATGGCCATAAATTGAGTGAGCGATGATCCGCATCCTGAGGGTGGTTGGTACTTCCTGTCACTTATATTTATGTGCAAATATGCTCTTTTTCTAGTTTAGGGGGGTACTGGCCTTGTTTGATTGTTTGCTTGCTAGTTTTTAAAAATGGCTACCTTCGTACTTTTGTTTGGTTTGGATTTTTTAAATCTAATTTTCCCATCATTTTATGCTGTTACCTAAACTGGCCCATAAATAGCAAAATAGAAAACTTTTCCCTTACAAAGCTGCCATTGCCAAGATGGAACTCAATGTAAACTGAAGGAAACAAACAAATAAACAAAAAGCAGAAGCAAAGGCTTCTGGAGAAAGATTAGAAATTGGCAGAGAGATGCGACTCTCTGAGGCAGATGCTGAACACAAAAAAAGGCCCAAAATATCTAGGTGAGAATTTAATACATAAGAGAGCATGTGTGAACCAGTTTTGTAATCCTCTTAAATAGTACAGTATAATTCAGTATCAGGTTAAAGTACAAACCCTTTTGTAAGGACACCAGGAAGGTTTGACTTTGGGACCAGCAATGTGATTTTATGTTAATGGATTTGGAAGCTGAAGTTAGTAGCTGGGAACAGCAATTATTTTTCTGAAACAATCTCAGCTAGTTAAATATAGTCAATGACAGCAGGGAGATAATGTTTAAGTCCCAAGACTAGAATACAATAATTCTTGTGTGTCCAAAGCATTACCTGGTGAAAAACAAGAATGGTAAATATTTACCTTTTGTTTAATGGAATAAGGACATAAACAAATATGTACTTCAAATGACCCATGTGTAACTTGTTACTTAGGAAATTAATAAAGGAAACTAATGAACAAAAAATTTAAAAGAACATAAATAAATAAATAGCAAGCTGGTTTTTTCAAACAAGATGATTCATAAATATAATCTCCCATTTGGGTTTACAATCCACACTTGTCAAGTCCTCTACAGGACTGTGTTTGTTAACAATCCTGCAAAATGACTTA
>WEIT01035325.1:22508-108479 GCA_013389985.1 Dryoscopus gambensis
GGGCCCGGTGCTCCGGCGGTGGGCAGGGCACGGCTGGGGGAAGGTGGGCTCGTGCGGGCAGGGCAGCCCCGCGCAGGGGGAGCCTCCCGGCGGAGCCGACGGCGGCCCGTAAGTAAAATTACAGGGGAGATTCGTGGCCTCTGCTAAATGGCTTGGGTCGAGTAAATCCCACCGTTTTGCCGTGGCTGCCGGTCAGGCAGGTTGGGATAAAGGATTGTGTCTGGCGAGGGACTGCCCCTTGGAAATGCCGAAGGCTTCGGGGAAGGAACAATGGTTCTGTGGGCAGACTCTGCCTTAAGCTATGCAAATCCATTTTTTGCGTTTTAGGAAAGAAACAAACTCTGGCAGTTTTATGTCCGCTGCCTTTTTTTTTTTTTTTTTTTGCTGTTAACTATTTGGATTATTATTTGGCAGTGGGGGTGGTGTTTCTATTTTAGTTAGAGCAAGCTGTGAGATCAGTCTTGCTGTCCTTTCCCAAGTTAAAATTTCCAGGGAGATGAGTGGCTGATATATTGAGATTTGGGTCTATTGTGTTGTTACCCAGCTGAAACTTTCTATCCAGTTTTCTTCAATTTCTGTCTCTTCACCCACGTTTTACTGAGCTATTTCTCGCACAGTGTGGTTGCAGAACTGTTAAGAAAAGAATGAGCTTCGTGATGGGATGAGATTGCTTGTTTTAACGTGGTAATTCAGCTGAAGTGTGTGAAAATAATATAGATAAAAAATATATGTATACAATCTGTGTTGTGGAGAGTGCCACGGTACTTGACTGGTCACTCCTAAACTGAAAGAACTAAATTCGGAGAGGTGTTGAAGGAAAAGGAAATGGGAATGGAACAGGGTTTCCTACCCATCGACATGCAATGCTCTTGTCTGACTAGGTCTCAGAAGTGATATTTTTGAAACTAAAATACACACCTAACACGTGTAAGATTACAACAGCTGTATCTTTGTTTCTTATTTGACTTAAATAAACCTACTTACCTTTTTCTTTTCTCCCTTACCTGATGCAGTACCTGCTTCTTTAGCTCGTCTGTCTCTGCTAAATGAAGCAGTCCCCTAAGTTACTCTTCAGGCTTTCGGCTGTTATTAAGGCAGCAGAATTAAAGGTGGCGAAGTCTCAGGTCTCCCTAAGGGTCATACTGGCTTTAGAAGCCTTCTCCTACTTGTGGGATGTGTGAATCATCCCCTGAGGCTCATGAGTTGCCCGGTGTCTTTATCCCTCCCTGTTCAAAGGTAGGAGGAAAAGTTCTCTGTGGAAGGAGTTGCCAGTCGGGGATGTGCGCATGGGAGCAGCTGCAGAGTGTTGAGTAGGGACACTAAAACCTGAAAGCTGACAGAAAGATCACCAATACCCAAGTCCTAAGTTATAAAGAGGTGGGGAAATAGGTGAGTTGCAGTGTTTTGGCTAGACCAAGGTGATTGACAGTACATGTTGATAATGTACTCTGTGTGCTGCTAAATAATGGCTTCAGCAATTACACAGGGATGTTGCCTCACTGAGGAGGGAAGTACAGCAGGTGACATGGTGACAGGTCTCCTTAGCAGCCTGAAGTGCTTGAGATGCTTCTCCTTCATGTCCTCCTCGGGACTCTGATAGCTTAAAAGCAGAGGCCCTTCTAGAAGATTTTTGATGATTGCTTTTTTCCTTAAGTGTTTATTTTTGCGTAGAAGCTGTTGTGGTAGCTTAGTTGTGCCATTAGCACTTTTATCTCGGGCTTGTTCTCTTTGTTAAGTTTCTGGGCATGCTGTGATTAGTCTCTTGGTAAAGGTTTGATTTGTCTTCCCAAGACAGGTTTGGAAAACTTAACATAAACCTGCTTTGGCTGATTTGTGGTTTTCTTCTTGTGTGTTGCTTCATATGCTCCTGGCTGTTGATTTGAGTACATTGGCCTGGAAGAGGATGCAATCAGATGGATCATTTGAAGACCACCATGAGTCTCCACGAGGTTGTCTATACCATTGACTCAAAGGAGCTTTTAGGAAAGGCTCTTGGTTTTGTTTGGGTGTTGTTTTCTTTTTCCTCCACAGTATTGCTTGAACTGTAGCACAGGATCTTGCTTTGTTTATCTTTGTATGTTAACATTAAGGTTATTTTACTTAGGAACATAAAATGTGTTTTTTGCCCTCTGCATGATGTGAGGTACTCTGCTGTGGCTCCCTAGTTAAATGGATTTTAGGAATGGGCTCAAGACTACTTGAAATATCTGTTTTTACGGAGATGTTTGCACCGTTTTAACTAAATAAGTTGAAGCATGCACTGTGTGTTGAGGAGGAGCTTAGTTTTTCAAGCTTATGACGTGTAATTTGTTGCTCATTTGAATAACTTACTCATCAATTTCTCTAGCCTCATAGACAAGCCATTAAATAACACTGGGTAACTAATTTATGGGGTAACTGAATGTACAGGACTTCTTCCTTTTTCAGAGTCTATTTTCTACTGTCTATTGACTCAAAATACCAGAAGCTTTGTAGCAGAATAAACCCACCCCCCCGAACTTCACCTTTAATCCAGGTTCTTCTACTTATGCTGTGGGACATATGGTTGCTCCTGTACCTATTCACAGCCTTCAAGGGAGATGAAAATAAAACTACTCTTACGTGTTATTTTTTGCATGAATTTCCTAAAGCATTAAATGTTTCTTTTATCCTCCTTCTACAGAGGAGCCTAAAACGTCAGTTTTTCTTGATTTGGTGTGTATTGAGGTCTGGAGGAATATAGGGTGTGCAAGCTGTTGTTTTCTTTCTAAGTCACCTTTCAACAGCTCTCACTTTGCAGTTTAGTGTACTAATGACTGATATCAGTAGCTGATATTTGTACAGAAAGGTTGAAAAGTGATGGGCAGTCTTAGCTAGTGTGGGCTGTGAAGCTAAAACAGGGAACATGTGAGTTGCATGCAGTGTCACGACCTTTTGAAAAATGGATTGAAAAAATGCAGGTACAGAATGTGATAAAATACTCTGCAGCCATGCTTCTTGCTGTGTTCTGTACCTGTCATTCTAAAATACCGTGTCCTTTTTAAGTTCATTTTGCTCAGGTGGATTGGCTCTTCAGCCTTCTAGGTTGGTTGTTCTTTGGTCTCGAAGGCAAAAATGAAGCCTTGGTATCCCATTAGGAAGACCCTTTACAGCAGTGTCACAGAGTGAGCAAATTGTGAGTGTCCCTGGATAATACCCAGAGTTTGTGTGGAACTGTTCAGTTACCTCTGCTCCCAGCCCTAGCAGCAACAGTAAAATGGGAGTATGGTGTGCTAGAGCTGTTTCTTACAGTGTAGTGTAAATGGGGAGCTAGGAAGAGGGAAGTAAAAAAATGGAATACCCTCCACTTGCCCTGACTGGGAAGGGAAGTTTGGAAAGCCTTCAGAGCCAGTTGATCCTCCTTCCTGTTAGGACGGCTGGAATGGAGTAATCTAGGAACTGGTTTTAAGAGCAGACAGGAGTGAAATGAAGGGTCTGTCTTAATCACTGAAGCTCTTAACATCTGTTGATTTACAATGCAAGTTTCCATTTAGCAAGCTGCAGTATTGTTTTCTTTTGGGCCACTAGCCAGTTGGAAACTTTATTTGTGAGGTGTGTGGTTAGCAGTCTTAGATTTCCACAGACTCTTCAACTCCCTTTTAAAAGAATAGTTTTTATCCCTTGTTGTGAGCACAGGTTAGAAACACTTAAATAAGGATCAGCTGCTGCAGAGCTCAGAAAAGTTCTTTGTTAGACTGGATCTGCAGAATGGCATTTGCATTGCAGTGGTGTCCAGACACTACTTGTTTTCCCTGCTTCTCAAAGTCCTGAGGCCAGCAGTGAAATGAGAATGGTGTGAGGGGCATGAGCTTACCTAGAGCCTTAGCAGAGGTAGGCATAGGAAATGTGATGGCCATTTATTAGTCGATACAGAATGTGTGTATATGTGTAAAACACGAATTGCATCACATGTGGGATAAGGGGAGAAGTCCCTTTGTCAGGGTAAGAAAGAAATTGAAGTTGTGTTTTTGCCATGTTATATATTTTTTTCTTTTTTTTTTTCCTCATATAGTTGTAAATTACCATAGGTCCCTCTTGGGCAGGTAATTTTTGGAGGTGGGTGCTGACAGTTTTTTGCCAACACAATGACGTGGCGGGGGGAAATGACCTGCTTGGGAACAGGGGCATACAAGCACCTAAGCATAATGCAAGGAAAGAACCTGTGGGTTTTTCTCACTGCAGTGAAGGGACAGAAATATGTTTGCTCCCCAGGAGCTGTTGCCGAAGGAAACCTTGTTCACCGTTTTGCATTTAAAGTAGGTTTCTTTGAAGAATTTCCTGGCTCTTTGAAGTTAGAGAACCTGCCAGTCTCTTATCATCCACCACTGTCACATCTGAGCACCCCGGAAACATCATCTCTATCTCTGCAGTGCTTTGAGAAGTCTGAAGTTGATGTGTGGGATTGAGACCAGGAAGAGGTCAGTGGTGTAGAAGGGAGATAGTCTGTAAGGTTTGTTGGAACACAACATTTGCACAAGATTAAATGGAGCCACAATATTAAATCCACTAGGGAAGCATGGGAACAAGTTAGGATTTGTCCAGATTGCTGAATGTGCACAAGGCTTGCTGGCATGTGGTAGCTAGTTTGGATCATGTAGACAAGTTACTGCCTTCTCATTTTATATCTGAGAAAAGTCTGGATGTGTTTTTTTATTTTTCTTTCTCTGCAGAAAACTGTTAAAAGAAAGCTACGGCTAGGTTTGCTTGCCCAGTTATTTTTCAGTATTTAATTAGGCAGGGTGACGCTTGTCTCATCTGAGAAACTGGAGTGCTCTATAAGCCTGTCCTTCACCCGCTCCCACTTTTATAACCACACGTGGCAGTTTTAATTTTCCATTCTCAGAAAGCTGAGATGTGTGGGTATGTGTGGACAAAGGGATTGAAACACAGCATGTCCATGAAACGCTGTCCCTAAATAATCATCTCCTGCTGTCACTGCTGGAGATAGAACTGGGCTAGATGGACACTGGTCTGACACAGCGGTGTTTCTTGTGTCTTCACTGCTTACCTTGTGCTATGGAGCACAGGCCAGGTATGTAAACTGGGTTTTGAGTAGCCAGATGATTAAAATGCTGGTTGGTGTACATACCATTTGTACAGTTCCTCAAGAGCAGCTGCCTTTTCTTACAGTATATGTTAAGGAAATACTGCTACTTCATTTTCATTGAAACAATTTGAATGGAATAGTTATTTTTATTCCTCTGTGCTAATGGCTAATGGCACACTATAATTTGTTTTCAACTTGGGACATTGGTTCTTAGATGGCTTAGCCTGCAGATGTAGGTTTTTTGTTGAAGATTTCGAACCTAAATTGAAAATGTTGTTCAGAGCTTTGCAGAAAGAAATGTAAAGTGAAACAGAATATGTCATTCTTCAATTTTCACAGAGAACATTACCTGTAATAAATACTGGTTAGTGTTGAAGTGACTTTTTGAAGCTGGGTGACTGAAATCAGCCAACACTACCTGTTAAATGGTTGAAAAGGATATCTAAAATGTTGAGCTTCATACAATTCTTTTGGGAAATTTGGACACTTATATGTTTGTGCAAGGCATTTCAAAATTTGAGCACTTATTTTTTCTCACTGGCTAGAGGCTCTTCTCATACCTCTACCACACAGATGTGTGACAAGATATAATGAAACCAGATTTTTGCTCTCCTTCTGTTGTAGGTACTTTCTGATGTTTAATGAAAAATGAATTCATAGGGTTTCTTTGTTCTACCCAGCCGGGTGTTTTTTTTTGCAAAACTTGTGCGATCTCAAACACATTAAGTTCCTAATCCCTCGCATTTGACTGAAATCAGCCAAAGGGGTTCAAAAGTTCTATAGGGAAGGAAAGAAAGGACACTCATGCACGCATACAGAGTATGGTTGCATAAATCTCATTTCATGCTGAGAACACATGCGATAGAACAGAACAAAAAGCCTTTTACTGTGTGGCATTTCATGCTCTAATGGAGTTCTGCATCGTCTGTGGCATGAATAGCAATCTGATAGGACATGGTGATGCTGGAGGCTGAGCAGCATTTAGCGTGGTCAGGGTAGCAAGAAAAGATGTCAGTAGGCAACACAGCAGGTGCAGTGGATCTTGCTCTAGAGGACTTCAAGTTTTACACTGAAGGAAATACCAGACTTTGTGTTTTATCCCTGGTGCAGCATGGGCCAGTTTGGTTATGGGAGAGCAGATCTGTGCTACGAAATCTATTGTCCTGCTATGTTTCCAGACTCTTACTCTCTTGTCATCAGAGGAGATGGTCTCACATGCATCCCATAGCATATCCACTGCTCAGAGAAGATCAGGTAAGGGAGGATAATTAATCTATTTAAAGATACTACAGTCCTGAAGAAACTCCTCTTCATTTTGCTGTAGCATTAAGGTGAAACAGAATTGAACAGCAAGAACAGACACACTGTCTCACCTGCAGCAAACCAGACTTGGATTGTAAAGGAGCAAAACAAAGTGGCAGAGGGAGCTGTGATATCCAGGAGAAAGTACTGTGTGAAGCCATGGCTCTAGCAGAGACCAGGCTGCGTGTCTGCAGCCTGCCCTCAGTTTCTCGTCTGGCTGCCTTTGTGCCTCCTTGCTCTCATCTGGGCTTCCAGGCGTTTTGGCAGCCCCCAGCAGGAGGGCTGTGAGACCGGCAGAGAAGATGCATGGGTGGGGTAACAGGCATCTTTGACTCACTTCAGTTTTCGGCATGACTGTCCTTTTCAATTAAAAAAAAACCAAAAAGCAGAAGGAAGCAATGCATCAATTTTTAGTTTTGGGGAGGAAATGGCTTGTGTTTAACTTTCAGTGAGGTTTGAGGTCTGAAAGTCCTCTAAATGGGTGTCTCTGTGTAGCACTGAGAAAAGCATATAAGCTTTCCCAGCATGCCGTAGTGACTAATGTAGGCAGCTTTCCTCCCAGACAGATGGCAATTGAAGATTACCACCAGATATAATTAGCTTTCCTCTTGCATAGGTAAGAAAACTGAAGTGCATGATTCAGGGCTATGAACTGCACTATAAGATGGATGCCCATTAAAAGTTTACACTGCAACACAGACAGCTGTGGTATCATTTTGTTGCTCTGAATATACAGAAGTACATAAATGGCCGTGTGCAAACTTTCTGCAAGGAGCTGAATTCTGTCACAGCAGCTAACAGTTGCTCTGTGAAGAATTCCAGTTCTGGTTTTATGTTGTTTAGCCTGCTCATTTGTTCTTTGTTTTTATTATGAATTTGATTTCAGTTTTGTTTAAGGAAACACAATGAATGATACTCTGAATGCAGAACTCAGATAACACCTTCATCTTTGTTCCAGTTGGGAAGCTCACTTCCTTACAAACAATTAAATCTTTTTTTTGTTACATTTAATGCAAGTAGGCTAGCTTTCCCATTCAGAGAAGATGCCAGGACTTTACACAATGCTAAATGTTCTACAGGATTACATTTTTCTACAGTGCGATGTATCTTGTAGCTCTCAGTCCTCAGGATATGCCCTGTTTGAATATTCTATGTGGTAGTTTTTCCTTTCACATTTAAGAAACAAAACAAAGCACTTAAAAGCCTTTAGGGGATCAGATACAGGCTCTGATGGAAACTGTACAGCAGTTCTTTGTGAGTTCTGAAACGTTTTATGTCCACAAATGATTCTCAGGATTATGAAGCTGCTCATCAGAGCTTTTCTTATGGGTGGTTTTGTTGTTACTGTAAATAATGTATTTGAGCTTTAGTGCTAAGAAAACAAAGCTGTGTATAAAGAAGGCTTATGAAAATAGTCTTAATGTTTACAATATTCAAGCTTTTCCAGTTTGGCACTGTCAGTTTGGGATTAGTTTTCTGATGGTAGTTAGCGATGGAGTTTTGCGTTCTGATTAATTTTCATGGTCCCAAGGCAATGTGAATGCATTCATTTTGAGCACTGGGAAATGTAAGGCATTAACATTATCAGAGAAGCTGCTCAAATTGCTGGTGTCCTGCAGATTTCTCCTGAGCTGGCAGGATCCCTGCTGTGAGAAGCTTCCAAGATTTTGTAGTAGTGTAGGGTAAGTGCTACCACTTATCTCCATTTTCCTCCCTCCCTGAATTAATTTAGCTTAACACTTTTCGCTTACTTGTTTTGCTGCATTCCTGAGAATCCCAGAGCTCTCGTCTGCACAGATGCATTGCAGCAGATTGACTTGCAGAATTTGCTGTTGGGGTAAATTGCATCACAAACAGCTGGGGATTTAGGGGTTTTTTAGGGGGGCATGGTGGTGGTGGGGGTTTCTGGTTTTTTTGGGTGTTTTTTCCCTTTGGCAGTTGAAGCAAGACAGGGAACAACACAGCAAAAATGAAGAAACGTATTGTGTTTGGGGCTCTGACTGCAGAAATGCTTGGCATGTTATTTAAATGAAAATTTAACTGTTCATTTTTGTGTGCTGACCAGGTGCATGTTTGCACCTATTTTCTGGGCCTCTTACTCCACACAAACCTGTGTAATGTAACCTGTTCTTTTTTAAAATATGGTAAAATATGGACAATAAAAATTACAATAAAAAGCTGTGCCATCTGATGATGGCAGTCCTAGTGCATTTAAAATTTATCATAACTGGGGTTTACAAATGTTACTGTGAAATCTAGTCATACAAAAAGCACCACTTTCTATTTAGGGACAGATTCTGGCACCACTATGGATCAGTATGGATACACTGTTAAAGTGAAGTGAGAAAATAGTCCGATCTACTTGGGATTTATTGTCAGTGTAGATGGTGAGCATTTAATTCTTCAGGTGCTGGTAGTGAAGCTAGTAAATCAGCCCTCTGTTAACCTTTGGAAAAAAAAAAATGCAACAGAAAACCCACCATGTTTTTCCCTCTGCCCTTGAAAGCCCTAATTTTGCTTGTGAGTGGGCTTTGGTGTTGTGTTTTCTGTGTATCTTCTGTTTTCTTGGATGGGGGGGCGGGGGGGGAGGTATTTTAACCTAGTGTTGAGATTTGGGGGTTTTTTTTCCCCTAACTGACTGTTAGATTTAGTTTTATAACTCAAGCCATTTTAGTGAGAGCTGTGGTTAAATCACTAGCTCCAAATCAACCAGGGTGTTTTGGAAATCCTAGGCATTGTTAGAAAACAAAGTGTGCCTTGTTTTAAGGTGAACTTAATGGTATAGTGAGTGTGCACGTATAATAAATACAGATCAAATTTTCTGGTTGGACCTTTATTTGTTTAGATTGATCATAGTTCCTGGAGGCAAAAATGGTGAGCCGGATATGGTTTGTAACTGAACTGTTTTGAAACCTGACTAATTCGCCTTTTTCCAGCCATTTCTCCTTCCACTTTTTTCCATTTTTTCTCTCTGGGGAACCTAAGAAGGACTGCTTGTTTGACCTCAGTCCTCTGTCTCTGCAGGCACTTGTGGACAAAGAACAGTGGTGTGAATGAGTAACTGATGTAGTACTGGGTTGCATATCTTTCTATTAATAATCTTCTGTTTTTCAAGCATTTTGTAGTATTTCTGTGGTCTTTTTTTTTTTTTTTTTTTTTAAAGGGGGTGAAGAAGCAAAACCACTCAAACTCATGATGCTCTCTTCCTTGCAGGAAGAGCAGCTCAGGTTGACTGAAACCTTGCAGTTGTGCAAGTCAAAGTGTGAGAAGAAAATGACCTGAACTCTGACCCACAGAACATGCTGCATGGCTTGTTTATGTTCCAGTCTCCTGGAAAAAGAGCTGAAGGAAAAAGGGAAAGAGACTGGGAAGGAGCAATGTTGTCACCACAGCTTGCAGGAGGAGCTGCATGGATTTATAGCATCCATTCTCTGTTTCTTTGTTCTTTCATGTATTATACAGACACCTATGATGCGTAATATATAAATAGCAACCTAGCTTAGGCTGGCTAAAGCTTTAAAGGTTAATCTGGGGGAACGTAAGAGGGCTAGGAAAAAATCTGTCAGCTAAAGTTGTATTACTGACTTTGCGTGTGCGGGTTTAATTTTTTTTTTTTTTTTTTTAAGATATGGTTAGAGCTGGATTTGTTATGTTTGGTTAAAGCTTTGGGAGTTGAGGAAGCAGAGCTGTCTGTGCTCAGCTCATGCTTGTGTTTGACTTTGCATGCACAGGTTAGCTTTTGACGAAACCCCAAATAATTGTTTGTGTGCTACACTGCATCTCTGTGGCTACTGGCCACGACAGAAACTGCTCATCTGTGTTCCCAGTACACAGGAGGAAGGAGGGAGAAGTAGTGAAGTGTATTGATGGGAGGGCTGTAGAGGGTCAGGACAGGGAAAGCATATGGAAATGTTTGTTCTCAACTTAGGTATGCCTTTGCACAAACTGTCCACTTCCTTCTTGTCCTCCCTCATCTCACGACACAAAAGCAGGCAAGAAGATGAGTCTGTGGACTTGATCTTACTCTTGGTCATAATTATAGGCAAGGTTTCTGGAAATCTGTGATACTTACAAAGCATCAGTTAGATGAGAATCCAGTAATTATTATTCTCCTTCCCCTCAAAGCCACAAGCTGGATATGGATCTATCCAGGGCTGACTTCTAAGCTTAAGTTAGCAGTGTTTAACTGTATGTGCATTATTGTAATGAGTCCTAAGCCATCTTGGAACATTAAAGAATATTGTTTTCTGTCTTGGAGGGAAAAAATAATTAAAAACAACATTTACGAGATGAAAAATATCAATCCAGTTATCTCTTTTTTTTGTGCTTGCAGTTTTAATTGTGTGTCTGCACCCTGCCATGGAGCATGCTGTCACCTTGAGCTGGTGCCAGGGATCCACATTGCGCTGTGATAATCAGCCAAAATACTAGCTCAGATCCCAAGCGTGGCATAGCAACCCTGTGATAGCCCCAAGCTGGAGGTGACGTGTTCTGCCTCTCAGCAGGGCTGAAGAACTCAGCTTCAGACGTTTCACTAAATACTGCTCCTATTCAAGGGCCATTTCAGTGGTACCTAATGCCTGTGTTCCCTTGTACTTTGCTCACCCGGATTTTCTGGCAGGATGCACTGGCTGATCCTTTGTGCTTCTGTTTTTCGTCTGAGGAGCTGGTATTTCATGTCAGTTAGAAGTGACATGAAATTTTGCATCAGTAGGCCCAAAAGTGGTATCTCTGTGAGACAATGCACTTAACTGGTTGTGGTACCTCAGAGAACAGGATCACAGCATTTTCTTTTGCAGCCAAATTGGGCCCTGTTTGAGTAGGCTTTGAAAATCTTGTAGCTTGACCTAGGCTTGTACACATGCTTTTTGCTCTCCAAGAAGCAGGCTGATGAGTGCATGCAGCCTCTAATTTCTTTCTGATTCTGCTCCCACTGTGGGGTACATCTAAGAGCTTCTAGGTCCTCAGGCAGAAGGAGGGAAGAGGAGTGAAAAGGGAGTTACACATCTGAACAGATGATACCTTATCTAGTGCAGTAAGAACAAGGAAGACTGAGCATGGTGGTGAGACTGTAAGTCAGGACATGCAGGCCTTTTGCAGCTTTTGCCAAACCCACTATGTTGATGACATGTCATCTTGGAAGGCTACAAACGTGTGTTTTTCTAATCTTGTGTGAGCTGATGAGGTCAGAATGCGTGGGGCTGGAGATACGGTTTGGAGAGCTGTCGTTGCTGTATTGTCTGTTGTGCCTAAAACACAGAGATGAGCTCCGCTTGTTCCTGGGCCTGCCTGCAGCCTTTGGGAAGGGAGCTAACCTTCCTCTTCTACCAGATGTGCTGTCTAGGTAATTTAGTATTAGAAGAGGTAAAAGTACAATAGATTTAAGTGGACATGAAATCTTTATCAGTATCCTTTAGCCAAAGGATATGCTTGTGTGGGAAGAGTTGCTGAGATTATAAATACATTTGCAGAGCCACACAAGAGGGAAAGTGATGCAGAGGTCTTGCAGACTCTGGACAAAAGCAAACTGAAATAGTGATCATCAGTGAAAAATACCAGTTAAGTCGCTTTTTCCTTTTGCTTGGCCCAGTGGGCAGTTATGCTCTGAAGAACAAAATACCAGTGTCTATTACTGAAAGACAAAAACAGAATAAAAGAATCCTGAATTGTCCACAAAGTAATAAATGTATTGCTGTCTCTTGTGGTACAGTATATGTTTCACTGTTAGCAGGATGATGAAGGGAGGGGAGACAAGCACTTAGCCCCTAAAACCAATCTATTGCAGCCTGTCCTGAAATACTGCACCAGGTTAAAGATGGGCGCAGCTCTAGTCAGTGTCTCCACAGTAAATTGATGTCAACAAAGGCTACAGTTCTGGCTGTAGGAGCTGATAAAGAGCAAAGATTGACTAAATCTATTAAGCATTTCTTCTGCTGTGATGTCATGTTTACTGGCCATCATTGCTGGCTGTTGGGTACTTGGAGAAAAGGTTATCTTGCTATTTCTTTTCAGGCTTGCTGCAGTATTCGGACAAAGAGGAAATGATAAGGGAAACACTGGGAACTTTCCTTAACAGAGAGAAGTTTTCTGTGGAGAAAGGCTACCTGGTTTTTTTTCAGTTACCTGCATACTGTGGAAGTAAAACGGGTAGTTTAAGTGTTCTTGGGGAGGAAGATGTCAGTTGTCATAGTCAGCAAATTGTTCCTCTACTGCTTATACCCATGTTGTTGGAAGAGGTAAGGGCAGAAAGTGTCTTGCCTTCCAGTGCGGGGAATAACTTCAGCAGCAGTTACATATGTGTGTGGTGTGATGCTGGAAGTTCTTAGTGACATTTTGACACAGTAAAACCTTAGGGTTTTTTAGTGTCATGGTTTGTACAGGTTTTCCGGAATAGGAATAACTGCTTTGGTTTGGTGCGGGGCAGGAAAGGTTAACAAGAATCTCTCCCAGTTCTGATGATGTTAAATGTACAACTTCAAAACCAAGTCTGCGTTGTTGGAGAGTTAGAAAATTAATTTTAATTCTGAGCCACTTGGCTAGCATAACCCAATACATCTCACTTGAACAATATTTCTGAGGACTTTTTGTTTCTTAAACTAAAATCAAAAATAACATTGGAAATCATGAGATTTTCAGGTGCATGGGAGTGGGGGAAGGCACTAGACTGACTCAGCCACTCCAGTACCCCTTAGACTGTGCAGCAGTGCTGTGATGTAGTCTCTCTGCTGCATTCCCTTCCTGAAGAGGGAGAGAATAATGAACAATGCAATTATGTGCATACTTAGAGCAAGAACTGGAAGAGTGAATGATGAGTAGTATTTAGATTTGGCAGAAGAAATACATACATTTGTGCCATAATGTGCTCACATTTTGACAGCTTAACTTGAGGGAGATGATGATGTGAGAACTCCTTCCTTGATTATCCTTTTGCTGCATGGTTGTTTTACCAGCCTCATGCTACATCCTGACCAAAAGGAAGCAGTGCTGCAGAACCGGTGGTCACAAGTCCAAACCCACGAAGTACTGACTACATCTTAAAAATCCTCATATTTCTTTTTAAGCCTCTGTTAGGTTTTTATGTGATTTTTCTGCTTTTCCTTTAAATTTCAAGGTCTGCTCAAAGCGTATTTTCAAGCTCACTTCCTCCCCCACAACTACAAGGGGTAGGAATCTGAGGTCTCAGTGAGCTGAAATATTCAGGCTGTCACTTAATGGCAGCAGCAAAGAACTTACATCGTCCTGTGACAGTTTATGGAGATAAGACTCTTTTAAGCTGCGTAGTATTTAATTTAGTAGTAACCACTTTATAGTTAAATATTTATTAACTCTACTTCAGCAATAGTCAGAGGTACTTTACAAAATAAGTAGGACACATGGAAAAGCCTCCTGCATTGTGCTATTAACACTACTAATTTTTAAGGAAGAAAGGAAGGCTTACGAGCATTATGGAAGAAAGGTGATGGTACTGGGGTCATTTGATTGCCCAGTCCAACAGCTGTAGGTTCCTGCAGGGTTTATTCTGTGGCAGGACTGCATCAACTGCATGTGTAAGTTGGAAGGTAAACAGAGGCTCTGAGATAGTGGCTCACACCACACTGTACTAGAATAAAAATTAATTGTAAGGAATGATGCGCCTCTGATGAGGATGGGGGTTGCCTGTTTCCACCAAGGGAAGAAAATATTAGCCTCAGGTCTTACATAGCTAATAGATCATATACCCAAATGAGTCTTTTGGGTGGGTTGATGGGAGCTTAGGGGCATCTGTCTGTCAGTAGGAGATGCAGGCTGATCTCCGAGGTCTTCTCAATACCATAACAGAGTCAGTCTTGTCTAATTCTGTAATTGTAGCTCTCTCCTCTGGGAGAGGTGGGAAGTTGACCCACAGAAGTTAGCTTAGATTACTGTTTAAAAAATGCCCATCAATTTTTTGCAACGCTTAGGCATCCCATTGCTTGCTTTCAGAAAATTGACCAGCTGGCACCATGATCATCAGGCATGGTCACGCTCGTTTCCTTGTTCCTTTCATTGCGTAGATCCACTATAGGGCTTTAAGAAAGAGGAGGAAACTGAATAATTGAGTTCCAGCTTTGTCTTCCGTCTTTTGCTTAACTCTGATTGACACTGACCTGAGGGAGGGAACCATGGCCTCTGTCACTTGGACTGATGGGCTTAAATCACTACACTGGCTCTTGTGTCGTAGTAAATAAACTGGAATGGGACTGCTGTTTTCCGTGTGAAGTGTGTCTTCTCATTTCCCTATTTTCTTGCATCTCTTACTATGGGAATTTTCTAGTGCAATATTTGTGTAGTAGGAGTTTGTTTGATTAACTTTCTACAACACTCAGCTGTTTTAAAATAGGAAGGAAGAGCTGGAAGATGCTGTCACCATTAAAAATGCACCCAGAATAATTTCTACTGTAAACAAGGCAATGGTTCTGTTTACTAAACCAGATTAGGAAAGACAGTCTTCTTAGTGAAGACTTTCTTGGCTACAGAACTTTCTCTCAAACATGGAATGAAGCCAGGTGCTGGGGGATGGGGTGGTGAGAAGACACTTGTATAATTAAAGACCTTTTCTGTGTTTCTAAGGGCTGAATTAGGTACACTCTTAGTGATGGGTTGTTTCGGGCTGGGGTGAACCCATTATCACGTGTGTGCCAGGCTGAGTGTCCTACATAAAACACTGGAAATTGCTAACAGATCCCTTATGATCCTGTTTGAAGAACCATGCTGACTTCTGTTCTCTTGTTTTAATGATTTTTTTCCCAGGCTCTATGAATATCTTTGTAAATACTTTGCAAGTGGAACAGGTTTTTTCCCCCTCTGTGAATAATACTGTTATGAATAATATTTTTGCTTTTTTAGTAGATCCTGTATGGGCTGCTTTTCCTTGTCTTTCCTCTGTTGTGTAGCTTGGTCTGACTCTTCAGCGAGGTTCTTTCTTACACTGAAGTCAGCAAAATCAGCAATTTAATCAGTCGCTAATTTAGAACTTTATCTGCAGAGCTGGTTTGTTATGTCTGTTTAACTGAAGTTTGCATTGATTGAATTAGGGAGTAAAGATAAACACTTTAGTGGGATGTTTTGGCAAACCTTTTCAAAGCATGAGGGGGTGAAAAATACTAATAGTGAAAGGGAGAAACTACTAGAGAGTGCAGTGTCTTTTTCAAGTAAACAATAGCATCACTTAGGTTGGAAAAGATCATGGAGTCCACCCTTTACCCCTGCACTGCCAGATCCACCACTCAAACATCGTCCTCAAGTGCCACGTTAGACATCTCTTAAATACCTTCAGAGATGGTGACTCAACCACTTCCCTGGGCAGACTGTTCCAGTGCTTGACAACCCTTTCAGAAAATTTTTTTCCTAGTACCTAATCTAAACATCCATCCGCTGGTGCAACTTGAGGCTGTTTCCGCTTGTCCTGTCACTTGTTGCCTGGGAGAAGAGACCAACCCCCACCTTACTACAGCCTCATTTCAGGTGTTGTAGAGCGTGATAAGGTCTCCACTGAGCTGCTTCTTCTCCAGACACTTCACCAGTGTTGCTCTTCTCTGGACTTGCTCCAGCACCTCAGTCTCTGTCTCCTAGTCAGGGGCCCAAAAGTGAACACAGGTGCACAAAGTGCAGCTTCACCATTCCTGAGAACAGAGGAGTGATTTCTTCCCGCATCTCACTGCTCACACTCTTGCTGATCCAGGCCAGGATGCCATGGGCCTTCTTGGCCATGTGGGCACACACTGGCTCGTGTTCATCCAATGTTGACCAGCACTCCCAGGTTCTTTTCTGCCAGGCAGCTTTCCAGCCACTCTGCTCCCAGCCTGTGGTGCTGGATGAGGTTGTTGTGACCCAGACAGAGGGGTTCAACTTGGCCTTGTTGAACCTCCTCCAGCTGGCCTTGGCACATTGATCCAGCCTGTCCAGATCCTTCTGCGGAGCCTTCCTGCCCTCCAGCAGATCACCATTCCCACTCAACTTGGTGTTACCTACAAACTGACAAGGTGCACTCGATCCCCTTGTCCAGACCATATCTTTTCTTTAAAAATATGAAACAGGACTGAGCCCTGGGAACCCCACCACTGACTGGCTGTCAGTTGGATGTAACTCTTGTTCCCCACCTCTGTTTGGGCTCAGCTCGCCAGCTTTTTACCCAGTGGAAGAGCACGTCCATCCAAACCATGAGCAGCCAGTTTCTCCAGGAGAATGCTGTGGGAAATGGTGTCTAAGGCTTTACTAAGAACTCAGTACACAGCATACACAGCCTTTCCCTCATCCTCTGTGTAGGGCACCCTGTCATACAAGGAGATCAGGCTGGTCAAGCTGGACCTGCCTTTCATAAACCCATGCTGCTGGGCCTGATCCCTCAGTTGTCCTGTATGTGTTTTGTGATGGCACTTGAGATTATGAGCCAGTTGCTGTTAATGACACTTGACTGAACCTGGTAGGTGAGTTTTCCTCTGTTTTTGCAGTTTTAGGGAAAGACGCTTACTGAATTCCTGCAAGAACTTAAGAGATTGCTTTAGAAGTTGAGAGTGACTGTCAAGACAAATTTGCAGTGTCCCTTCAAGTAGAGTCAAGGGAATTGGAGCTAAAGGGAGGCAGTGCTACTTCCCAAAGAGCGTTGAAAGGTTGGAATTGAAACGGCTGCAGCCTGTGAAGTATTTCTTCCAGAACAGAGCAGGATAGCCTGTAGGATATACTTAAGGTTAATAGATTCTACCTGGTTCGTTGCATGGCTTTGTTACTGGTGGATACTGTTATAAAACCACATCTCTAACTCTGCAGTTAAATTCTGGTGAAAGATATGAGTGGAAAAGAATAAGGAAATAGTGGCTTGTTGCACTCAAGTAATGGTGGCACTGTTGGGTATTTCTTCAGTGGTGAAGAAATGTAAGCGGCAGCAATTTGGTTTTCAATTTCTAGTAAGAAAAAGGCTTTCTAGTAGAGAGGCCTTTAAAATGGGATCTTAAGATATTACTAGCATAAAGCATATTGCTGTAAGTCACTTGGTCTATATCCACCTTGAGTTTTATTGCCTTAGAGCTGCTTAAAGTAACAGCAACTCTAAAGACTCTAAAAAGCAAAAAGGACTTTAAAAAAAAGAAAATTAAAAAGGCAAAAATCCAAGCCATAAGGGCCAAGGTTCTGCTCTTGGAAAATGAAGTAGTATGTTTGGATATGGCTTGTTTTGCTGGACAGCTGTTTGTTCAGTTCATTTTAAAATACAGATAGGCCAAGTAGGTGTATATGCATTGTGTGCTTTGATCCTGCTTCCCACGATGGGGGAGAAGTGAAATACTAGAAGGCTGTACCTCTCAAGTAAATTTCCACAGTAGCTTGTGGCTGGAATGGCTATTTTTGACTTTCACAAGATTAAGCAACAACAGTTCATTCATAACTACTGAAAAAGCTGCTCACTGTGTAAGATGTGAGCAATACAGAACTTGATTTTCCTTCAGTCTGTCTTGCCAGATATGTGAGTTTCTGATATTTCTCTGTTTTTCTTTCACTAAACTGTGCAATGAGGTGCAAACTGTATTTGAAAAATGAACACTTTCTCTGTTTTTCCATAGCTTCACAATTTCAACAGATGGGGTCCTAACTTTTCTTCCTCACTTTGTAATGTGTGAAAATAACATTTTTCCGTCACTTGAGCAGTGCAGTTTGGCTTGTGTCAGGAGCTGAAGACTGTGCAGACATAAGCAGATAGTTTCAGTGCAGCTTTAAATGTCAAAACTGGACTTTAAGAACATTCAGTGATCCTAAAAAAACTAGTAGAAATTTGTAGCAGCTCATACCCTCTACTGTTTCATCAGCATCAGCCTATCTGCGTCCTGCGCTGTGCTTGTTTAACTGTTTCCGTGTAATTATGGAACCTGATAGTGTGTGGCACAAGGAGCAGGAGAAGCACAGGTACCTATAAAGGCCAGCTGGTTTCTCTGGGCTGCCAGTGGAAGGAAAAGTTCTACTCTCACATGTCTTCAGAGAGAACCTAGAGTGACCTTGTGCTTTTATGCAGAGTACACACATGTGTTAAGTGCAAAGCAGCATTCAGCTCCTGGCACTGGGTCTTTGTGTGAGAAACCAAAGTGGAGTGATCACCTGTCAGAATTGAGGTGGTAGAGAATGGCTGTAATAACAATAACTTTTCTTTTGTAGGTTTCTAGATGCTTTAGAAAAAGTTGATGTATTAATTCATCTTGTGTTTTAGTTTCTTGTTTTGTTTTTCTTGTGTTTCAGGTTTATCAGTCATGAAACGAATTCTTCTCTTTTTTATCCTGGCTGCTGCTGTTATGTATGGTATCCTGCATGGAAATCTGTGGAGAAATAACCTCTACTGGTATGGTGATGCTTCATTCATTTAGAGTGCAGACACCTCATGGCTGTATGAGAGATGTGGCTCTGAGTTCTTGTGTTGCTCCACAAGTGTGTACTAGTCATCATCATAAGTGATTACTGCTCTGGTTATGTGTTTTGTGGTTGAGGTTTGTTGGTATTCTGAGGGAATCAATGTGATCATTTTGTCCTGTCATCTGTTCTCTTGTGTCACTTGAAACGTAGTAATTAATTTGAGCGTGGCTGTGTGGAAAGGTCAGGACCTCAGTGGTAGGGAGCCCCTCTGAGGTTCATGAAAATAGGTGTTCAGGTGAGGAGATACCTGAAATGCAGAAATAAGGTGTCCACATCTCCCTCCGCCCCATGCGGGTTTAGTGTTAGTTTGTTCCATTAATTATCTGATAAGTGATGTGGGAGAGGACTTCTCCACACAGGGGAATAACTGCAGGTGCAGGGGACACCTTTTGAAAAGCTGAAATTTGTTGAGGCCCAGCAGCAGCCCTTGAGGGCTGTGAGCCTTCACTGTCTCCAGGCTCACAGGACAGGTGGGTTGGGACCTGAAATTCAGGGCACTTACTTGAAGAAGTTGAGTTTCCATTGGTCTTTGCACACCTGTGACCAGGACTGACCAGACGGTTATGAAGCTAAGTGATAGCTTTTAAAAGTAGGGGTTAATGTGTTCCCTTTATCTTGTTTATAGTGTACAACTGATACAAATAGCTTTCTGTTGTGGTTTCTATTTACAGAAAACCACAATGTTGTGACATTTCCCTTTTTACAGGATTAGCTTTTATGGACAGACTTCCTCTGTGAGGGCTTCTCCTTCCTATGTGACTAGTGGAGTTACAATCAGTTACAATGAGTAAGTTCAGCAGTTGAGTATTTTTTGTGGTGGGGTTGGCTTGTTTTGTTTTGTTTTGTTTTTTTTTGGACAGGTGGGAGGGATTGAGGCTAAAATCTGTAGCCTTTGTCCATAGGCTCCCTGCTCAACTGTACAACTGTGTCCAGTGGCTGTTCCTGTTATAAACACAGTGGTAAGATGTCTGTCAGAAAAGAATTTGTCCGTGTCATGTTTCCAGTGTTTGTTTAATATTTATGGCCACTTCCAATAACTGTCTGTAACAAGTCGTGAATTGTTGGAAGGACATTGGCTTAAAATTTTCAAATCTGTGCAATTCTGAGTTATACCTGAATAAAGTTAGCGCAGCTTGGAGGGCAACTTCGGTGCTGAAACCTTACTAAACCAGAGGTGGGTTTCACTCGTCATGTTCAAGTGTGTGTATAGGCAGCTCTTGTGCTTGTGACTTCCTGCAGTAAGATTTGTGGGACTAATGAGCACCTATGCTAAAACTTGAAAGCAGACCTCTCTCCTCTCTGAAGCTGTCCTGCAAAATGCCATCTGTGAGGCTGATGCTGGAAAGCAACAAGGTTGGCAGCTGACAGATTCACAGGGTGCTTTCTCAGTGTCAGTACTCGCATAACAACTTGAGGTTACCAAAATCAGTTAACCTTAATGGTCTCTTTGGCTTGTGGTTCTAATGTGGTGGTTTCATCCTTCTGTTCTTAATGCAACCCAGAGGCACTTGTTGCTCACGCTGAACTTTACGTTCCCTTCTGGGATTCATATTTGTGATTAACTGGGCTAAATGTCCAAGTCAGGAATGTGCTTAGAAGTGTAAGTCTTAGCCTTATTATGAGAGGAATGATTTATCCCCAAAGAACCTCATTTTCCTTAAAGTACCCTATTTCCTTCTCCAAAGAAGACTCCCTGAGGAGTGGTGGGGATGCCGTCTGGAATGGCTGTAGGGGTGATTGAGCCCAGGAGTCCTGCTTCTCTGGAGGTGGGCCTGAGTTCTCACTTCTGATTATGCCTGCTTTGATACTTGGTGAGCAAGGGAGGTCACAGCCTCCTTGGAGCAGCAGTGTGAGATAGAAGCCTTTACTAGTAAAAGTAATTGCGCTGCAATGAGAAAATTTCATCTATATAACACAGAGGGAGGGAGTAATGAAATCTTGGTGTGATCTTACCATCAGCTTTTACTGGTTTGATTTGTCCAAGTTTCCCTACCTTGTTTCTGCTACCCGTCCCTGGTCTTGCTTTGTTTATTTGAAATTCTTTTTTTGCAGGCTGCCACCTACAGCTGTGGAGAGGAGGAATGCGTTGGACACTTGTCTCCTGAAACCAGCATTTGAATCGTTACTGGGGTGAGTCTTATATGGGAATTGGGGGGAGGGGAAGGAAAGGCTGTGCTGATTCTACCAGACGTAGAACTGGGCTATTTACACATTTTGGAGCAAACGTTGAGTAGTGCCCTGAGAAAGCTTTGAAAGATTAGACAGAGTCCTGGCTGAAGGAGTCTTAAACCTCTGCACAAAGGCACCATGGCTTTTTTTTCCCTTGGTACTTTTTGTATATTAAAACAGGCCTATAATTTTAGTCCTGTTGTGGGTTTTAAAGCACACGGAAGCATATCAACTTTGTGCCCACCCAAAGCAGACTTGTAGTCTCTGAGTTTTGATTAGCTCCTGGCCCAGTGAGGTGGTCCTAATTCCCTTACCCACGGATTGTGCCCAGGCTGTCTGTGTGTTGGGTGCAGCAGGGTAGCTCTGGTGTTTAGCAAAGGGGCAGGAATGGACTCAGAGGCGCACAGCAAGAAGAAAGTACATGCACAGCTAGGGCAGAGTCTCACAGATTTCTGTAGCTTCTTCATAGAGACAGTTTGCATAAGCTGAAGATCTGTTCTGTGCACTTTGGTAAGAGCCTGGGGAGGTTGAAAGGATTTCTAACCTCACAGAATTATTTATTTGAAAGGAACCAGAGCTAGAAGAGCTAGAATTAAGAATCTCTTCTCAGTAGGTAAATTATTTATTATGTCTAAGCTTACCAGCTGCTTCTGAACAGCAAAGCAAGTTACTAAATTTAATATAGATATTTAGTGCATCATGTCTCAAAGCTAGCTGGTCTTGCTTAGTTAAGCTATGGCCCATTTCTTGGTGTGTGGGCTGTAGTGTTTTGTTGTTTGGGGAAATACGTAGCGCTTAAAGAGTGAGATACTTGATTTGGGAAACTGAAGGGAAGGTTTTCTTAAGAGCTGGTATTATTCTTAACGGACAAACAAGTCGTGTGCTGACTGGGGCTTCTTATGGTTAACATTAGGTTTTCTAAGGACAGTATACTTCTGCGTTAACATTTTAATCCAAGATCGAATATGCAAGATCACTACAAAATCAACCAGTACACTGAGTGTGTGCTTATTTAATTGAAAGGTGAAGCCAAGGGCATGGTAGCATGTGACATGTTTGTGTCTGCTGTTCAGCCATTTCGCTGGATTTGGCACTGTGGCAGTAAGAGTCCCTTCCCTGCTATGAGGGATCCCTTTTCTGTGCTTCCTGTCTTTTGACAAAAGAAGTGACCCATTCTTTTTAGCTTGACACTTAAGAGGTGTAATGCCATCATGTTCTAGTTTGCAGGAAGATTGTGCTTTTGAGGCAAAGCTCCTTGTGATCCCCACATGCATTGCTTCTCATCTCAGGGTGGCCCTGGTGCGAATGCACTGGGATCCTTTCAGACATCTGCTTAAGACAGAAGATGCCCTGTAGGAGCACAGTAGTGCTGCAACTGCTAAGGGCTGGGACCCTACTAGAGTTAGTCCAGAATATAAAATACCCAAGATACAAGTACATTCAAATGTACTTTCTTGCTGCATGGATATACCCCTGTTGCTCCAAACAACTTACTAATGTCAACACAGTCATACAGCGCCAGTTGTTTGGAATAGAAGTGCAGCTCAAATCAGGAGACAGTATTTTCAAGTTAAAACACCTTGCTTCAAATCCTGTTCTTATTTATTAAATTGCCATGTACAATAATAACTCTTAATTTTCCTTGCTACCTCTATTATGTACTTTTCAAACCTGAAGTTACTCACTGTCTCCCTGGGTTATATATTCTCTTAAGTACATGGTCTCATGGTGTAAGCTTTCAGTCACACAATTGTAATGACAATTTTAATAAGCCTATATAAATTGTACTAGTAGATGAGTCTTTTATCTCACTCTTTGCCTATATTTTCTGTTACAAGATCTTACCCTTTTCTGTCTTCTGCTTGCTTTCCCTGTGTTCATGGATTTTCTACTTTTTAAACTGGATGATAATACGATAAAAATGGTAACAGTAGGATAAAGAGTTTTTTACAAAGCAGTTGTATGACTCACTGGCTTATGCAGGTACATCACGTGGATTTTTGAAACTTCTTCCTTTTTTCCTTCATCAGTGTTGACAAAATATACCCGTTCCTGTGCGCTAATGATTTTATCAGAGTGGCCGAGTTCCAAGGGAGCAATAAGTTTGAACTACCTTATGGAATAAAGAGAGCAGGTTTGTGTTTCCCATGTACCTTACTTTTGAACAGAAATACCTAAATGGCTTGTAAAGCCACCTGAATCTCTTGGGTTTTATTCCCCTCTCTCTTTCCTTTTCCATACAAGTTTTACCTTTTTCTGATTCTCCTCCCTATCAAGGGGTGGAGAGTGAGTGGCTGTGTGGCACTTACTTGCCATCTGGGGCTAAACCACGACACTGAGCTGGCTGCTCCTGCCAGGGAGGGTGTCGCAGGGGCTGCGGGGGACAATTCCTGACACTGCCTGGCTGCTGGACCTGTGCAAAGGGTTTGCTGGCTCATTCCCACTGCCCATGTTGGTCAGGGCAGAGTAAATAGGGCCACACACCCTAAGGGCCTTAGCCACCCTTTTGGAAGGGGTTGTGAAGTCTCCAGGTACAGAGTTTTTAACGCTGAACAGTGCATCTTCCTAGTCTGGGCTTTAGACTTCTGATTTGTCCTCCATCAGTTGCAACAGGGATGGTGCATTTTCCTGCACTTTTGCGGTTACAGTGAGGAAAACTACATTTGGGAATGAGTTGATTTCTCCTCTGAGGCAAACTGAGTGTCCAGCAGGAGCCTGCCCACCAGGGGTGGGCTGGGAAGGTGCCTCTGTCCAGCTTTGCCGCGGGCTGGATTGGTGTCTTCTCCCAAGATCCATAATGCTGTTAGGCGGTAGGAGCCCTCTTGTGTCAGCTGAAGGTGGGTAGAAGAAAAAACAAAGCCAGCTAGGATGCAGGTCTTGGAAATTCTTCCAGTTCTTACTTACTGTAACTAAGATTTATTTTTTATACAAATCTCATGCTGTTTTCTATCTTGAGGCAGAAAAAACTCAGAGAGGAGCTCTGATAAACCTGAATTTCTTTGGCATCATTAGTTGATCTGTGGCCCTAAATTCCAGCTGTTCTTACTTGGAGGTTTTTATGCACAGTGCATATAAACTACTCTGTTTAAAAATACTGTGGTCAGGATGACATGCTTATTTTTGTATTGGCAAATACTGAGTGTTTTCATTTATCTCGTTTATATTTGTTTTCTAGAACAGTTTTTTCGTTTAGCCCTTTCAAGACTGCAGAACTGTGGCCTTTCCAATGAAGAAGACAGGTGAGATGGTTTATTTGCTATTGTTTCTGTTAGTTGCATTTTTAATATTTAGTACTTAAGTGAAAAGGAGTGTCTGTGGGATTATCCTGAAATCGCTCAAGTTAGTCAAGGCACAGATCATACTGACAGGGTCCAAGCAGTATGTAGCTGATTCCAAGGTTTAAGTAGGCTTGGTTTTACATTTATGTAGCACCAGCATGCAAGAAAAATTATTCTGTGAGGGAGCTTTAAATTAGGGATTTCCTTTTATAAGTGTGTTAGAAATTTGCCAGCCGAATGCAATCCTATCTTCCTGTAATACCTTTTTATACTTAGATTGAACGTGATTTCCTCTTGCAAACTCAGTTTAAGATGGAGAATGTTTGAGATAAGGAGGTGCAAACCAAGGTCTGCTTCTATTCAGAGCAAATCTTGGGCATATCCCTGTGCCTCTGCATCTGCTGGCTGCTGCACACCCTTGTTCCTATGTACGCTCCAGTTGCTCTCCTTGTGGATGAGTGTCCCGGTTTGAGACAAACTCGGAGGAACGTGCAAAATGAACGTCCTCTGACAGAAGGCAGGTTACAGCCACCCCTCCCCCACGAGGTTCGGGAAGAAATTCCTTGGAGGAAAAAGTGCAAAAAGCTATTTATTTAACAAACACAGTGCACGGCAGGCACGGGAAAAGCATAATGCTGAATAATAAAACCTCTCACTGTGGAGAGAACCTGGTAAATTTTCAGAGTCCTTTGTGGGTGTGGTCTCTCTCCTCCCCAGAGCTGGAGTGCAGCAGGGGGCCCCTCTAGGCCAGTGTAAGGTCTCCCGATGTGTTCTGATGTTGTTCAAGCAGTCCAGAAGAGAAGAAACCAAAGTCCCAGGGAAGCAAAGGAGTTTAACTCTCTGTGTCTCTCCCGAGAAAAGGAGCTGAGAGCTGGGAAAAGCAGGAAGATGCTTTCCTCTGCTCTGCCCCTGCAGAAGCACACAGAGGACTAGAGTGACTTAGGAGCACAAACTGCTTTGAAAAGTTCACTCTGTTTTTTTTTCTCTCCTCCCTCTCAGGCTCAGTTTAAAGGCACAGAAAGGCACAGGATTCATTTCTGGGCGTGGAGCGGGCAATGGGGGATACAACATCATAAAGTCACCCTAAGACAATGAGGGAGACCTAGGAAGACAGGAAAGGTTGTCTGTTCTTTTGGGAGTAACAAGGGTGTGGCACAGAAGGGAGCATGCCGTAGATAACTTGCTTCCCATGGATTAGATAGATTAAATTAGATTAAATATTTAATTAGATTAAATCTCTTGTTGGAAGCCACATCTGCTAGGAGTTCTTGTTTTGTTTTGTTTTGAAGGGTCTTTGTGTCTTGTTTTTTGTTTAGCTGTGGCTGGGGTTTTTCGAGGTAGTGTAGTAGGGGTTGGCAAGTAGACTAAAGTCCTGTGCTTACAAAGTGATGCAGATGACTCCTTAGATTTGCAGTCTAGCAAATGGGCTGACAACCTGCCAGATATCATGGTAATATACAGACTTCTTAGTAGAGTTAAATGCAAATAACGCTGAGGTTGGCTATACTTGTTTTTGGTTTTTAATTACAGAGATCCTGCAAGATTGCTGCTTGAAGCCAAATGCCAGGATCACATTTTAATTAAACTTGGGTGGAATATGTTCAAACCTAAGAATTTGTTTTAATACTGAGTTTTTCTTTTTTTCCCTACGGTAGTCCTTCCTTTCTCTGTGTTTAGTCTGTTTCTAGATCTTCAAGTTTACTCTTTAAAAAAAAAGGAAGGAAAAAAGTAAAACTCCTTATTTTCTATCGGGAGTGTGATAATGGGGTAAATTTATACAGAACTGGCTGACAGAAGCTGCTCTTTTGTCTGGAGAAGGACAATGCCAAATGTTATATTAGAAATTCCCTGAAAACTTAAGTTCAGCACCATAACTGTTTGTGCTGTAAAGCAGAGATGCTTGTACCTTTTAAATGGTAGTGCCTGTCCTGTCGATGATAAGTGAGGAAATTGGTATTTATCCTTTCAACTTAAGAGTCTGAGATGTAGATATGGTTAATAGTTCTGGGAAGTATGCTTCATTTTATTAAAAGTAATACACATCAGTGGTACTGAAGCAAAATGAGAGTTATTACTATTTAATAGGCAGTAGTATAAGCAAATCAAACATACAGTGACTTAATACAATATATTCTTTCTAGATCCATCAGGTTTTGTGTGCAGCACTCTTAGGGCATGAATCACTGGAGTAGGGAAGAGTTTTTATATGTACATTTCACTGAGATACAGTTGCTTTTAACAGTGAAGCACTTTGGGAATTAATCCTAACAACATTCTCCAGTAATGCCTAATTATTAGGCAGCTCTCTAATGCTGTTGTCAAATTCAGCCTTCTTGGCAGAACACAAACCAGATTTCCCTATGAATGTTTTATAAGGCAGACAAATATTAGGCTAGATAAGCAAAAAGTCGGTGGTGCGTATATAGCTGTATTTGTGTACAACTTAGGTAGATCTGTACAGAGTGAGCTACAAAGGTTTTTTTTTTCCAAACAGTGTCATTTTCCAAACTTAGGTTGAGTTCTCACTGTGTAAGGGTCTAGCTCTCCCTAAGAGTTTGGAGATGAACAGTGTCACTGACTTCAGTTCAATTGGGACTTCAGTTGCTCGCCGAGTACTCTAAGGATTCTGAGCTCAACAGTTCTTACAAATGCACTTACACAATCCTGAGTCAACAAAATGTAACCTCCGCATCCTCCTTTCACCAAATAACCTCAAAGGAAATAATTTGCATTCCTCAACCTACTATGGGGGTGTGTGTTAAAGGAGCTGAGATTGAGATATATTTTTCTTTTTCCACTGAAACAGTATTTCAGTGGAATGTGGAGGATGCAAACCTTTTGACCTCTAAAGGCTACATTTCCATTTATCAGTATTTTTCTTTTCTGGACTAGGAAAATGTTTCTTTTAGCATTTCACCATATAAACAAAATAGATAAGCCAAGGCCTGGCCTTGAGGTTGAGGCTCTTGTACACCAGCTGAATAGAGCAATGGTTTGAGTGACTACTGCCTGCAGACACTGGAGATCAGTTACCATGGTGTTTGCATTGGGATCCATTTATGCTCTTAGTAGATCTCTTTGTCACTCAAACCTTTCCTATAGCTATTGTTAAGCCAAGGTCTTAATATTTTTCACTGTCATCGCTATTGTGCTACTGATTGTAAGATGAACGTCTGGACACTGCAATCTGTTATATCTTGATTGTAGCACTTGATACAATAATTTCCCTTCTGGTCATTTTATTGACTTGGAGAAAGGGTGAGTGTTCGTGGTTGTTTAATTTGAAAACATTATGAAAAGGAAATTTTAAGTACTAAGGTTGGTAAAATATCTGGAAGTAACAGTCTGCTGAAAATTGATATGTTGACTTCTGTGATCTGTAGTAAGTACAGATCAGTTTATTTAACTTAAGAATCTTTAAATGCAGTTCAGCCTTGCTACAAATTTTTTTTCTATGTCATGTGTTAGATTTCTATGATATTTTGTTCTGGTTTTTTACATAAACAGTTTCCCTCCCTGCTTATTGTTGTTCGTGGACTCCATAATACTGTGGACTTAGACTTAGGATCATAATTGAAGACACTTGAATACTTGGAGGGGAAGGATAAGGGGAGGAGGCAATTCAGAAACAGCACATTTGTGCCAGACTTCCTGTTTGAGCCAACCCACTTTGACTCCCTGAGCCTGACAGAGATGAAAAGCTGGTCATTTTAATTTGTTTGACTGTACTCATGTACACTTCTTCAGGAATATTTGATCTGCTTGTTGACTTTATCCATTTCAAAAGTTCAAATACTAATGTTAGATTCTTTATTAGGTATTTGATGGCAGCTGATAACTTTGAGTATTCATGTTATGAAGGGCACTGTAATTCAAAAACTTAATCAAACTTCAAATTTCACTCTGTTTTCTGTCCAAGTAGTATTAGTCAACTTTTAGTCATAAGCAAAATCTGGTCTGCATTCATCAGTAAGAAGAAAGAGCTTGGATTTGACTTGAGAGCAGCAACACAACTTCTGTAGCTGAGCAAACCTCAGTTGCTCAGCTCTAAAGTCACGTTTTATTTTGCCCTCCCTGCCGAGTGTGTCCTGCTGCATCATGACTACAGAGAGGAGAAAGCAAAGATCTCTTAGTTGTATTCCAGAGTGGAAGGCATTATTTCAATTGCTAGGGGTTACCTTGTGAAGAAGTATCTTAAATCACCTCTTCCAAAAGTTGAAAGATATGTAATAAGGAATTACTTTAAAGTTCATCTATGAGGAACAGAAAAAGCAGTGCCTCCTCAGAGTAAATGCCAGGACACATGATCCAACCATATGCTAATCTTGTGCTTTTTGCCCCTCTTCCTCACTCTGCCTTCATCACATACTGATCACATGTTTTCATCCAGTTTTCCTTTTTCCTTCCTTACTTTGAGCTCTGAGCTATAGCTCTTAAGTAACAAGGTGTAATTCAGGGAAAGGGCAACTTCTGTTTTCTTACTCGTGCTGTAAACTGTAAGAGGCATATGTGCATCAGCCTGCTTTCTTAAGATACTTTCAAACCAGATAGAAAATTTAAATGGAAAATGAATGGGCAAAAGGAGTAGAGAGGGAAGGGATTTAGGGTGTAGAGGGAATGAGTATACTGAGGACAGGATGGTATAACAGGTTTTCACCTCTGATTTTTTTCCAAGATACCAAGTCACATGATTTATGGTATTAGCTGGAAGTCTTTTAATGAATGCTTGCCTTCTACTAAGCTGTTCAGGAAACAGTAGAGAAAGGTGTGCCAGCTTTTTTCATACCACCCAACCCTGAAAGCTGCATTTAGAGCACTATTTATATGTGTGTGTGTATGTGTGTGCGTGTATGTGTATGCGTATACATATATATGTATTTAAAGACAACTGTCTCTGCAGATGTTGTTAATTCTGTAGGAAATGTGGGGAAGTGCTTTGTACATTGAGATGTCGCTCAGTCTTGGCTGGAACCGACTGTTTGCATGGATGTTGAATAATAACTCTCAGCTGAAAAAACAGGCTGGACTGTTTGAGGAGAAAGATGTTAATTAGTCTGCAAAGTGCCATGCTGGGAATTCAGTACAGGTTATAGTGGTTTTTGGGACGCAATTTTGGTGTCCTGAACCTAGAGCAAAAGTAGCATAGACCCTTTTTCTAACTTGGAAGAAGGAACCAAGGGAGCGGGGTGTTGCTGTGAGGTGACTCATCCTTGGTACTCTGTAAGCCTGCTTGTGTCTGAAGAAAATACCAACATTTTTGTTTTCTCATAGTTCCTGGTGCAGCCAAATAGAATGGCTTTTGCTCTAAACAAAGAGACATTTTTATAACAAAAAAATGATGTGCTTACTCTGAAAGGAGGAGTTTACAGTCTTACATGTTTGATTTAAACCTTCCCTAAAAAGGCAAAATTACTTGAGTAAAAACCCAGCAAGCCTGTTTGTGAGCCCCCCGTTTCTTTTTTTTTTTTTTAACGCATTTACAAACACTGAAACAGGACAGTAGACAGGAAAATATGCATTGAGAAAACCTGTGATAACTTTGAAAATCTTACCCTTAGAATTTACTGTCATAATTTTAGCATCTCCATAATTGCTTTTTTTGGTGCTTTTTATCTCTGAATGTATTGTAAATTTGTAATTACTATTTTGATTTGATGCAGTATAAGTTCTTATTTTTTAGAACATAGTATTTTATATGCCTAGTAATGCTGTCCAATTTGAATCTGGTCATCTGAGAATGCAACTTTTAATCAAGGAATCCATCTTGTTACATCATGACAACACACACGTCACTTGTTTAAACATGTTTAGACAGCACCTTTTAAGTAGAGGGAGAAAAATCCACACCCATATTCCTTTGAAGAGCTGTCATGTGTCATAGGGCTAAGGTTTTTCACATGTTCAGTTCATGGGCCTGTAAGGCGAACTGTGAACATAAATCTTGCTTGTGTTGGATATGTGGAGTTGGACAATATTGCAGAAGCACCTTAATGTTGAGTTAGCTTTTCTACACAACCATCCTGGCTGGTTCCTTCAGACTGGGACGAGTTTGAAGGTCTGTGGAAGATAATTAACCTAATGGCTCCCATATCACCAGTGGGCTAGATGATCTTAAACAGCAAACCACTAGAAAAAGGAGATGTGTAAAAACAGTTTCAGATGAGAGAAGCCAGTTACTGACTTTGTCAGTCCTGAAACAGGCCTAAATTTTATTTTTTTTTTTCTTAAAAGCAGCCATAGTCTATGATACAGGATTGAGTCTGCTTTGTAGGGGCCAAAGGCTTTAAAAGAAACAGGACCTCACTTAAAGAACAAGCCAGTTAACGTGCAGAAATATCATTAATAATATGAAGCCAGGGAAGTCATGAATAGTAAAACTTCTCTTTGTTCCACAGCATTGCCTGTCGACGGTGTGTTGTGGTCGGTAATGGAGGAGTACTTCGAAATAAGACATTAGGGGAGAAAATTGACTCTTATGATGTCATAATAAGGTAAATGGTATCTCCTTTTCATTTTTTATACGTGGAGCAATGGGTAATTCTCCACGGCAGGTACTCTCTCTGCCCTTCTCTAGTTTCTGTGGTGGAGCCAAATCAGAAGGCTTGCTTTCTGCACAAATGACACATGATAAGCAATTGTGTGATTGTATTCTAAACCACCTTGGCCGAGTTCCCGTATGTGCTTGATCCCTCTGAGTTTAGAGGGTGAGTGCACCTGATAATTGCTCATCTGCTATGTAATGTGATCTGTAAATGCCGGGCTGCTTAACTTCCCTATACACAGACACAGTGTCTGTTGTGCAGACTAATGGTGCGTGTGGCAGCCACTGCACAGTAGGAACACGGGTGGGGCAGTCACTGATGTCTCTGTGCCTCTGTCCTCTGCAGAATGAATAATGGCCCTGTGATAGGGTACGAAGAGGATGTTGGGAGGAGGACGACTTTCCGCCTTTCTTACCCAGAATCCATCTTCTCAGATCCCATCCACTATGACCCTAATACCACTGTTGTTCTCATTGTCTTCAAACCACGGGACTTGAAGTGGCTTTGGGAGATACTAGGTGGTCAGAAAATAGTGAGTTCAATTATTCGTGCACCTTGCTCATCTTACCACACATCTCTCATGTGAAATACATGTTTGCTTTTAACCGTAGTCCTCCTAGCTGAGAGGAGCACTGGATCTCCTCCTAGTCAGTTTATTTAATATCCCTCTTCCATAAATGCATTTGTCTTCTTTCTAATGCACATATTTGATTAGTTCCTCACCACGAAGCAGTTTACCTCTGGGAAATAAATTTTTATCTTCTCCCTAGTGTTGTTTGATACTTCTAACATGCATGCTCCAGATATTTCCTAGATTATTTTACCCTGTGCACTTGGAGGAATTGCAGGATAATGTTGAAAGTGATCTCTCTCAGGAGGTCTTAAGTCCAAAATCTTTTTGAATCTTCTTCATTCAGGGCCAAGTTCAAATCCGTACTGGGTTCTCAGGGCATTGTCCAGGTAAATTTTGAGTATTTCCAAGGATATTTCTACAAACTCTCTTTCACTGCTTCAGCACACTTGCAGGAGAGAATTTCTCTTTGTCCTTTCACTGTGTCTCTCTGAGAAGAGTCTGATCTTGTCTTTGTAAACCCCTTCCAGATAGCTGAAGATGGGCTGAGCAAACCCAGCCTCCTCAGACCCTTTTTGTTTGCTGTGAGCTGTGGCCCCTTGGCTGTTGTAGTGGCCTTCTGCTGTTTGGCACACTCTCCTGCACAGAGGGAAGCCCAGCACAGCATTTGTGGGACTGCAGAAAGGCACAGTGCAAAGTACTTGAGAATGGTAACTTCTGTCTGCCTGTTGTCTATGCTCTAACTAATGTGGCCAGCACACAGGGAGCATTTATTGCCTCCAGGGCATGTTGTAGGTATGTGTTGTCCATCAGGGACCTTTCTGCAAAGCTGTTTTCCAGCCAGCTGGCCACTGCTGCGGCAGTGCGTTATCCTGTTGCAGGAGCAGGTGTTTATGAACTTAGGGAGGTTCAGCACTCTTCTTCTTTAACCTCATGCCCTTGGAGTTTACGCTGGTTAGAGTTGCTACAAAACTAAATTCAACTGTTTATAGCTGTCAAAAATGCGTATTTACTTGCCTGTTAACAGAGTGCAAAGGGCTTTTGGAAGAAACCAGCTCTGAATATGATCTACAAATCAAGTCAAATCAGGATTCTTGATCCCAGCATCACCAGGAAAACTGCTTATGAGTGGCTTCATTTCCCAACAAGGTTTCCTAAGAAGGAGGTATGCTTTCTTCTTTTGTGCCTTCTAGTTTTGTGCAACCAAATGTGTATTTAGAGGCAATTATATCTTTATTACAGTAGACTCTAATGTGGAAAACCTTTTAGGTTCGCATTAAAGTAGTTTGCCCTTTAGATGGTGCCTGAAAAGATGAGAAAAATGGAATCCAGGAAGAGAGTGTCTAGCCTCATGTGCGAAAAATACCTTTTTATGGATTCTGTAAGTGGTATGAAATAGGACTGCTTTCCCGACAGATGGAAAGTCTTTTACAAAACTGGGAAAGATGGGCAGGTAATGCAACGTGGCAGATCCAAAGAGCTTCTAGAAGTAATGTTGGGTGTTGTACAGTGTTTCTTAAAAAAAAAAAAAACAAAAAAACCAAGGCACACAAAACAACGAACAGATAAAGCCCCCCAAATAAACAGTGAAACATCCCCAAAAACCAAAGCACTGAAAATAACCCCATACCAAACTAACAAACCTCCCCAAAACCCCAGCAAACTGGTAATTCTAGCACTGCTGCAATTCCACACTCCTGGGGCTGGGGAAGGACTAGGGAACATAGAGGATATTCCAGCCCTGTGCTCATGATGAATGTCTGGCAGCATCGCTGTGCTTACTGATGTGATCCCAAGCATTGTAATGAGCTAACCAGCAATTTGGGCATAAAAATACATTTTAACTGTCAGTTCCTGATTGAAAAATGTTTTTGATGAAAGGTAAAGCTTCAAGCTGGAGACCTCCCTTGTGCGTTCAGGATCAACCATGTGCTGCTTAGCACAGATACAGTTCCCTGGGGTCACATCCCCACTTCAGCAACACCACCTAACTGACACGTGTGGAAATGTCTGACAGGCTGTCGCTGTGGAGTATCTGCCACAACTTCCTTCTGGTTTACTCTTTGTAATATTTGAGGGAGTGGACTTTTTTTGGTGGGGGGTGGGAAGGGGTAGGTTCTGTACCTCTTCCTAAAATTTCTTTCTGTTTTCTGAGCCTAATAGTGGCTTTTTTTCTCCCTTACTAACTCTCAAACTGGAATAGCTATTTTGGCTGCGTGCTTGCTTGGAGCTCTGTGGCATTTAAGCTTTTCAGCTGAGGGTGGGAAGAAAGGAGCATTAGTAGTTGGATGCCTGACTAATCTCCTAAATGCTCACAGAATGTGCATGACCTCCATAGGTCCAGAAATCCCTCCTGACTCTCGTGGGGCTCCCCTCTCTGTGGGAGTAGATGTTAAAAGCAATGCTGTCAGTGAGTCAGAGGTGTGCGTGGTGTCAGCTGGTACGGAGGCACAGGCCCCTTGGTCACCCTTTGCTCCTCCTGCCTTTGGGTGCCCCTGCACAGAGCTGGGTTAGAGTGTGACCATGCCTGGAGCCCCCTTCTGCTACCTCCATATCCTACTTATTTCATGCCAGGGGTTTTTTTGCAGTCCCTCATCCCTAGGCAGCAATGATCAATCTCAAGCATGCTCTTCCTCCCTTTTCCTCCCATCTTGGAAGTGGGTCATGGCTGGGAGACTGCACATCTGCACTGAGAGCCTGCACATCTGCAGTGGCCCTGGTACAGCTCGGTGAAGCTGCAGGTCACACCACGGGGGTTCCTGTGGGCAGGAAATTCTCACACTGGGGCCCTCTGTACCACTACTCGTCCCTGGGCTGGTGCTGCCTTCACTATCCTGTGCTTCAGCCACCTCTGCCTGCAGGAGATGCCAGTGATCGCTGTTGCTTTCCCTGCTGTCCCTGCCGTCCCTGCCTTTTCCATTAAACCAGTCTCACATTCCCAGTGTGCACATTAGTGCATAACCAGCAAGCATTTCTGATTGTTAGTAGAACCAAGAATAAAATCAGATATGTTGCTCCAGCTGCACTAAACTCAGAAAGTGTTGTGGAGTCATTGCAGGGCTGTGCCTATTCCCATTAAATAGGCTGAAAAAATTTAATTACAGGCCAAGGATATCTGGATATTTCATGATAGTACATCTTGAAAATAGCTGCTTTTAAATTCTATTCTTTTGAGGTGAATTTTATGATAGCTAAAGGTGAACAGAGCTAGTTACAACCCGTGATATTCCTGGTATTTCCCAATAGCATTAATCCTGACACGTAGCATTCCTGCCATAGTTTTGTGGTCCTGTTTAGTATGGATGTTGCAACAGAGTCACCACTAAGTTGATGATGTTGAGCCCCTAGGGCAGAAAGTTATTTTGTTCACTGGCAGGAGCTCTGGGCATAGTGCACATTTTAAGCAGATACTATTTCTGGAGTACTCCAGGAGCTGCATAAAGTTACCAAAAAATTCTCTGTAAAAGGTTCAAATCTGTGACTTCAGTTCTGCTTAAAAGAGCTGAGAATAGTAAGTTCTTCCTGGGGATTTTTCTGTTGTCATATGATACAAAGAAATACAGAGAGTGCATGTGCCTTTTCTACATACAGAGTTAGCCTGCTTCTTTTTCAGAGACAATCTGAGCCTTGGGTCAGGGTTCAAAAAAGCCCATGATTTTCTGCTCAATTTGAGGTTTGACTGCAGCTACTGAGAGCGTATAACTCATGTTATTTTAGCTAAGAAAAGCCTTGGTGCCTGAAGGTTTCGTCCATTTCTGGGGACACTTTTTCACCTTACCTTCATCTTAGTCGAATGAAAGGGTTCGTCTGTCTAAAAAAACTTGCCTCGTTTCCTTCCCCAGATCATGCTAGCCTCTGCTGCTGCGAAAGAAGTCATGTATCTGAGCGCAAGATAGGACAGATGGTTGCATGGAGCTCTTCTGTGCTTTTGTGAGAAATGCTAACTTTTGGTTAGGTGCTCTTAATTTTGCTCAGTTAAAACCTCTTTATGCCATGCTCTTTATTTTACATTGCTTTTACTTCTGAATTTATTGTAGGGAGAAATAAGTTTATTTACAGTTTTGTTTCTTCTAATGGGGATAGCAGGAGAAGGTCTAAAGCAAAATTCTTGCGGAATTGCCCTGCTTTGAAAAAATGCAAATTCAATCAAATTTGTGTAGTGCCAGCATTCATGCTTTTTTAATTTGGTGCTATGAAAATTTGGGGCATATCATGTTCTGTTCATCTGGATCTCCATCGTCTAGAAACTTCTGAACACATCTTGTAATTCAGTCAAATTTGAGGGGGTTGTAAATTGTTTTCCAGTGTAGTGAAGCTTAAACAATTTCATCAAAGTAGCTGAGCAGAGCAGTGGGGAGACCTTCCTGATGCCTCTGTGGAGGGGAAGGGCTACTCTCTGTGGGCTCAGCCCTCACTTAGAAACCAAGGGATCCCAGGGAAGGCTGACATGACAGACACCCTGGTCATGGGAAACCTGTGGGGGCAGTACCTTGTTCCTTTAGAGACAGGAGGGGATCAAACTGAAACCAAACATCTGTAGAAGACCCAGGCTGCCTGATTTGATTTCCCTTGTCTTTGTTCTTAAGGTCGCTGTTCCCATCAAGCTTCCAGGTATTTATGCGTGTGTTCTCTTTGTGTTTTGTTGTAGAAACCCAAGCATCCAACAACGGGGCTAATTGCCATTACACTGGCATTTCACATATGCCATGAAGTCCACCTGGCAGGCTTCAAGTACGACTTCACTGACAGAAATAGTTCTTTGCACTACTATGGCAATGACACCATGTCTCAGATGATGCAGGTAACTAACACTCATTTGTGCTGAGAGAAGTAGAGCTGGTAACTGGGGAAGGCAATTCAGTATAGAAGTGTGGACTGCAGGTCAGAAGGGTCTCCCACCTTCTCCTGGTTCAGCTGCTTGTGGGTTAATGTTGCTTGAATCTCTTCCTCTTTGCTGCTGTTTCTGAAAAAGCTAGATATTTATACTGGTGTCCCTTCTGCTGTACCATATTCTGCAACGTCTGCATGACATGTCCGTTTGTGTGTTGTGTTTTGCTTTGCTGGTGTTTTCCTTAGGCTGCATAGCTCTTGTCCTAGAGATGTCTTTGTTAGCACTGTCAGCACGAGTGGTGGTGTTTCTGTTTGTTCTCTTTTTCCGTGGCACCTACTTGTACCATATGTCATAGCTGTGAAACTCCTTAAAAGACAGAAGAGCAAAAAGGGAATGGAAGGAGTTAAGACCTATGAACTTGTATAGGTTGTGCATAGGAAAAGAACTGAATTTTGGAAACTGAAAGTAGAAAAGAGAAGTAGCTCTTGGAGGAGGGTAGGAAGAGAAGGAACTGCTTCCAGGAGGGGGAAGCCACAACTCAGCAGGAGAGGGAGCAGCAGGAGGCTGGCAAACATCAGGAATGCCTTCTCCCTGCTGCTTTGCTAAGGCCATGCGTCTGTTTTCTTTTATTCTCTTTTATGCTCTTGTATTCAGTTGCCTTCAGCTCTGTGTTCCAAGCAATCCCATCTCAGCCCTTCACCTCAGTGTGAAGTTTTCTTTTCCATTTGCCCAGAGCATATGGGTACCATTTTCTTCCACTTCGCTTTGCTGAAGAGGAAGGGGAGAGACAATGCCCATAGGAGCCTCTCATGTTTCTTTCAGAACTCCTAGATGCCTGCTGTTCTGGGATAATTTTCCTCTGACACTGAACTTGCCTTCCTTTAGAGGCTCCTCTGCAGGTGCTTTTTTGCAGCGTAGACTAAGTTTGAGTAAGGTTGATCATAAGTTGAATAGACATCCATAAGTTTCCTAAAATCTTGAAACTGTAAAAAACAAACTACTAAACAAAAATGCTCCCGTTAGTTTTTTAGTGGCATTAAATTATAAATACTATACTACATATGTATAGTATTCTATGCAGTATTTGTATTATACTCATTTTAATTCACGAGATTCAGTGTCTTCAGTAAATTTACTTGCCTTGTGCCACCCTCCACTAAACTTAGTGGTCTCCTGTGTATCCAGGATCTGGATATAGCACAGAAGATGGGTTGGTTTGGGGTTGCTGAAACTATATGGCAGGATGCATCTGAACTGCAAGTGCTTGATGTGCTTTCGAAGAACCTGCATTGAGCTTTCAGAATTACTCGTTTTCTGACTGCTTGTGCTGTAAATGTGGTTACACAGTTGTTGTTCTGAATAAGCAGGGCGAGGAGTTGGGAGACTTAATATGAGACCACATCTCACCCATTCTTATCACCAAAGGATTATCCTTTTTGTTTGTGTCCTTATGGAAATACCTAATCTAGTTTTGAACAACCTGTTTTCTTGGGAAACTGTGCTAAGCCTTTGCTATGAAGTCTTTTCCCCAGACCTTTCCTGTTCCTAGCATTTTCCAAGTATCACAGGTAATAGAACGGAATAGCCAAGTGATGCTGCTGGTTATAATTTGACTTTATAATTTATTTTATTATTCCCTCACATCTCTTTAGAATGAATATCACAACATCACCGCTGAGCAGAAATTTTTGAAGAAACTTATAGACAAGAACTTTGTGGTCAATTTGACGTGAAAGCTGAATGGAAAATACAAAGAACAATCACTATTTTCAAGATTTGAAAAATTTTTATTTTTTTGTATGACATTTTTATTTTTTAAGTGCAGCATAACTGTTTACTGTTTAAAAAGAGCCCAGAAACCTCATCAAGGCAAAAGCTTCTAAGCCTGAGGGTAGTGGACTGTTGCAAACAGAGTTAACTGAATTTCTGTGAAGCTATTTAATAGTGGGAAAAGCATGAAACTTTCAGCTGAAAGTATCAGGGATATATAAAAATGTGATGCACATCACGTACTTATCAGTGAGAACTCTTTCCAAATGATTAATTCTTTGGAATACCTTTGTTCCTCATGTTGTCCTCCAGAAGAATTCCACTGTCAAGAGACTGAGATGACCAGTGTTTAGTCGGTAGATGGATGTAAAGTCATGACTGTCTGTCTTTTAGTATGAAAATGGCTTTAAAACTATGCATCTAAATCATTACTGTGTGTTTTGGAGAAGGAGGAACATACAGACTGTACATGTTTTGTTCTGCCATACTCCTGAGGAGAGGATGTCCACCTTCAGCCAAGCAGCCACAGCTTCTGCACTGACGATCAACTCTGAACTTCCACCTTTGCCGAAGGTGAAGACCCTTTGTCTGATTTGTGGAGATGTTGGTGTTGACAATGCTTGTGTTGTACCCATTTTATGGGAAAATCATACTCCCTGTGCTGTGATCCAGTAAATTTTACAGTTGCTGACTTGACTTAAAAAAGAGGGAATATGAAGACTGAAGAGTTGTTCAAACTACCTGCATGTCAGCCCCCAGACCACAACAGAAACACAAGCTAGGACAGAGATGTTCACGCCTGAGTTTAGAGTCAATGCTTGTTGGAGTCCTAGTTCTTCAGGACAGGATCTCACATATTATTTTGTTGGCTCCTTAAAAATGGAGGTGGACTTTTCCAAATGAGGACAGTCTCCTTCCTCAGATGCTGTAATGCATCAATACAAGCAAGGAATACTCCCATTTTTGGCAGTAGAGTGTGGTAGGGAATATCCAGGATGTACCTCAGCTGAATTATCATTTGGCATCTGTTTACCTCTTCTTTCTTGACATTTAAGTATGTGGGTGAACTAAATAATTTAGCAGTGGGAACTTACTCGAGATTTTAATTGAAACATTTAATGGGTTTATGTTTCCTCTATTGGTTTGTCTCTGACAAGCCTGTGAATAAATTAAATCTGCCTGGGAAGGCACTTGACAACTGTCAAAGAAAAACAGTATGCTGTTCCAGTTCTCTTACAGGGCATGTATATAAATATTTTAATTATGGCAGAATTGCTGGAAGATTTTGTGGTTATCTTTCTCAATCACACCTGAAGAAAGCACAAAGAAGTCCACTTACAAGAAAATCTTTGAAGTTGGTAGAAATACCTTTGCTTTTAAATAAAAGTATATAGGAGTACATTTAGGAGTAATGCAAACAATTGCAGTATGAACACAAACCATGGTATTTGTTATTTTCAGAAGCTGAGGATTGCAAGAGTACTGAACACAATTCTTTTTTTTTTTTGCTGCAGCAATGTAGAGGAATAACCATTGAAGCAACCAAAGTCATCTTTCTTGTGGGGTGCAGTAGGTGTTTAAAAAAAAACAACCAAAAAAAAAAATCCCGAAACCACAAACACCTTCCCATAGTTCTCACTTCCATCTTTTGCTCCTTGGCTCTGCCATTTGGGAATTAGGGAGGGCAGTATGATTTGGAGAGGTGCCACAGCTCAAGGGGAGGAGGCTTGTGTTTTCACCCAATGATTCCTGAGCTTTGGCCTGTTTTGAGCAAGTTGGACATACCTGAAATAACTCCAGATGTCAGAAAAGTCTATGGCATGGGGTGGGGAAGGATGCAGTTGTGTCCCAGCAAGGGACAGGCTATGCCATGGTGTCTTGTCAGCTGTGTGTCCCTTGGGTGCAGCCGCAGACCGCTGTGCAGGGTGGCAGGGGGGAGTGTGGAGGAGAGGGGAGTGTGTGGGAGGTCCTGGGGCACTGGAACAGGTGACCCTGGTGGTGGAAATCAAGGAAACCACAATTTGTTCACCAGCTGGCAGAAGGGCTCTTACTTTTTTGTATTTCCTTTATTTTTTCCTGAGACTTTGAAGGGGTCTTTGCTTGAAAATCTGAATACAAACAGGTGGGGTTTCATGTAAGAAAACAGTGACAGTATTGTCTTTGTCTCTGCCAGCATTTCTTTCTCCTGGTTATTTCAGTTAATTAAAAAGGTTTGTATGTGATTCTGCAGCCCCAGACCTACAGTGATTTAAACTCCTGATGACAGTAATTCCACCTGAAAAAGCTGCTGTGGCAAGGCTTTTTGGAGACACAGCAGTATTATCCAAGCCCTTTTTGCCGAGGAGCCCCTGGTAGATCTTAGACTGTGTTGAGAGCCGAGGGTGGCAGAAGTGATGGGCTGCTCCTTCACCCTCACAATCCACGGTTGCTTCCAGAGCTGAGGCCACGGTTCTCCCAAAGGCTGCTGCCACGATCCAGCTGCATCCATGTAACATCTTGCAGTATGCTGTCCAGGAGGATTTTTTTTCCTAGGAGAGCTGCTGAATTTGCCCCAGACTTTGGGAGGAGAGTTCTTGTGATGGTGCAGGCTTCATCCCTCTGCTTCTCCACCCCTGTCTCCAGTGCAGGAAGTGGGTAGGGAGCTCTGCTTTTGAAGATGTAGTGATTTTCTCTGCTTTATTTCATCTCCAGAGGTGCTCTTCCCACTAATCTAAACTGATTCCTTCTCCTAATTTTTCTAGTGGGCTTTCTGCTTTTTGTGTGAGGATGGAATTTGGATTCTAACTGTAGCAGAACACACAAAATAATTGGGGGGAAAAAAAACCTTCATGGCAAACAAATGGTGCCTCCCAGACTCATTGTACTTAAAAAAAAATCCCTTTAGTCTTCTTCATTTTTGCCACATCAGCTTTTTGGTCTCCCCAAAATATATTTTTTTAAAGTAATGTTTGGTGTTCTTGATGAATTTAATATGCTCTCTACAAGCATCTATCCATATCAGCTGTTTCTTTCTATTTCTTAATAAGCCTCCCCATTTGTATGACTGAGTTACTTTCCAAATTAAGCAGTATTTCCAGGGGTATTTTTCCCCCACTTCTGTCCTGCTGCAAGGATGTTGAATCCGCCACAGTTATTGTCCCAGAGTGACTGGGAAATGTTTTGAACGAAACCTGTTCCCTCAGGACCAAGCCAAGAGCTGATGCTGCTGGTAAACCCCAGGGTATTAGGTCTTGGTTTTTTGGGGTTTTTTTTTGAAAGCCCGGCTTGCAGGCCAGTAGCTTTTCTCCTCAATAATAAGCAGTGAGCCAAGTAAAGAATATTTCTCCCCACAAGATGTTTTGTAGGATCCTGTGTACAGCAGCCCTGTTCCACCACCTGCTGCACACGCATCATTGCTGCTACACTGCCTGGAGGACAGGTCTTGCTTTGGCACTAACTTCATTCGGGCAGGAACACCCATGTGTAGTGTGTTTCTCAGCAGTGCTCACAGGTTGCTGTCTCTTCTGTCTGGGCACACGTTTTCACAGGTGTTTGCAGTACCAAAGACTTGACTTGGGGCTTTGAGAATAAAACAATAATGCTAACACCAAATATTTATGTCGTTTCTGAGAGTGCGCTGCTATTAAGACTTTCTTTTTCCCTTTTTACCATTCCTGAAAATGAAATCTCTGCACTGAAACTTCCCCTTAAAAGCTATCCATTTTTTTTATCACATCAGGATGTGAAGCTGCCAGTTTTGAATCCCAGGGTGCTGCCAGCTTTATTTCTGTGTCTGATAATGCTGAAACTGTATAGGTCCCCAGTGTTTCCCATCATTTTTCTATCTGAAGTTGGATGTTCTTCTCCCTTCTTACTCTCTCCTATTCTCTAGCAGCCTGCCAAATTTTTAGACAGCATCATCTTACACAAAAGGTGCTTTTGCATTTTATCTGCCACCCCTCTCAGAATGCTGCACTGTCAGAAAGACCCAGCTCTAAGATCCCAAACTATGCACAGAACAGGCAGGGTGACTGACACATGTTGGCTGAAAGCTCTGTTTGGCTCAGACTCTCAGGAGGTTTCTTTTGTTTTCTCTTGGGAAACTATTTTTTCCTGTGTTGTAATAATTAAGGGAAGTCACAGATTATTGCACTAAATATGAATCTGAGAGTGCCTAAAAGATGTTACTAAATGACATTTCCAGTGACTGTATAGGTTATAATAATACAGAATCACAAGTTTGGTGTTTAATTAGCATGTGGTACTTCTTGTTTCCAATGCCATACTTTCCTTTTTAGCAATGCCCTGGGAGGTAGTATAAATACCTTCACTTTTAAGTGGACTCTTGATTTTTAACTACATACAAAGCTCAACATATGTTTTTGGTATTGGGAAATACTTATTTTATTTGCCATTTGTCTTAAGTTTTATATGCCTTTAAAGTGCCACCTGTATTTCGAAGAATTCTTACAGTTGTTTCAAGTGAAATTTTGAATGCTACAAATGGAAGGAGATTATTTTCCTGTGAATAAACTGTTAAAGACAGTGCTTTCAGATTTATTTTTGCAAGGCCAGCGCTCTGTGTGGATGTGTGGGTGTGCCCAGGGCCATTACTACTGGTGTGTAAAGTACATGGTGTTGTCAGATACGGTATGAAGTTTTGGAACAAACTTTAGTGCTTCATAGAGCAAACAGCTGCAAGGTTTTGAACCTAGGTGGGCTGACTTTTACTGTGGGTGGAGATCTCACTCCAAGCTGAGTACAACCAGAGCTGGGACATGGTTTTTTTGGGTAAGATCAAGAGCAGGATCCTTTTGATTTGAAGTTTTCATTGTTTTTTGAGTCTTGCTTGTCTTGTTGTGGGCTATCAGGGGAATGCTAAAATAAGAGATGTAGAATGAAGATGTTGTGTGATAAAAAATTTCAGAAAGGGAAGATGGCTTTAGCTAGAAAGAGATGCTGATTGCAGTACTTTGCTCGTTATTTGTTTTCTCTTTCTCTGTGTGCAGTACAAATGAGATGCTGAGGGCTTCAGGGAGTCCAAGGGAGATTTAGGTAACAATTCCCTGGCACAGTAGGTATTCAGTGCATTCCTTTCAGTATGGAGAGTTGAGGAGTTCACCAGCTTGGAGGATATGCTTGTCTTTGAGGTGAGGTGGGGAAGCCACATCAGGAGAGCCAGTGATGCAGTGAGCATCTCATCCTGGGTAGCCAGTTCTGCCTTTTCAGGCGACACAAGCCCTTAGCAGCAGCCTCTGTGGCTGATTCCTTGGCTGCCCCTCTGCCTTTCGTCAGCTGCACTCCCACGTGGGCTCATGCTGAGTAGTACCTTGTCCCCACGGGCTGCCTGAGGGAGCCCCACCCGCTTCATGTTCCCCCCAGACTCTGCTGTGCCCTCCCACCAAATGGGATGTGTTTTCTCCATGGCTTAGAGCATATTTTGCCAGGAGATGGGACCTAGAGAAAAGGGGGTGTCTCTTACTAATTTTTTCCCCCCATATATCAGGCTGCCAGCGATTTCAGAGAGTCCTTGTGGTCTGATACATGAATTCAGCCCGTTCAATGTTCCTTCTGATAGTTCTGATTGAAAACAGAATTGGTTTTTTGGTTTTATTTTTAAAGATATTTAATAAGATATTTTTTTCAAATCAGTACAAAAATTTTAAATACAAAATTATTTGCTTTTGACATATCTCATATATTCTGGGAACATACTGAAGTCACCAGTGTCTGGTAAACTGTCTGTCCATTCCTGCCACCGTTCCATAAAATTTCTGAGATAAAGCACCACATTATATCACTGGAGTCCTTAGTCAATGTTAGACTGCATTAAACTCTGCATTTAAATAATGGTAATGCCAGTTAAATCCAATCTTAGTTCTGCATGAAAAATCTAGTTCATTTTTGAATCAAAAGCGGTAGCGGTAGCTAAAGACATCGAAGAAGTGATGAGCACTTAATTCTTTGAACTAGCGCAGCAGGGTGTGATGTGCAGCACTTTACAGGGAACCACAGCAAGGTCCACTGCCCTTTGGAAACAGAACACTTGTTGAGGTGAGATTAGCACCATTGATGAGCAGACAGAGACTTCGTGCACAGAAGTCGCTGTCCTCAAGTACAGAAAAGTGTTGAGGCCTGCGGGTTCTCCTTGACAACTGGTAACATATAAATAAGGATTGGAAATCAGCTTTTAGTTAGAACCAAGTTCTCGGATAAATTTGCGTGATCAGTATTGCTGGTAAAGTTACTGGTTGATCTCAAGCAGCAAATCAGCTAAGCAAACAGCTACTTCTGCTTTGCCTAGTCATTGAAGAGCAAACTGATTCAGCTTTTGCTGAGTGGCAGAATACGTGTCTCTTCTGACAAGCCAAATGGGTTCTTGGTACAAGCACAGAAATCCAAGCAAATTTATGCCACCCTGAAGTACCGCCACGTGTTGGCCAAAACATCTCAATGACATGGCACAAAGTAAATGCGGAAGATTTAACTCATCTACTTGAGCTGTGTGTATAGAGATGGAGACTTTTCAAGTGCTGTGGCATTTGGAGGTGAAACCAGTGCCTGCTGGAGTCAGTGGTGACATTTTAGGTCTGCTGGAGAAGGCTCAGGGGAAATAGTTACGCTATCAGGATTTCTCTTCCATCATAAATAATTTGTTCAGGAAAAAAAACACACCTGCAGGATTATTTTATATGGGGGAAGGGAAATACAGGTCTCCAGCTAAGAGAACCTTTGCTTGTCGAGCAGACCTGCTGTCAGAAACCCAAGAAAACCCCCACCTAGTCAAATAAGCCACTCAAATTTTTAAAAATAATTAGAGACTGACCTACTCTGGTTTAAGGCACTGTTTTTCATCTTAAAACTATGATCAATGCAACAGGAGTGAGTGACATACACTGATTTGAACTTTAGTACTGAATTACTGTGAATGAAATTAAGTAAGCATGGCACTGCAGAAGTATATAAGGTACAGCTAATATGTCCCCCTTGGGTGCAAAACAACTGTTTATGAACCTGATACACATCTTTAGATATGTTCACCACACCTTTTTTTTTATAACTAGCTGTGCATAATGTTAAACTTCGTATTTATTTTTTTGGTTTTGTACAAGATGGTCCAGAATGGTCATAAAATGCACCTTTTGTGGTATAAAAGATTGAAGCAGAGGAGAAAGGTTTTGATTTTGTGTGTGTGTGTGTTGTGTGTGTGTCTGTTTGTTTTGTTTTACATGGGATACAATAAATATCCTGAAAAAGACGAATGAACGTACTGCCCGGCATAGAGTCCTGCCGCCTGCTCGGATGGCATCTGAACGTAAACCTTGTCTCCAGGCATCAGCTGCACCACGGCACTGCCCGAAGCCTGGTCCAGGAACCCCTTCTTGTACTCGTCGTAGGTGTACATGAGCGGCTCGTTGTTCTTGTACAGCGCCACCCACACGTTGGCGCCTTTACAGTGGACGTGGTAGGCGAAGTAGTAGACGCCGGGGATCTCGCAGGTGAAGATCCCCGTCTGGGGGTTGTAGTTCTGCCGGCCGTTGTACAGGAGCTTGTCGAACTTCACGGGCACCCCGACGCGGGGGAAGGGGGTGAGGAGCTCTGCCGTGAACGCGGGCATCTCGTAGACAACGCCGCCAGCCTTGCCCTTCTTGCCCTTGTAGCCATAGGGGGGCTTCAAGCCTTCTATCCCTGGCCCCACCTCAGGCAGGTACTGTCCCACGGCTGGTGGAGTGGGTGGGATGATGACTGGCGGGCCTGGGGGCCCGGGGGGGCCCGGTGGCCCCTGGAGCCCCGGCTGGCCTGGAGGACCGAGGGCCCCAGGCTTTCCCGGGGGTCCCTGCAGCCCCGCAGCACCAGGTTTGCCTACCCCAGGGAAGCCAGGGGGGCCGGGCATGCCTGGCTCGCCTTTCGCCCCTGGCAGCCCGGGGGGACCGATGGGGCCACTGGGTCCCGCGATGCCTGGGATGCCCGAGGGGCCTTGAAGGCCCTGGGCACCGGGGAGCCCGGGCTCGCCCTTTGGCCCCACAAGCCCTGGGACACCCGGCAGCCCTGGCAACCCTTTGTGTCCGGCTTCCCCCTTGGGTCCTGTGGGGCCCGGCAGCCCCCGCAGGCCAGGGCCACCCACTTCCCCAGGAAAGCCTGGCTTTCCTGGAAAACCCTGCAGGCCAGGTTCTCCCTTGGGGCCGACTGGTCCTGGGGGCCCTACGGCACCCCCCTCCCCTTTAGGTCCCGGGAAACCAGCGGCCCCTGGGGGGCCCATGATGCCCGGCAGTCCTGGTTGGCCTGGCTCCCCTGGTGGCCCTGCCATGCCAGGTGGCCCCGCATGGCCCTTCTCCCCCTTCGGCCCCAGGGGGCCAGGCAGACCACCCACACCTCGTTCCCCTTTGGGCCCGGGGAAGCCCGGCTTCCCAACCCCAGGGAGGCCAGGAGGCCCTGGCAGGCCTGGCAATCCCTGCTCCCCTTTGCCGCCCGGGAAGCCCGGCTGGCCAGGCATGCCGTCCTGGCCTGGTTTGCCAATGCCAGGTGGGCCGGGAGGGCCTTGGATCCCGGGGGCCCCTGGAGGCCCCTGCAGCCCTAACTCTCCTGGGGGGCCGGGTTTGCCCAGGGGTCCCTGTGGGCCAGGGAAGCCAACCATGCCTGGTTTGCCGACCCCTGGCAGCCCCACGGGGCCGGGGGGACCAGGCAGCCCGGGTGGGCCCTTCAAACCTGGCAAACCCGGGATCCCGACCCCCTTCTCCCCTTTTGGCCCTGGGATCCCAGGGATTCCTGGTGGCCCTTTCATCCCAGGCTCACCCTTTGGCCCTGGCTGTCCCTGCAGCCCCGGAGGACCCGCTTTCCCTATGCCAGGAAGTCCATGAGGCCCTGGTGGTCCTTGCGGTCCGGGTATCCCCATGGGCCCAATCTCCCCCTTCGGCCCCACCTCCCCTCTTGGCCCTGGGGGCCCCATGACCCCCGGTTTTCCTGGCATCCCTGGCAAACCCGGCTTTCCAATTCCTGGGTATCCTTGCGGGCCTGGTTTTCCTTTGGCTCCTGGCACACCATGACCTGGTAATCCTGGTGGCCCTGGTGGCCCTCTTGGTCCAGGCTCACCGGGGGGGCCTTGCTCACCCCTCAGACTGCGTATGGGAATTTCTGAGTCAGGAAGAAAAGAAAAAGAAAGGGCGGGGAGAGAGAGATAAAAGGTGATTGCAATCACATCCTTCAAAAAACAGGCAGTTTTGAATTGAACATGCTTTGTATGATACCTCATGAGTTTGTGGTAGACAGAGACAGCTAGCAAGTTACAGGTTGGTGTTGAGAATGAAGACCATGTTATTACTGTTTTGCATACTCCAAACTTCCATGCTTCTGTTGCCAAAAAATAATTACTGTGCATCATATGTAAAAGCCATTTGCGCTTTGCTGGTGTTTTCCACCTATACAATCTTAAACAGCAAAACCTGCATTTTGTCCTATGTTGCTGTAGATTAATGTACCTTTAAGCGTTTTTGCAGGAAACTCGGTGCTCTCGTGCTGTGGAAGGAGTCCTGGCCTAAAAGTGCTTTTTCTGGAGGGGCTTAAATGAGCAAGATCAATTTTAAAAGATTGTATTGGTAACAAGTTTATACCTAGGTATGTCTGTATTTTCATCGAGGCTTTGGTTCCCATTAAAGTATTACTGGAAACCTACAGCCTTAATCAGCACTTCTCTTTTGGCACAGCCATGTCTAGTTATGGCTCTTCTAAACACTGCAAAATGTTTGTATTGTCCAAACCCACATTTTTGTGTATGTGACCACTTATCATTGCAGATCAGGGTTGGGAAGTTGCTGCTGGGGTTGGTTGCTTTTCAAGCTGCAAGTTTTTTGGGTTAAGTGGAAACTATTTCCAGCTCTAAAATGGGTAAAAAAGTGAGAGGTGTGGGGAAGGACGGGAGATGAGGTTTCAGGACAAGAGAATTAACTGTTCTTTGGGAGGCAGAAACATATGTTGTGTTTTACGCACGTCAAAAACCTTTGCTCACAAGATACGTTGATTTTAATACAGCCAATGGTGCTTGTTCAGACACTCCAAAAATAGGCCCTGAAATCTTCCATTTCTGTCTGAAGTCAGTGGAGGCTGTGGTTAGCTGAAGCCTCAGTAAGACAAGGTTAATCAGCTTGTCTGCAGTCGCACAGACACTGCTGGTCCTCACAAGGATTTTATGTCACTGGATGTTTCTGGTCACCCTTTGCATTTTGGACTTTTTTTCTTGTTTTCTTAAATATCTTAATACTGTCCAAATTTCCTTTACTGAATAGGGAAAGTGCTTGTACGTTCTGACTTCTGCATTAATCCTCTGTACTTTCAATGCCTCTGTAACACCCATAAATAACCTACAGAAAGAGGACTCCAGAGTTAGAAGAGCAATTGTATGTTTTTATCTGCAAACCTCTAAATCACAGGGTCTGGACAAATTCAGACAAAACGGTGATGTTCCCATAAATTCAAATCTTGGGGCTGTTAGCTCATACGTCTGGTTGCAGTGAGAGCAGGAGCAGATCCAGACAGGACCCTGGGCCATCATTTGAAGCTCTAACAGAGGGTTTTCTGCGAACAGGTGGGATGGCAAGGTTTTTCCTAGCGTTGAACCAGCGCCTGAGCAAACCTGGGGCCAGCCCTGTCTGCTGGAGGCTCATTGCAGGTAGGGCTGCTCAGAGGCTGTGCCACAGCCCAGGGGATGACCGTGGTCTTGTGCTGGTGACCCTGAGCTGCCCCACAGCTCCCATGAACCTGTTTTGTCCACCTGTGGCCAGGTGCCAGCCTGGCCAGTCCTTTGGGCACAAGGGTGCTGTACCCAGCCTGCAGCAGCCTGCTCCAATGTTTAGTTTCCCCATGGCAAACAGTGCTCTGGCACACCAGATGGGCCCATGCAGGAGTGGAGAGGGACACACTGACCTACCTTTCTCTTTCTTGGGAGCCATATCCTTGCCGAGCATGGGCATCTGCGGGACCTCCTTCCTGTACTGAGGCAGATGGGGGTACTCCTTCCCATACTGCATGTGGGGCACCTCCTTGCCCAGGTGCTGCATCGGGATGCCTTCTTTGCCCAGTGGCATGTGAGGTACTTGTTGTCCGAGGGGTTGGTACTGGGGCACCTGAGGTGGCAGCTGCTTGATCCCATAGTAGGCACCACCTTGAGCGGACCTCACCAGTTCTAGGTAAACAGTGACAGCCACTGCCAGCAGCTGCACAGGGAAGAGCAGTGCAGCCATCACCTGTGAAAAGCACCACAAAATACACAGTTGGCAGAAGATGTTTTTTTGGGGTTGTGCATTTCCCATTAGGGCAATCTGCTTTCATTTTCTGCAGCAAACTGGACCTAAATCTCTGCAAACTGGCCCTGGTTTGTGTGCTGCCCTGGAGGACATCCTGCAGCAGGCCTGTATCTCGTTTACTGGAGGCTCTACTCAAGCAGTACTATTACAGTAAATGCCCTTACATGTATTCAGTTTTATGCTATCCCAGAGGTGCCGTCTGTGGTTTCTCCACACAGGGACCTGCTCTGAGTTTGCTGCTTTCTCACTTGCATTGGTGCCACAGCACAGCTTTGGGGAGCTCCGCTGCAAGCTCTGGCACAGGGGAAGAGCAGGCAGGGGATGTGGGGCTCTCCTAAATGCTTTCTGCCCAAGGAAGCCGTATTGTCAGTGCTCTTTCTGCTTTCCACAGCAATGAAAGCTCTGTTTCTGCAGCTTAAATCTGTGCCTAGGATTGTGCCCCATGGCTGCAGCATCCAAGGACTGTCTGTTTCTTTCACAGCTCCTTGCCAGCTCTCCTCTTAGCTGGGCTGGGATCCTTTCAGCCTCCTCCCAGAAGAAGTGGGCCTGTTTGGGCCACCACTGCTCCAGGTAGGATCAGCCAACCCAAGCCTTTCTCTCAGAGTGTTCAACTGTTTTCTAAAGGTCTCCCCCACTGCAGATCCTGGCCTGTCGCAAGGCAGCCCATCCCAGCAGCTCACCAGTCCTGCTAATACAGCAGAACGGGGTTGGGCTTTTTCTCTTTTACTTTCTTATCAAAATGTTAGCTTGGGACTTCTTGTCCCATCTGCTGTTGGATTTTCTTTTTGCAGTTAAGGGCATTACCATCAGCTGAGCAGCAAATTAGGAACCGGGAGCTCCCTGAAGTAGCGCAAATTAAGGGACAGCATGTGGTAAAAAGAGAGGGTGTGTTGGAGTATTTTGCCCCACAACCAAATCCGGCATGCAAGTCCTGCCGTTTTCAAACACACATGGCAGTTGCCAGACCTCATGGCTGTTGCCACAGTCCCTGTTTTCCTACCATGCAAAGATACCTTGCAGCCAACCTGGGTGCATTTCCGGGTCGTTTGTGCATTCCCTGTGCACTTCCAGGTCATTCATGCTCCAGATCTTTGCCGAAGTGCTTGCTGGGACTTGCTCCCAGCAGCTGCTGTGCTCTGGTGTGATGAGGGTGGCCTGAGGAGGCAACAAGGGCTTTGTGCCACCTGCTTATTTTCCTGTCCTTCCCCAGCAGCCTGGCTTGACATAGAGGACAAAAAAGCACCTCGGTGTGGGGCAAAGGGACTCAGCTCTGTGCCCCTATGTCTGGGCAGTGTCTTTTATGGGGAGAGGCTTTGGCCTGTGTGTCCTCTAGGCTTTATGTTTTGCTCCTGCTTGAAGTTTCCCATTCACTTTGCATTAGCAAAGCACCTGGGGAAATGCTTGCTGCTCTTTTAAAACATTTTCCCTTCATTTTGTTCTATGAGATTTAATCTCTAAATGGAAATTGGTGTATAATCATTATTGAAGGTGTAAGTGGACACTAGATCAAAATCATGTAGTTGTAACAACAAGCAGGCGGTTATTATTTTCAATAATGATCATATCTACACATATGAACTACAGAAAAGGTGGAAGTATGTGTTAACAGCAAATCAAACCTTTTCAGAAAATGAAATACTATTAATAAACACTAGATGGAGCATATGTTGCACAGCTGAGTTTCTGCAGTCACTTTCCCTCCCAGAAATTCTTGGACATAACCAGCTGCCATGTGGCAAAGAAAACCGGAGCCAAGATGTACAGGAGTTTTTAAGTGTAACTAAAGCCCAAGCACAGTCGCTCATCGTTGTTCAGCAAAGCATTTCAGCAAATGCTTCTCTTCAGTGAGTTTAATGTGGCTTTTAGCCCACAGCTGGCTGTGCTGCTGTGAGCTAAAGGATTAGGGCCTTGGGACGTGGTGTTTCTGCTTCAAGTTCAGTGGCGAGCTTTGGAGTGGGAGGACAGCCTGTGCATGATCAGTTACTGTGGCTCGGCTGGGGTGTGGTGACTGAACTAACCCAGTACAGCTTCATCTGGGCACATGGACCCCAAGCAACCTTTTCTTTCTTTTTCTTTTTTTGGTGGCGGGGGTTGCGGGGAAACAGGAATACATCCCCCTTCTTGTCTTTCTTGGCCTTGCTGCTCCTTTCTGTACAGAATGAGTAACTTGAAACACCTTTGCCTCTCTGTAGCTGAATAGGGTAATGCCTGAATAGGGTAATGCCTGTCTTAGTTTGCAGGGAAAATCCCAGTCACTAGAAATTCTGCAGTATTCTCTGCATCTCTCTCAAAGGAAAAGCATTATCTGTATGAAGGGAGAAATGCAGTAAAACCTTTAAAAAATTACAAGATACTGGATGATACAGGATTGTTTTTGAAACCTACTAGTATGAAGGGGAAGGTGGATCTTGAAGAGCGAGGTTATCAAATCAGCTTCTTGGCTACTTTGTTGTTCTGGTGGCCAGTTTTGGGGGGATTGTTTTTTTAAAAAAGATAACTTCAGTGGAATAAGTAGAGGGGGAAATAGGTAAAATTCCTTTGGATGAGATTTTTCTCCTTGTTTTTATTACAAAACATGGGCTTTGTGTGCGAGTGGGAGGTATTTGAAATAATTGAAAAAAAGTTCCTACGGGGAGACACCAGCCTGCCTGCAGCTCAGGGTGAACTCAGCCTCCTGCTGCTTGTGCCAGGCTGGCCTGGCCCTGCCAAGTGTCACGCAACGCACCTGCACTGGAACAGGCACGACCACGTGGCACATGAGGTGGTTTTGTGTGCGCACATGGAAAGTCTGAGGGAGATCAGGCAAGACTTGTAGAGATAGGAAGGCTCCAGAGAATGAGGTGATCTCACCACATCTGTGTTTCCTGTAGTGTTTTTTGACTCATCCATAACCCAACCAGTGTGGCCGGGAAATGACAGATTGCTTCTCATGTATTGATTTTGGCTGGGGCTGGTGCCTGTGACTAGCTGAGGTGGAAGGCGGGGATTTATTTACTGAACAACCTTGGGCTAGATGGGACTTGGCTGACATCTTTGTGGGAGTAGGTCAGAGCCTCCCCTGTGGCCTTGTGAGCTGTGAGGGGCTTGGGATCTGCCACCGGTTGGAGACGCAGCCTCTGTTTGGTACCGTCTGCACAGCTCGTCTGCACCTGCTCCCAAAGGAAGGAGGGATCAGGCAAAATTAGTCTTGATGAGAAATGTGGTAGAGTCATGTGTGCTGCTGCTGGATTATTGCTGTCAGATACCATCACTACAGGGAAAGCCTGCCCAGAAGCATGAGGGATGCCGGGGATAGTCCTTCAGTGTTTCCATTCATTGCCTGTCTCATCCTACTCAGCTTCTCTAAAACGTTATTTCTGTACTGAGGGAGGTTGAAGGTGTATTTTTTCTGCCTTGCAGTTTGTTTCTGAATGCCTGGGTGCACAGCTCTAGTTCAAAGACCTCTCTAGGAAACCACCAGCATCTTTAAATGCGTAAAAGCTACTCGAAATCTTGCTCCTGGTTTTCAAAAGTAGCCTATAGATGCTCAATGTTTGACAGGTCCTCCAGAGCTTCTGAACAGCAAAAGGAGATTTTTTCCCAGTGGTGACAGAACTCAGGAAAATAGTGAGGAGGAGAAAAATCGGTGTTAAAGATGCAGCCAAAGACTTCCCACCCCCTTCACCCAAATCCCAGCAATTTAGGTATCACTTCCAAATCCATTCATGTAATGCGGTCTGACGTGCTTTCAAAGGTGACTGTTGGAGCAATAATTTTGATTGGGATTTTCCACGAGTTTTGTCAGAAAGCAGTAGGAATGTGTCTGTGTATTTGTGGCAGGTAAATAAGAGCACATGTGCACCTTTAGAGAAGCCAAGGGCTTGGAGAAAGCAAAGTTTTACTGTAACTTTGGATGCTTGGAGGGAAGATGGAGGAGAGGAGCAACTGAGCCTTCCCACCATGTGACATGTCATTTGCACCAGTCATTCAGATTAAGCCACAACAAACATTTTGCTTTACCTAGAGTGGGACAAGATGCTTGAGGGGAAGGAACATTTTGCTAAACCACAGTGTTTAGCTGCTTGTGTGTGAAGGCATCTGGTTGGCTCTGTGGGTGAAATAGAGTCCCTGAAAAAACACATTTTTACAGGCAAAGCTTGAGTGAGAACATTTCTCAATAATCTCTTTGGTAGAGCTGTCCTCCTGAGAAACTAGAAAGGACCTTCCTCTGGCTATTTGAGTTTGTCAGCAGAAACAGGAGACAAAACAAAATGTACCAGCAGTCATAATTCTTAAATTGGTGTGAAGAAATAATGGCTGGTTTAGCCTAATTATGTAAAGAATGTATGGAAAGAATGATGCCCATTCACTTGGGACTTGAAATCATAAGTGGACTTGAAAAAGAGTGGAAACTAGACCTTGATTTATTGGTTCTTGCAGGAAAGCCATCACTCTGCAACAAACATCGGGTTGTCTCAGAACCTTTAAGATACTCGGCCAGAGACTACCCCCATGGGCTTAATTTACCACTGCTTGCTTTTGAATTGCCGTATTTCCCAAATAGGCATAAGGCATTAGTAGATCTCCGTGACCTGAAGTCTTTTCCCTGTGGTCCCTTCCACAGGGGCTGCCTGAAGCTGCAGGGACCAGTTCCCCACTGCACTGGGGGGATGGACTTGCTAGCACTCTGGTTTCCACATGGAAAATGACTGCTGCAAAATAAAAATCCTAGTGACTCTGGAGATTTCATTCCCAGAAGAGTGCTACTAAAAAAAATAGATGATAAAAAGCTAAGCTCTCCAGGGTGTTTTTGTCTTAAGATCAGAAGTGGTTAGGGTGGCTTCTGGGATGACCTTTGATAACAGATTCTATTACCAAGTATCTGCAGTGGTGTATCCAGGGATGGCTCTGCTACTGGGGACAGGCGATCCAATCCCACGGGAACATTATAAACCTCACTAAAGTCTCTGTCATACAGAGACATGCAGGAGCAGTATAATGGCAGACAGAGTGTGAAGGTGCATAAGGAGCAGCCCCACTGCATTGCAGCAAGCTGGTGGGTGAGGTGCACAGCTGCTCTCTGCGGGGTTTCCACTGGCTGGCCCCCAGTTCATACACAATTGGTACATGGCAGCTCATAGGGCGTCAAAGAGGGGCTTGTAAGAGAGAAGTGAAGTCCTCACAAAGTGATAGCACTTTTTTTGTGTGTTTTCATTTTTAGTGCTAGTTTGGGAACAAGTACCTATCCTGTCCCTGCTTTCTATAATACAGATCCCTTAAACCACTGGGTTACGCTTGCAAACATGCGCACACCCCCACCACATACATATTTTTCTTAAGGTCTCCACCACATGAAAAGCATTGGATTAAGCACTGGGCTTATAAATTGGGGGTGGGGGTGTTAGCATTTGTAAATTAATTCTGTTAGCCAGCTCCCTTTTTGGGAAGAATTCTCACCACAAAAGGAGAAGAGCAGCTATCAAGGCCTTAGTTCCTGTAGTGAACTAAGCTACTTCTATCCAGTAAATAGCTGTGGTGACTTCAAGGATGGGGTGTTTTTAGATGTGAAAATCAAGCCAATGTTGATTGTTGTTCTCAGCAGTGGTGCTGCACAGTGTAGGTGACTTGAGCAGTGAATTTCCCAGCACACTGTTGTCCACAGTTTTCAAAGACACTATTGCATAACTTTATCACAGCTAAACTTCATCTCTGGATCATTAACTCCTTTGAGGACTAACCTGTCAGTCAGTGAGTACTTTCTGAAGAGAACTGAGGATAGTCTCTACTGTACAGAGACTGAATTTTTGTGGGAACTTGTGTTTTCAGGGACAGGAGTAAACAAAACCTTCTGCATACCAAATTATTTTGTACATGCTTAAGAGCTTAGAGCCATTAAATGCACACATTACCACTCTTCTGTCTTTGTGTGCCAAACAAGTCTTTATGTCTTTTGGACAGATGTTTTCAAATTTGCCAGCAAACTAATTAAACACAATGTAGGGGATTTCTTTTTGCGAATTCAATCATATTCCACCTAAAAGCAAGGAGTGAAGGCAACCAAATATACCTTGACATGGATTTCCTCTGCAAGTTAACCTGTTTTGTAACGCAAATTAACACTAGCTACACTGATTTAGTCTTAATTTTCCGCAGTGAAGAGCAGGAGGACAGTAAAGGAGAGCACAGCCCCCGTGCAAGGACCCAGCCATGCAATTGGCACGAGGTGGTTGATCTATGCCCCAGCAGGTCTGGGGTCCTGCACAATTTTGCTTGTAACAGTGCCTAAAGCTCCACTGAAGGCAATACCTATTTCTTGAGTAGGTGAAGAATTTACCTTGCTAAAGTGTCTGTAAGGGCTTGTGCATTCAGTACGGGGGAAGGTAGGATTTATGGTAAATGGAATCCTGCCTTTTTGCTTCTTGTGAAACTCTCCCAAAGAGATCAGGTTTATTTTTTTTCCCCTCCCTCCTTTTCACTGTCCCCTCCAAGGAAACAAAGTAGTCCCAAGTGTCTGTGTTCAGTTTAGATTACCAAGAAATAGCTATTGTTCAGTATGTTAAAAATAAATTAAATCATATTTTGCTCAAGGTCTAACAACTGTGTCTGATTATCATGTGGTATTTACTAAATCTAAAGCAGTCATAACAAGTATTGTCATAATAAACATTTTAAAATACATGCATGCATAAACCTGCTGCTAATGGGGAATATTCAACACGTGGCAGATGCTTGTTTCTAGGTTTTTTAAAATTCAAAATGGTGCCTAGAGTTTCTTTCTTAGAGAAGTGCGATAACTGCTAAATAAATGGCTTCATCTTAAAAACCAACAGTCATCCATAAGCTATCTTAGGCTTCAGTGGTAATTATATGATCGTTTCTTGCAGTGCCTGGGGAGGTCTCTGTTTATCCATTTGTAAATGCTTTTCCTGAAACAAAGCACTTGCCTCTGCTCCAGTTTATCTGCAGACACATTCATGTGCGGGCCCACTCTGAAAGATCACCCAGCTCTCGGTATAAAAATGGCACCCTTGGGCTTCCCCAGTTTCTTACTTCCAGACAGACTATATCTGCTTGTGGGCCTGTATCTGTTGCTTGTGTGCAGGTATTTATGTGTGCCTTTGTGTGAAAACACACCCCTGCATTGGAAGCAGCCACAATGAGAAGGAGATTTTAGCCCACGCACACATAATTATGTTGCCTCTAGCCTTCTCCCCATGCCCAGTGTGCTATGAGCCTACCTATGTGGGCTCAGGCAGGCATCTCCTCATCTCTCTGCAGATCTGGGCATGATGAAATTGGCACCACCACAACCCCAACTCCCATGCACGGGGCTCTGCTGACTCAGCACAAACAGGAAGGTCACAATTTATGATGATATTAAGATACTTGGCGCTGGTAATTGATTTCCAGGCGGGTTCGTCTCTTGCATGTTTTTTAGGATCTGGCATAGATGCTGTTTGCTGGAAAATGCCTGAAAGCTACTTGGAGTCAGATGGCAGGGAGCCGTGACAAGGATCAGTAAGTTGGGCACCGCAGGCCGGGTGACCACAGTCCCCAGGGACGCAGCTCTCTTGCCTGGTGGCGTGTACTCGTTTGCACAAGTCGGTGCCTGACCTCAGGCTGGGGAGGAAGGACCAGCACGGGGAAATGTTTGCAGAAAAGTATGCGACTTTAATTATGGGATTAGCATTAATTATAGGTAGGATTTAGCAAATACCTGCCTTTGAATACGTTTTCCTGTTCTCTGCCATACGGCATGCGCTCGAATCCTCTGCCTAATGCTCCCTTCTGGGCAATTTGCCTGCAGTGTTGGTGGCAGGCAGATTTGATGGAGACACTTAAATGACTGCCACTAGATCCCCATTCAGCGATCGGCAGCGTGAGGCACACAAATCCGGACCCAATAACGTGGAACACACAAAGTGATCAAAGTGCAGAGCTGCCTCCCAACTTATCAGCACGGAATCGCGCTGCTGGCGTGGAGCCTGGGGCTGGCCGCCGATGCGTCCGAGCACAGACTGTTTGTTCAACGTGGGAACTGCGCTGAGGGCTCCTTCTCCGCAGGGCTGGTGCTACCGAGCACTGCAGAAGGAGCTCCCCGCGGGCCACAGCCACTGACAACGTCCAAGGAATTCGCCTTATCGGATGGAACGGGTTTGCCATGCGCCACACACTGGAAAGGAGGCTGGTTTTCATGGAAGTGCTTTTATAGTCAACCAACCATTTCCTAGGGGTGTTGTTGATTTGGGGATTGTTTTGGTGAGAAGGCTTCACATCTACTGCCAGTCCACTAAGTCCAAAATAATGCAAAGGCAAACAACTTGTGATGTGCTTCAGACTGAAGTGTGTGATCCAGTAGGCTGAACCTTGAGGTGCTGATAATGAACTATGGTGACTGCTGGTTGCAAAGCAGTGTGAACTGCAGGCTTCCTTTGGAAACCTCCCTTCTCAGCTGTCGCTCATCATTCTTGGCCTCACTGTGCCCTGGGATAGGTTGGGCTGACTGCCTGCAGCAGAAGTCTCCCAAATTTTCATGGTACAATTGTTTGTGCGTTGTTATGGTACGATAGTTTGCAAAGTATCACAGCATTTTACTGTTTTTATCCAAAGCAGTGCCTCTAGCAGTGCTGCTATAAATTATACTCACTGGTAGAAGTGTAAAAAGTTTCCACTTCACTACTACTTGGGTCAGCCAGCTACAGCTTTGTGAACAAGCCACAAACTAGCAATTGGCCCTAAATGACAAGTGAATAATCTGCACAGTTCAGTTGAACTTGTTAGTCGGTAGAATGCTACATCAGATGTATGGGAGTAGATGGAAGTCGGGGAAGAAGACTTTCTGTGACAATTAATAAACTCAAGTATATCCTGAATCTTTGGCCAAATACACATAAGTGGCAGAATGTTATTCTGAAGGATATTTACCAGTTTTACTGGTTAGAGAACTCTTAGTTTCTCATTTGCTTAATTATATTATTGTACTAAAAGCAGAAAAAAATGGTCAGCTTTGTGAAGGTGCACTGAGTCTTGAATCTGTCTATATATATTTTATTCTAATATGGCATGGTTTAGGATTTTCTGTCTTCTGTCTGGGAGGCTTGCTTAGAAAAGGAGCATTCTCTGAGGTAGTAGATCTCAATACCTTTAGGAAAGCATAGATGTGCATGTAGAAATTCCCTTCACTGATATCTGCAAGACACAATGAGGTGCTAGAGTATGTATTTTTCTCAAACACTTCTCAAAAGGTGGCAACAGAAAGAAAAATCATGATTATAGAAGTGTTCTTGATAATGACAGTGACTGATTGTTGCAAGTGTTGTAGGGACAATAATCTGTCTTCTTATTAGTTGAAGTGTTGCTTCAACTAAGTTGTTGTAAAGCAGTACAGCTGTCTGCAGTTGTAATACTGATGTAGCTGCATTTCTCAGCCTAAGGTACACTTGGTGCCAAACCTAAGGGCACAAGGGAAGAGTGGCCAGAAGCTGCTCTTGGGCTTCTCTTGATCCTGAGGCTGTAGCAAGTACTGTTTCAGTCGCTGGTGCCACTTGAGGTCTGACCTGCCCTGCATGGCCTGTGGGCCACTCGCAACACCCTACTGTGGTGTGGCGTCCTGCCACACCATGGTCACTGTCACCATGTCTTTGTTTTGAGGATGAAAAGGCTGCACTGCGTCTTGGGTGGACAGAACACAGCTTTGGAAAAGGCAGGTGTCTGTCTCCACTCATACCTGGTCTGGCCAGTGCTCTGCTGTGGGACATTTTGGGAGGCGAGGGCTCCTGGCAGCTCTAGGGTGCCTGAGGCAGGCAGAAGGGATGGCTCTTTGGAAAGGGGTAAGTTTTAGCCTTTTTATTGTGAGGATGAAGCAGGACCTTCTCTGAGGTTTAGAACTTTCCAGCTCTATTTAGCACTGTATGCATACTGATTCAATTTAAATGCTTTACAGTGATCCATCACAGGGAGCCATTAACTCCTATCAAGGAATCAAGATCAGAAATCTCATTAAGAAAGAGAACCTAATTCTGAGTGCACAGGTTCTTTGGTTGTAAAGGTTAGAAAGAAAATTTATTTCATGTGCCCCTTGGTAGTGATCGTACTCCAGGCTTTGCAATCTGAGCAGAGGTTACTTTAACAGTCCAGCGAGTTCTTGCACTACAAAGCAAGAAATTTGTGCTGGACTCTTGAAGTAGTTGGTCTGATCTTAATTTGAAATAATTTATTGTTCTCTGTGACTCCTGTTGCAATCCTGTGGCCTTACGCATTGCCTTCTTGCCAAAAAATTTGCTTGATTGCCTCTGTCTGAAACTGGCACAGCACAGCATTTCTGTTCCTTTTCTCACTTTGATGGCGTACAAAATGTGTTTTCTTGGCTCTTGCCCTCATGCTGTTTCATGACTTTTTTTTTTAATAAAAGCAAAAGGCTTTGGAGGCTTTACTTTGGAGATGAATTGTTACCATTTACAATATTTCCGTTCACTGTGCTTTGATGAGCCTGTTGAGAGAAAGAGCAGCTTCTCTCTCCCTTATTTTTATTTGCTGTGCTCTAACTCTGCCACTTCCCAGAAAACCAAAGTCGCAGTCCAAGGGAGATATGAAAACAGTTACAAATGTCTGTAAAATATTTTTCTTGAAAAAACTTCCTCTCAGACAATTTTTTTTGGAAGGTTATTTGCCATTAAAAAAATTCCTGTCCTTTGCATACTTTTCCTACCTTTGCTCAAACAGTAGAAGGTTAAACATACTAGATTACTCCACCCAGAGAGGAATCAGGAGCATGCTTTAAAATTACTTAGCAGTAATTATTTTCCTATTTCATTATCAAATATTGCAGGTATTATCATATTTGGTAGGATGTTCTAATCATGACCTGACCTTCCATTCACAAAATTCAAGCAGATCTTATCTCGCAAACATATTTCCTAAATGGGTAAATTATTTTCCTTTTATGCTACTTTTCTATGATAAAGACTAAGATGACAATAATTACAGCTAAACACTCAGTTTAAATGGTTTCAAAACTGGGCTTGTAATTTTTATGAAGGACTCTGGATCACACCTGTGGGCAGACACAAAGGTGGAAGTTGCTAGATGGTAGACACTGGATCTACCAATGTAGGTCTCTTCATCATCTGGCACTTGTGTGCAAAACACCACTGAAAATCACTGAAAATCCTTTACGCTATCACCATGGCTGAGCTGCACACACACATCCCTGTGCCATGCAGGAACAGATCTGTTCCTAGAGACCTTCTGTCTTCTCTTGTGCAGCAGGTAAGAAATGCATCTTACTCAAGTCTGCTTCAGCACAAAAGCACATTATCAGTGGAGGGGCAGAGGGACAAAGCTTGAAGTCACTGTTATTTGTTAACAAGTGGTACGTGTACAGGCCTACACAGATACCACTCTGCAAGGGCAGAAATAAGGGTAGCAGTACACAGCCAAAAAAACTTTCCACCTGAGTTATGAAATACTCTCTGTAGCTTCGTTTCAGAGAATACTTATAGCAGGAGTTTGCGATGCCTCTCAAAAGCTCAGCAAAGAAAAAGGATACTTCTGAAGTGCACACACACACACAAAAGACCCTCCCTACCCCACTCACACACACTTATCCTGGATCCATGAAAATATATAGCCATTTAAACTCCAAAAATGTCATGAGGTGGAATTAATTTCCTATATGCAATCCAATGTGCTGTGGTTTAAACGACTTGGAATTACCACATCCGTCACCTTGGAACAACCCAAGCAAGGCCAAAGGAAAGCAAAGCCCTGAAGAGCAAATACTATCAGTCACTCACTTAAGTCTCTCAACTGTACTCCAGGAAAACAGTCTGAAATGTTCAGTGCAGCCATTTGGGCCCATGACGACTGAGACTAGCAAATGCACAGGCTGGCAAGCTGTTCAGTGCTCAGCTCTGGGGACTAACAGTTACAAAATATCCGCAGCGAGAGCTGGCACTTGGTTTCATCCCTGCTGCAGCCAGGACGAAGGGATAGGCTGACAAACATGCAGCTACCCAGCTGCTCAGCTGGCTCAAAGGTGGACACCAGCCTCTCCTCAGCTTCCTGCAGCACTACGAGGCAGAGCTGGGGCTGGAAGTACAGGAGAATATAGGATTGGAGGGGGAAATTAAAGCACTTCAATCCACAACTGAAATCCAAGCCCCTGGTGAGGGACTGATAAGCTGTTGCCTGAGCTGTCAGACCACTGAAATCCTCCTCAAAGGCACCTTGGTCCCAGTGCACAAGCCTTTCTTAGAGCTGGGTGCGGACTTTGAGGCTCGCTTTGCCTGTGGACACCTCCCAGGCTTTCAGACAAAGTGTCTGATTGCTTTCCCTCCTCCCTATGGCTTCTTGGATCTGCCGTGACCTGTGCCAGCTCTTACCCACCTCTTGGGAACTGATGCCTTGTAGCCTTGCTGGCTCAGCTGTGCCCAGGAGGGAGGGAATGCAAACTTCAGAAGTGCCTTTTGCTAAAGGAAGGAATTAGACCCGTGTTTTTCAGCCCAGGCCTCAAGCCCTGTGCTTGAGCTGCTGGTGGTTGCTTGGAGTTTGACAGAAAAATTGGCACCTGCTTTCAAAAGAGGATTGTGAGCTATGAGCCCAGAGTGGAGGGACTTGTGCCTGTGTACTTCATTCACCAGAAGGCACTTAAATCCAGGAGAGAGCTAGGATTTAGGATGAACTGCAATCTACGGCTTTCCCTATTTGGCTGGCTTAGGCAACTCCCCAGACAGTGGCTTTTGTGAATCCCGCTCCGAGGCACTTAACTCCACTTACACACATGCATGGAGTCCCGGCATCTAATTCAGGCATGTGGACTCCATTATGGAGCCAGATGCAAACATCCCCTCATGGATTAGGATCTGAAAGGTTCTATATCCTGTACTGTCAATCAGCTAAGGCTTCATTCCCTGCCCCATCCTCCTTTTTTTGTTTCAAAATCTAGGGGTTTTTTTAAGCAGGTAAGTATTTGAAAAAATTACTCTTGTATCTGTGCAAAGGTGTAGTTACAGCGTGTGCTAGATATTTCCAGGATGATGCAGTTGGATCAACAAAGACTAATTCCACAAAATCTGGCATTAGAAAAAGCAATGCACTTAAATGCTGTCATATCCTTCCCTGCAAACTGTGTCCACCAGATTCTGATTGCTAAACATCAGAACCAAAGGTTTATGGCTACCTACAGGCCATGGCTCAGCTAAATTCAAAAATAAATCCACTAGGCTGATATTTCTCTAGCAAGGGAAATGGACTTATGTTTCATACAGCAGGATGACTATCGGCAATGCTTAAAATTATTTTCATTTGTGTGTTTTGTTTGACTCTTGAGATGGGGCACCTACATTAATTCCAAGTTAATTTTGCCTTTGGTCAAGAAACATGCTCAGATTTTCAGATGTTAGCAGAAATCACGTGTTCTGGACAGAAATACTTCTGATCTGCTTTGTGGAAGGTTTAACTATGCTAATGAAAGAGATATTCTGGAGTATGTAATTATAGCCCCCAGGATCAGAGTGAGAAGGTTTTTTCTTAGGTTTGAGCAGTATTGCCTGAAAATTGTTGCAGAATTCTTAACAAATTAAGTACTAAGGCTGATTAGATCCTGCAGGAATTAGCTCCTTAGAGGACTGCACTCACCATTTGTATTAGTAAAGTCACCCAGGGGCTCCTGTTTTCAAAGGTGTGTTTGCAGCTTCGTGAGACCCTTGGACAAGTGCCAGTACTGGATGCAGGGTGCAGCTGGGGCTGTGTTTAGAGCAGGAGCACTTTGCTGCTAAAGCAACACTAAGTGACAAGGTGGTTGTAGCTAAGAAGCAGCCAAAGCAGCAGCCCTGAGCAGGGTGCTGGGAGAGCGCTGGGACAGCGCAAGCATGCACACCTGAGAGTATGCACACAAATGAAACAATCAGTAAGAATTCAAATAAAGAAGTCAAAACCCCAAGTCACCTTTGCAGGTATTTCTGCATCTGTATGAGTAGCTTGTGGTGACATAACTGTTTCACACTGCTGGCTGAGGGGACCCCAGGGCACAGCAGCTTCATGGCAGGCAAAGGAAGAAGTGCAGGAAGGAGAGCTGGGTCCGGAATGGAGGGGAATGTGTGAAGGAGTTAACTGAGATACCAGAGATTTAACAGCTCTCTGCTTGGAACCGAGAGGTAATCCAATTTCTTCCATCGTCACCAATTTAAGCTTTAATAATAAATCAGCAGTGATTGTACTGGACAAAAATCTAAAAGCTTTTATAATCTCTGGGAGTATATGGCATTCATGTTTGCTCTTTCCTTAGATACTGTTCTCATTACAGCTTTTTGAAAGTAATATGCTGAGTGGGGAAGGAAGGCAAACTTATAAAGAGTTTTCATCTCTTCTTTTAAGACACAGAGGACAGAATGCACAAACTGCTGTCACATGACAATGTCATTGCCTTTACATGGATTAGTTTCAAATAGTATCTATAGAAATAAATTGTCACCCTCCTTTTCAACCTAAAAGGCAGTACCAGTAATAAAAATCACTAAGAAACTGAAAAAAACCCCTCAACTTGGTATATTTAATTTTTTCTCAGTTTTGGGTTATTTGCCTATTCAGGCTCTAGACTGGATTATCTCCTAATATATGTACAAATCTCATAAATCACCTTTGAGAACTGCTGTTAAATTCTACTCCTGCCTCTCCTCTTCCTGAATTCCTTCTTACTTCTCTCTCTGCTCTCTATGACTAATAGCTGTATCTTGTTTTAGCCTTTCTTATACTTAATGTTTATTCCCCAAATAAAGCAGTCTCTTACAGTGGTCAATTGAAAATTATTTACTTTTGTTTTGGTATTGTAGTAAGGATTACATGCCATTATGTCTTTGGTTTGGAATGAAGTCCTCATCTTGATTAAATGTGACACCTGAAATGAACTTGTGTTCAGAGGACTAAGCCATGACAAGTTATCCAGAGGAAGGGGAGAGATTTGTGTTTTCGTGCACTTGAAGTCATCGGTGTGTTGTGAGCATACAACACTGCTGTGGCTTTCATAGCCCAGTGATAACTGTTATGGAAGAGAAGACAAACCTACTTATTTTTCATTTGGAAATGCAAAATTATTAGCGCAATATTGTTGAAGAATTTCCTGGCTAGTTTTCCCTTGTCTGCCTCAGGCAAAAAATGATTGCTGAAGTTTAATACTTTATGAAACCTCCTGACTATGAAGGTCTAGTAATGCTCTTTGGGAGGATCCGTGACACAGATAAAATTCAGAAATCTGAACAGACACGATGGAAAACTACATGCAGTAGAGACTGTAACTTTGAGAAACTTGTGTCTCATCAGTTCCTGTGCATTGATTATACTGGTGAATATCTATTTTGTAAAGTAAAAAGTATATTTTCTAGAGTTCAGTAACTGGGGACACTCCATGATCGAGAATAGATTTTTCTCAAGTAATTCAGTTAATAACTTCCATGTAACAATTAGCAATATTAGAAGCTTGTGAAATTCAGCAGCTGGAGAACTGGTCACTTGTGCAAACAGGCAGTTTGATATATGTAGATAACCCCATTATTTTCAATGAGAACTGTAACCTGTATAAAATTTGATAGTTGTTAAGTATTTTAAAATTAATCTCAATTTATACATACCCAGACAGTTATCCATGCAGTAGACTGTAGCCTGTTTTTCCTAATCAAGCAAAATGACAATGAGAATTTTGCTCAATTAAGAACTGAATAATTTGTCTGACTTTTACTCAGTTCTTGGCAGAAGTAAAAAAACTGGTCTTTCCAACAGTAAGTGCCAGTGCAAAATATTTTGGCAAGGAACAAATGTCAGTTTAGATCTATGAAATTACCATTTTCAGGCAGTAAAATTAGAATCACTCTGGTTTATATTAACTTAAAAATACCCAAATCCTGGCCAGCTATTGTGCAGCTAAGTAAACAGGTGTCCACTACTGGCCCAGATTCTGTTCTCAGTTATAAAAGCATTTTGACTGTAGTGGAGACAGAAAAACCAGTATCACTGAGTCCTAACTTTTGCATGTGCTTAAATTTATTGATATTGGTATTCTGCTGTAGAAATTATCAGAGTGGTTAAATGTATCTGGTTTGAAGTGGACAACAGTGATTGTTATTGAGTCCATTTTACTGCAACTTATCTTGCTAGTTATGACATTTAATGGGATGTCCCAGATGAGCAGCTTCACTAGCCTAGCCCCTCTGAGCTAAAAGGAAATTTTCCAAAGATGGAAGAGTTGGAAGATAAGTGGGAGTGTTGCTTTCCTCTAATTATTTTCTTTTAAGGAAATGTTTTTCTTATCATTCGTTTCATCTATTCAAAACTATCCCAAAGTCTTCCTGGAAACTGGGCTGGAAATGTCATGAGAACAGACATTATTTCACATATCTGTTTTGTTGGTTTTTTTTTTCCAACTGGCGACAAAGATCCCATTTAATTAAATGAAAGCAGACTTTGGATGTGTCTGTTGATGTACAAAGCTACAGGCAGTAGGAGAATGAGGAAAGAACCTGTAATGTAAACCTATCACATTAAAAATACATACTTATGTTCAGACTTGACTATTGTTTTACAAGGAACTCCCAAGAAAACATGCATGTGGATCCCATTTCCTGCAGAAGTTTTCTTTAAACACTCATGAAATCAACATACCATACTTCAAAGATTTCTTAGTTTAGCTGGAAGTAGGGCTGTAAATATTCCACTCATATCCTTCACCATGAGTTAGCTGATACCACCAGCAAACCCACTCCATACCTGTGGAAAAGGCTGCTCCTTACTGGCCTGCTTGGGAGCTCTGACAGCCAAGTGTCATTGCTGCAATCAGGTTTATAAATCTGCTAGATTATTTTGAAGTTTCTCTTGCCATTGTGATGAAGAAATAATTGACTTGCAGAATTCCACCAGTTATATATTGTCCTGGGGTGACTGGACACATATGAAGCTCATTGAATTTTATTCTCTAACAAAAGCATTATTTTGTAAATGGGGAGGGGAAAAAAGTTTAAATGTAAATGGATACATATGGATTTGGTACTTAAACCCGTTTAATTACATCATTATTTTGCCAAATAACATGACATGGACAAGTTAGATGTTAGCCTTTTTTATAATTTTGCCAAAGTGATCATGCATATTGTGTGCTGGCTACACAATTACGTTTGATCTTTATCCAACCACAGAAAATTAGTGCAAAAAAAAGCATGGGAGGTTCCAGGGCTTCCAAATATATTAAACGCATTATTAAGACACTTTAAACTTACTCATAGTTCAGCCTTCTTTGCTCTTGGTGATGAAGTCTCGCTGATTAAAAGTAATAATCCTAAATTGAATTGTCTTGCAAAGAAATGCAATGGTGCCATTGTAATTATAATAGAGATGCTTGTCAAGAAAAACCCAATTTGAATGTTACCACATTTAAAAATGCATTTCTATGACCTTGTTCTGCTGTGTGCTGCCAAAGGATGCACATTATAAATGAGTTGAGGTGTCAGTGTCCAGAAAAGCCAATGCTTTTTACTGCAGATAAAACAGCCTCCCACAGTCGTTTTCTCTGAATCTGGGGCTGGTGCTCTGATTCAGAATGGTGAAACAGGCACATGCTGAATTTTTGCTATTCTTGTCAGATATTCTTTCTTCCTACAGTGCTGGAGGGGAGTGGGTTAGAAAATGATAATTGTGAAATACTGTTCCCATCTCCTATGAGAACATGCTGCCCCAAGAAAACTAAGGAAAGATGGGCTTACACTTTTTCCAAATGAATTTACTGTAAGTGTGGCAGTAAGTGGCAGTAAGCTCTTTTATGCATTGTTTCCCACAGTCTCCAGTCCCTGCAGTTGACTGTTTGCAGGTGTCCCTGAACCTCTGACTTCACATAAAGCCACACAGAGACCACAAGTCAGTCTTGAAGAGCAGACATATTTCTTCACGTTCTCTTCAGCACAGTGAGATGCAAAGGAGTAGTTTCCTGAAAAGACATTTGTCAAGAAGATGACAGGTCTTACTGGAAGGAAACTTTCTAACAATTCTTCACTTTGTGAGACAGGAGTAAAGGTTTAGGCTCTGATGCTCATCTCTGAGTACTGCAATTTAAAAGAATCCTCCACTGCATCAATGGCATTGTCCGTGTGTAAAATTGGGATAACACGGCTGAACAGAACAAGCCCTTCATGTTTGTAGCTAATTCATCTCCTGAGAAAAAGGAGGGGAGCCTTCCTTACTGCCAACTTTCCAGTATGGCATACACTGAGACTGCAAAAGTCTTGGGGAGAGGGAGGGGAAGAGGGTGTAAAGAAGCACTGACCAAAAATCACAATGGCCTGGTGCAGATTAGTACATTTAAAAAAGAGAGGGAGTGTAATATGGTCTGGAATAATTTTTTACTTTAATCATGTAAGTCCTTGTCATGCTGTAAACAGCCCAGTTTGCTGAAGGAAGACAAAACAAATCAGGGCGTGATTTGGGTGAAATGCATGGGGAGGCTGTGTCTTTGGCATGCACTGGCCTCTTGCCACTGGCTGTTTCCAGTGCTCCAGCTGGGTAGGGAAGGGATGCTGCCGTCGTCGTGTCTTCACCTATTCGGTTTCTGGTTCCTCCACCTCCACCCTCTCCCAGGGTGGCAAAGCACACCAGGCTGGGGCTGCTGTCCCAGAGGACTAACCCTTTGCCCTAGGGGGCTGGGGGAAGGACTCCTACCACCATCAGCAGCTCCACTTTCAAGCTGCTCAGGCTGTTACCTGCTTTTGGAGGTGACCTGTTATGACTTAAGGACTAGGTAGTGCTAATGAGTGAAAAAAGAGCTGCAATGGGTGGTGGAAATGAACCTCTGAAAGCAGTGGGAAGGCTGATACCTGCACGGTTCTGTAAAGGAAATAGTGTTATTCCTAAGGAAAAGGTACCATTTCCACAGCTACAGTCCAAGACATTTTCCTCTTTAGCACCAAAGCTGCACACTGGGATTCATCTCGGCTGAATGCAAACACTGCATAGGGCAGTTCAGGGATGGTCAGCTCTTATGAGCAATTGCAGCTTTGTAAGCTTTGGAGTTTTATTAGATTCCCTGCTGGAGTCTTTAGTTGACAGAATGGGTTTGGCGTTTAAAACCCATCTTGTATAATTTTTCTAATTCCAGATACAGTCACCGTAACTAATTTGTGGCAATAACAAAGGAGAATTAGATGTTTTTCTATCCTTATTTGTAACCATGATAAAAAGTGGATTATTAGCAAGTATATTTATAAAATCAAGCACACTGAATGCCAAATGGTGTAGCATCTGAAGATCATATGTTTCTTATCTATTTATACGTATTTAAATACTGACAGTTCAAATGTCTGTTGGAGCAATTTTTGATCAGGATGGAGACTGCATTGGGTTTTCACGGGCAGTCCTCGGGAGCGGACTACTGAAGCTGCCCTGTAGGTGGCGTGAGCCATCCGCTCAGCGCAGACACAGGTCTAACACTCCTCTTGCACTTAAAAGAAGAAAAGCAAAATAAGAACATGCTCACATAACTATCATTTATATAGATGCTATGGCCCATGTTGGCTGGTACACAGCTGTGTTGCATTGCCTTCAGTGTTGTGATAAATGAAAGAGATTGTTTTTTGGTAAAGGTAAAATTGTATTTTAAGACACAGTGTTTTCCTGTGCCTTTGAGTGAGAAGAGTTTTCCTTTCTTTCAGGTATTTCGATCACCTGCAGAGAGCTCATTACAAGCAGCGCATTCCTTGTGTTGGCCAGGGCAAATATGATAGAAACTGAGCATTAACAAATACCTTTCCTTTTACTCCTTTCTGTCTTCCTGTCTTTTAGATTGTGTTTAACTTTTCAGACTCTCATTTGTCAAAAGGCTTTGTTTTCCAGCTATCATGGAACTGTATCATGTTGGAATGTGCTTTGCTGTGAGCACAGCAAAATCGGCAGATTCTTTTGCTGGTGAGTAGAAAATGGTAAGCATCAGTCCTTTGAGCTTAACCATTCTATATTTAGGGAAGAACAGGAACAAAGTTGGAGTGTGTCTGCAGTTCCTATGCATTTTAACTCCTGTTTAGGGGTCACATGCATTCCTGGCTGAGTTTAATCACAATGTGAAATGGTGCTTGTATTCCACATCTGGCCATGGCAGGAGGAGGTAACATCGACATTCAGGCATCTTTTCTGCTCCACTCAGCACTGCTGAATTTCAGAGAAAAATCGTCCATATCTAGGTAAAAAGTGAGGGGGGAGAGGAAATTAAAAAGAGAGGGAAGTGAAAGGAAGACTGTCTGGAAGGACCTGAAATCTTCAGCTCTTCACAACCACTGTTACCTGTGCAGGTAACTGTACTTCTAAACCAGGTATAAAGGACAGCAGGTTTTAGGTACAGTAAAGAGATTTTGTATCTCAAGGTACAAAAATATGTGTCTCAGGAAGGCTATGAAGGAATTTGTTGCACAAAGACTGGAATGGGTATTCTGCCTGAGCCTGAGGGACAAGGTGTGCGAAGTATGCAAGCATCTGAGATTGGAAATAGATCCCTCATGACATTGTCAGGTATGCCTGGGGAGGACAAGGGGAAACCCCACCAGGCATGTTCAGCACCTGTAGACACCACGTGGGCTTGAGTGTTTGGCACTCACAGTGTGCACAACAAACTCCTCATGTATGATCATGCTGAGATATGCCAGAGGTTGTGAAGTTAGGAACACAAAGAAAAAGCTTATTTGGAAGATTAAAAGAATACACTTTGCAAAAAATTCAGCCAACACCTGGCTCACCTACTGTCCTATTTTTACTATTTAATCCCATTCATGCTCCTAAGATATCTCTGAATATTCTGAGTCCAGGAGAGATGCACTCAAAGACAAGATTAATACAGAAGATTTTTTTTTTCATTTCCACAGTACAGGCCTGAATACTGCAAGTAGTGATTTCCCAAAAAGCAGTGGTTGCAGTCACATCTGAGGCACATAGGTAATATAACTCTTCTTTAGATTTCTGAGGTTACATACCTCCAGGAAAACAATTTCCACTTGGTATATATTTTATTGAGTTCGAGAAATAAAAATGCCATTGTCAGTGTTTCACAGGCCAGAGCTAAACCTACCTTAAGGAGATGTTACAAATATCCAGAGGAGGGAATGAACTCACTGCAGGCAAAAATTATAATAAAAATAATAATAAAAAGTCAGACTCCTCCAAGTCTCATTCGGTTCAACTGCAGATTGCAGGAGATTTCTCATAAAAGTATTTGATATATTTTAGTGTAACTGTATACGTGTTGGGAAAAAACAAACATAACCTATTGAGAGTTAACATATTATATAACTCTTCCTCATCATGCTAAATTTTTAGCAATAAACCTGCAGGCCACTGGGCTTAACTGAGCTGGGCAAGCCCTTTAGCATATCAAACATTACATCAAAAGTTGGGACTGAGTAAGTGTTAAAGCTTTGTTAGGATGGCGTGTCCTCAAATAATTGTAGAATGCCAAAGACAGAGCTTCCCGTGTTCCTTCAGGCTGAGCAGGGATGCCAAGTATACAGAATTGGAAGCTGTCTATCAGGGGTTTTTTATTTGCTTGATATTGTGCAGACAGCAGAGACAAAATACCAAAAATGCTTGAAATCCTTATGAACTTTCACTGCAAACTGTGAACTCTGTCCGCTAAACTCAAATTTCTATTTACACTGTCAGCACCGGCTCCATGCTGTTGCCTTTTCTTTGCCTTTTCAGTCTGTCATTTATCAAGGGACAGCTTCACAAACACTGCACAGGAGGGGGGAACCTGAGCACATACCAGACCTTTTGCACATTCAAAATACTTAGTCGCCATTCCGTGGATTGCTTAAAAATATCTGTAATGCAAGCAAAGTAGCATGAAATATGCTGTTTGCACTCAAAGGAAATATTCTGTAGAAGGTCTTAGCTTTGCCATCAGCTGGCATGGCTCATGTTCCCAAGTTGCGTCCTGAATCCTTGCTGCTGCACAGCTGATTCCATTTACACCATCTTCCATTTACACATGAATACACAAGTGACTACCAACAAAATGGTCCAAAAATACGTTCAGTAAAGAACTGCATCGCCTTCTTGAATGAAACACCCCTGATTTCAGCCTTGTGCTTCAATACTCATCCACCCTTGTAAATGATGAGCTAGACTGTTGCAGAGAACAAGTGCAGGGGAGATTTCAGACGTATAAAGTGGAAATTGTGAGAGGGAGTAGAAAAGTGGAGGTGACTGAACAGTGGCATTGGTTGCCAGGGAGGTTCCAATGACTCTTGTCATTGGAAATAATTCAAAGGCTTTCTGGACATGGTCCTGGGCAACCAGTCTAGGTGTCCCTGCTTGAGCAGGGGGGTCGGACAAGGTAACTTCCAGAGGTGCTTTTAAACCTCAACCATTTTGTGATTGTGAAATTGTTCCTATGGAAGACTACTGTGAACTGCAATATTTGTTGCTATTTGTGTAACTTTGCCAATTAAAACAGGACAGCCTTAATCAGTTACTTAAATAAACCCGACAGCTACATAAAACTCCTTTGAAACTAAATATAAGGTTGAATTATATAACAAATGTTTTAGCTGAACTCTTAGTATTAGATGGGAAATTATCCTGACTGTATTTCAGATTTCATTTCACACTGTGGTAGCATTCCTTGAACTTTACAAGGCAAAGGCATTAACAGTCGTGTCTGAACACTTCAGGGTCTAGAAAACTGTCTTAAAATGAGACATTTCCTGAGAGACTTCAGCATAGAAAATACATTGGTCTTTCCAAAAGAAACTGAGTTCACAAGGCATCATTTCATTGATACATTACGTTAATGAGGCTTTTGAAAGAAAGCACTTTTCTCTAAGTGCTACTTTTCCCTGAATGTGAAAGCTATGGAAAATGTGTGGAAAACATTCGCAAAGTGATGATGGCGGCTGTATGCTCTATATGTTACTTTTAATGAGCTACCTGTTAATAAACCATGTTCTTTAGCATATAAACAGGAGGATTTATGCATAATGCAAAACCCATAAGAAGACTTAGTCTTTGGTATAACTCTTTTCCAAATCAGAGAGGCACATTGTTCCAGTCTGCCACAAACTTCCTGTCATCACTATAAAAATCTGCTGCCTACTGGTTTCAAGTTCTTTTCATGTGAGTTGGTCTGGGGAGTAGGGGACTTGGAAGCAGAGAATTTAAAGAGCAGCAGGTTCCTCGGATCTCTGCTTTGCACAGCCTGGGATCATAAACTTGTCATCCTGGTTACTAACAGCAAGCAGGAGGTATCTATACAATATCCCCAATTCTAATGATTTGTGGAGGCAAGTTTGTCTTGTTCTTTTTATGTGTTCTTCTGTACTGGAGCTTTTTGTGTCAATTATCGCTACTAAAGCCCTAAACAAGCCCCTTTTCTTCAAAACACAGACAAAAGCAACCATTCGGCTTATTCACAATAATGCTTGGATTAGTTAAAGAAACCACATTCACCAACAGGAAAAGAAAAGTAAATTTCTAAGCTATTGAATAACACTGCTATGTTTGGAAAAGATTTTTCTTTTGTAATTCTCCTTTAATTTCCTCCCATCCAAGGCTGCTGAGAGGAGTCTGAAGCTAGGTTTTCATGAGTGAGTAAAGGAGGCCAGCAACTGACTCCTATTTAAAATAAATGGTCCTGGAAATGTAAGGTAACATTTCCATAAATACTTAAGTAATTTGAGGTTTAGGTTCCACTAAAAGTCATCCAGTATTTCCAGCTCCCCAAGTCAGACAGGGAAAAGGCAGACCAGTAAACTAACCCTTACTATCAGATAAGCAGGGATTGAATGGAGGCACATAAAGCACAAGAAAATGAGGAGGAAACTGAGGACAGAGGAGATGCCTATGTTCAAGAAGTTTATACACTGAGAGGCATAAAAGGCAGTTCAACAGGAAAAAGGATAGACAGAAAAAATATCAGACTATATAAACTGAAACATTACTTTCAGTCGCTTAGGTTTGCTTTGGATTTTGAGATACGACCTCAGTAAATCCACATAAAATTGTATAACTTTATCACCTGACTCATTGCCTCTGAATTCAGCACGGTATTTTTTTTTTTTCATTCTGTTTCCTGATCAGATATGAAAGTGTCTGAAGTTAAACTGTGCATTCTGGTAACCTTTCTGAATAGTTTTGCTTTCTTCATTTCAATTGTTGTTTTTCAATTTAAAAATATTATTAAAATACCACTTTTGGGTGGGTAGTGACTACCATGACACTGTGTAGAAAACCAAAGCAATTTGAAGCAAGCTAGACATTCTAAGTACATTTTTAAAATACTTTATTGCTTAAATAAAATAAATCCCTTCAGCTAGCAATTACTTTCAGATGTTTGATTGTTTATTTTTAAAGAACTGTCATGTCAACCATTTAGAACTGACAAGAATTATTCTGATATTTTCACAAGTTTCCTCTAACAACTGCTCCCCTCCTTATGTTAGGAACTACATACTCATCTTCATTGTCTCTTGTATTTATCCTAATTTTGCTGTATTTTATTTTATTATTGGAGGAAAAACTTAGCAGAGCTGTTTGTGGCAAGATTTAGTTACAGGAAACCCAACAGCTAAGCCCCAGTTTTAGCTGAGACAATTAGACTGTTGATTTTGGTAGGAGCTCAGGACTTCTATTTGACCCAAATACCTTTCAAGTCTATCTGCCAGTTGATGCTCAAGTCTGAACATTTTCTGTATTCTTGCTACAGATAGGGGGCTTTGTTTCCTTTTCATTTGAGGTATATTTCTATCCAAATCTGAATGTTTTGTTGAAATTATTCTACATTCACTGGAACAGAATAAAAGAAAAAAAAGGAAATAACCGTATTTTCCAGAACTTTCAACCTCTTTTAAAGTTTGTTTTCCCCTTAATTCTCTGTTCCTTGATATCTGTGAATTGTTGAGGACAGTGTTTTTCTCAAAGCAATTTTGCCACTCATAAAAAGTAGTGGGTGCTAATTTGTAATGCTTAGTTTAACTGTTGTTTTTTTTTTCTGTCTAGCAGCTATATTTAATAGCTTATATTACTGTTTCACCTGTTGTAGTAAAGGATTATAAAATACTGAACATGCAATACTTTAAAAAAGTGATCTAATTTATTATGTGACTATGATAAATTTATTATATGATTATTATATAACACCAGAAGATATTTATCGAAAGGTTTGAAGAAATTATTAATGAAAAGAGCAGTGTTGTTATACAGTCTTTTCATCAACTGCTACAGAAACTTCACAGCTGAATTATCAAAGTCCACTGCCATTCTTGGATGGATGTTTTGTTAATGGATGGGCTCTAAAACTCTATGGATGCTCTGGGAGAATGTAAATACTAACTGAGAAGCGTTTTATTCTCTCAGTAGTTTGGGGGCTGGAGCCTTGAGCATTTTTTTTTCTCTTTTTGTTTCTTTCTTTTTCTTGTTAGGCTTTTCTAGGACCCGATGTAGGTTAGGTCGCAGCAGCGGATGCTGGGTGAAACAGTTACCAGGGACAGCTCCAGCCGTGGAGTGGCCAGAGATCCTAAAATCCTGTCACTGCACCAGTCCACCCCACTGGGCTCATAGTTCAGTGCTCCCCAGTGGGTACCCACCCCAGAGAACTCCCGTGGGTTCCCAGAGTGGGGTCTTTACCAGGGCTGGTGCTCTAAAGCCACACTGTGGAGTCACGTCTGTATGACTCTGCTGGTTTGTCATCTCAGACAAATTGTGTATGACTTCTCCGCATGCGAGAAATGCTATTGAATGTGGCACTCACCCTCCTTAAAAGATGTCCAGAAAGTCTGAGGGATTTACATGATTAATTCTTACCATGTGGATTCTTTTAATTAGCTTTCTAGAAACCCAAACAGAGTGCAGGACACTACTGCAATGCAACTTGTTAAGCAATAATGCATTTTTTCTTCCAAAAGTCACACTTGATAACAAACAATACTCATAGGCATAAGATGACTGTGGACAGTATGAGCTAATGTCTCGTTGTCAGAAACTTTTCCATTAAAGCTCAGAATGATGTTTAACATATTCTTCCCATTATTAAGCTAAACTAAACATTGCATTAAGTGTGGATTTCTCAATGAATGTTACTGCTGTTTATTTTAGCATGTGCATACATATGGAAGTGGACATGTGTACACACGCGTTTGGGGGATCAAAAGCACATCAACATCATGGTTCACTCTATTCCCAGGATAAAATGGTTTTTGACACATCTTTTTTTATGGAGCCTGTCCTGACTCTTTTCCAACCATAAAAATAGATTTAAACCAAGCTTCTTTATATAAACATGAAATGCCAAAGTTACATATTCTCTCCTACCAAACAGTGGAGAATGACTGAAAGGGTAGATTGCTTTATCTAAAAGGTAAAAGGTGCTGCTGAGGATGATTACCAAAATTTATGCACCGTATAATTTTCCACTCAAAATTCAAAAGCTTTGGTGTATAGCAAACACTTGAACAACTTACCAAATACCATGTAGCTGATGGCTTTGAGACAACTTCAGTTTTAAGCCTTTGCGCTTTGTTTTTGGCATTACATAGAACTCACTTAGGATTGCAAAGCTAAATATACTTACATTGAGATTTCAGGACAGGGAAGAAGAAGGACAGGTTGGTTTCTTTTCACTCCAAGACACCTAGATTTCCTGGTTGTGTTAGGCCTGGTGTTACTTTGTTGATTTTAAGTTGGTCCCTAGGGGGAAAAGAAAGCTTATAAGAAATGTATGAGCACACTATCCTTTTTTTTCCCCCCAGAAATATTAAAAAAAATTAGTGAAAATTTTCAAACACAGTGGCTTAACATGGTCTTTTAATTCCATATTCCAGCTTCTTATTCAAGGTCTACTGTTCAGAAGTATGAAAACCTGGCAACTCATTCATTTTGAGTAGTCTTTTTAGTTATTCAGTGCTTGTGAAAACTGATGTAGCAGTTTGAATATGGACCAAAAATCCTGGTGTTCAGTGTTTTTGTTGGCAATCCTGTAATAATTATGCTGTAAATCAAAATATGGGTTTGGATTTCAAAAGTGCCTTGAGCCTTGTTCCCACCCTTCTACAGAGACACTGCATAACTTTTTCAGATTACAAGGTACAAAATTATCAATCTGAAATACAGATGAAAAACTTTTACCTAATCTCATATTTCTCCATGTGTGTCATGCCCATGAAAATGTAAATACAAACCATTTCATGCATTGCATAAATAACATCATTAGTTCCCAAGAGGCATTGTACTTGGAACTACCCAAGTCCCAAGCATTACTGCACTCATAATGTGAAGATTCTAACAAGGGGAGCCACAGACAATCCTAGTGTCCTACAGAAAATAAAATCTACTTTTCTCTTTTATAGCCTGATTATTCTCACACAGCTGCTTCCATGCCCTATGTGCTTTGCCTGACACAAACCCCACTGACATGGCTGGGCAGAGTCTCTGTGATTTGGTGGATTCAGTTGTGGATGGAGAATTCTGGATGAGTGTGCTCCAGCTGGAATGAGCACGTGCTCGAGTGTTGCGCTGGATCAGAGCTAGGGAGGGTCCTGTACCTCTCTGCACAGCCCCTGCCCTCAGCTGCTCACCATACACTGCACTTGCTGCTCAGCATCCATACCACATGGAGCCATGGGCTCCTGAAACCCAGCTTATTGATAAGCAGGGTGATTGCTCTTCATGTGCTGATTTGCTTTGTAGTTGAAATTTGAGATATTTGCCTGTGTTTTTGCTCTCCAGAACCCCTGGTTTCCTAGCAGTCAGAGTAACTCCAAGGAGCCAAACACACCCAAAGGTATCTCTCCATTTACTTTTAAGCATTTTATCAGCCAGGGCAAAATGCAAACTCAAGAGCAGTGGCTCCCGACCACTGCAAGCCTGCACTGCAGCAGTGCCCTGCGGCCCAGCACCCAGTGGACCCCAGGCAGCTCTGCCCTGGGTGGCCTGGCCACCACGAGACCATGCAAACCTTAGGAGCAGGAAGCATTTGGAAAGGGAGGAGTATTGATTTCACAAGGGAAACCTCCTTGACTGTTTTACCACAGATTTATTCAAGCCCATTTGAAATGTGCCCACTACCCTGTTTCATCTGGATGCCACACCAGGGCTATTGTAAGGTCTCTCAAATCTGACAAAAGAATTAGTTATTCTCAAAACAATGCATTTTAACAAAAGAAGCCTGACTTTTCTAGACAGAGGAATGTTTTCTGCCAGAAAGGACATCTCCAAACATCAGACCCAGTACCTCCATGGTACATTGTTGCCACCCAGCCCCTGAGTTTCTGACTGCTGACTGGAATCTGTTTCTCCCTTCAGGTGACTCCAGCTGCCCACCTTGTCCCAGCACAGGCTCTGAGAGCTGCTGCATCATGGCAGCGAGGTAGGCACCTTCCTCTCAAAGCCCAAACCCCTTTCAGAAAGAAACTGGCTGCTTTCCAGGCCCTTTGCCTTAGACTATGGATTAGATTAATGATGGCAAAGCTTTCTGGCCTCTGGTGTAAAATTTATTTTAGAAAATCTCTTTAATGATAGCAGGCTAAGTTTTCTGGCAATACCAAATCTGGTCTCTAATCCATCCTTGCTTTGATAGATGATTTGTGGTGATTTTCTCCTGACTCCATCCATGTCTTGCAAGCAGATCCCTGATGAGTTTGTGGTGCAGTTTAGGAGATTATGTGATCACCTGGGAAACCAGTAGGAGATAATGTCCTAGTACTGTGGATTATTTGCAATTGATTTTATCCAGTTCATTGGAGCTGTACAAAGAAATGTGTATTTGGCACCTTTCTGAGAGGACTCTAAAGCCTGAAGAGCAGAAACTGCCAATGCATTATCCACAACTTCATTGCCATTTTCTTCCTAGCTTTCTGAAGAGTAGGTTTTCATTGTTTATCCTGCCAAACAGGCGTTCTCCTTCAAAGAATGAGGCAGTAATTCAGAACACATCTACACCCTATCAGAACTTTTAGAGATGCCTCTGCTCTCCACAGTTCAGCTTGGGATACAAACTTCTCTGCAGCTTGGAGGTATTTAGGTTTGGGGCTTTGGCTCAGCTTCTTGTGTGAATGAGGGGAAGTCACCAAATCAGAAGTAGCTTTGTATACATAGCAAAATGGAGACCTGCCAGACTGAAGGGGATGGCAGCTACTTTGCCTGTGACTGAGGAGAGAGGGATTAGGCATTTCAACCAAACAGGTTGTTCCTGCCTCCTGTTTGTACCATCCATGCTGCTGTTAACTGCCTTTGTGGGATTAGGGAGAGGGTAAAGGAGTGTCAGTGTGTACCAGAGGGCCCCAGTTTAGCAGCAGCAGTCACATCTGTCCTTTTATCTGCAGCGGGATTTCTCTGCCTTTCTGCCCTGGTCCTGGCCTTGTTCCTGTCCCTCCAAACCAGGACTGACCCCGCCTTGACAATCAAGAAAGAACAGAAAAATGTGTAGATGGTGATGCTGGAAACAATGGAAGTAAAGGGAAGGTCTCTGGTTGTCCTCCCTTTGAGGAGGAGAGAAAGGAAGGAAAAGAAGGGGTCACAAGGAAGAGAAACAACTTCATGAGCAGGAAAAGTGCCCTGTCCCCTTTAAACCTCCCCACACAGAGGCCACTCAATCTCCACCTTTCACACGTCTTTCCCCATCCCACACCACCATTGCTAGCCCTGCCTGCCTTGTCTGCTCCAAGGATGCCCTCAGCTGGGAGTTTGGTTTTGCTACGCAGAACAGTCTAAGAAACAGTCTAGAGAAACAATTAGTCTAAGTTTAAGCTCCCTGTCTTCAGTCACGTGTTATTTAGTTACATGCAGATCCTGATATATATATTAGGACTATTTGGAGAAGTCCCAAGTACAAGCCATAATGCTGAGCAACTTGAAGCAACAAAACTCTTTTTTTGCTATGGAGAAAATAACTCCCTAGAAGGCTTCTTGGAGAAGGAAGGGAGGGAGGGAGGGAATATGGGAGAGGGGAGAAAGAAAGAAATCATTCCTAAGAGAACATTTAAACATTGAATTTCCTGACTGATAGAGTTTTCATTTCATTGCTCTGCTTTTAAGAATTACTTTATGCAAAAATTGTATCTGAAAGGAGACGAGAGAACTTATTTTATGTGTACTGAATCTTCAAATATAGTGAGGTGGCTTGCATGCTTCTCTCCCTTCCACTCTGATGCCTGCAGTTATTAGCTGGGTGTAGAAAACATTTTGTGTTTGCAATTCAAGTGCAGAAAGACAAAAGCAGAAAGGCAGAAGATCACGAAATCACTGTATTCTCTCTCTTAGCACGGAAACATCATGATCTCTAGATAATTTACGTAGTCACAGAAATATAACTTCTATTCTAAGCAGATACTTAAGTCCTGCTGATTCAATATTCAGCCCAAATACAAATTACTTTCGTGGAATGAGGCTTGCACTGAACTGGATCCACTTAGTAAAATATTTCAGTCTGCTGTTTCAGGGAGAAAAGAAGAGTCTGGTCAACTTTTGGAAATGCCTCTGTAGCAAAATCACTTCTGTCTTGATTGATTGAACTGTTTTCTGGGGAATTTTTAAGGGTTTTTTGTGAGAAAGTACTACTGTGGGATAGAAGGTTGATATGGAGAAAAGTCATAGGAATGTATAAACATAACTGCATTTTTTGAAAGTAGCATGCTACATAGGATTTCCTAAACTGTACCAGAAAACATTAACATCCTGGAACTGACATTTGCAATTTTGAATTCCAGCTTTGCAAGTATAATTAGCGTCCTTGTAAATGTTTTGGTATCAAAGTTGGGACTCGTTTTGGATAAGACAGTCCATAAACTCTATTTTTTTCCCCTTGTATTAGTTCCTTTTCCAGTGTTCCAGAGATGACAGCTTTAATATTTAATATTCAGAAATAGTAAATTGAAATAGCATGTTTTAAAGTATTTATTGATTATATGTGTTGCTTTCATTTATAATTCACTTTTCTCCTGACATTGTTCTCTTTTTTGCTTAAAGTACCTGCGATTCATATCTTCCATTATAAAAAATACACAAATACTTTTACATAACTACAGATTTTGTCTAATCACACACCAAAATAGAAGGTAGAAGATATGAAAATTACTTATGACAGATGAGTCACACTAATATTTTGTTCTAAGCCATGAGAAAAATGAGATGGAAGGGGTGGGAATCAACAGATCAAAATCCTTAGTGCCTTATGATCCAAAACCACAACTAGCTATTGAGGTGCAAAATGTTCTTTTTTAAATAAAATGTGAGAAAGACACAGAGTTTTGTACTGCAAATGCTGGCAGCACATAATGTTGCAATTATTCTCAATATTTTGAGATGCTTGAATCATAACCAAAACTTTAAGCAACACCGAGGTAAAAGCATTTTTATGCTCCTTCACAGACACACAAAAAAAATAAAAAGGAAGAAAAATTGAGTTTGTTACAGTTGCTTCAGAAATGGTGTGCCAAGTTTCTACCAGTGACTGAGAGTAGTAACAGAAGGAAGGGATGTCATGACATCCTCCTGCCTATTTTGTTTTTTCCATTATAGTGAATTCAGAATCATTCAGATAGTACTCCTATTAGCTTTATGGGATTTCTGTGCTGCTTTAAAAGTCTTGTGTTTTCTGTCTTTGAAAAGAATCATTCTGACTGCCTTTTACAGGTAATTTACTATTTCAGTACATGTGGCTAACTAAGTCTGGATACAAAGCATAATCTTGCTTCCTATTTAGAGGACAGTCATTAGGATCAGTCACACTGGGTACACTCTCAGTAGGTTACCACTCATAATTGGACTTTAGAAGAAACATTACTCACTCCATCTGATATGATCAGGTAATATCTATAATCTCTATAATCTGGCTCAGTGTTGGGTGAACAAGGTATTCTTTTTCCTAGGACCTGAGTATTCTCTTTTTTCATTCCCTCTCCTTGACCTGGTATCCAACAAAGAGCTCAAGTCAGCAAGACAGTAAACATCCTTCATAAGCTAGTCAGCACCCTCAGGTCTTGGGAAAGGTTGTGCTTTTTTTGGTACCTGATGGAGGCAGGCAGAGTCCTTGAGGGAGGTCTACGCACTATGAGAGTTTCCAGCTTCCCTGGCTGCACCATGGGGCCTTCAAGATGAACCTGGCAGACACTTCGGCCTGCCAGGCTCCACTCCAGCAAACAGTGGGGAAGGATCTAGGCATCCACGTGGAGACCTGTATTTTGCCATTTATGATAACTTCAGTGTAGTTGTATGTGTGTTGTAAACTCCAACAGTTACTCTTCAGGATTGAAGTTGAGCTGTGTTTCTCATAGTGAGCGTGAATTAGGTAGATAAGTATTAGCTCTGCTTAACACCACTTGTTTGTTCTTCTAGTTATTAGCAGGGGCCCTGTTCCTATCCCCTCCCCACCAAAATCTGTCTTTTTCTCATATGATAACAAAAGTAGCTGTTCAGTGCATACCATGCTGGGCTGGGCTTCTTTTATGCCACTTTTTCATGCTGTGTAGGAGACATCAAACATGGACAGTGAACAGACACTTCATGGACTAATGGTGAAAATTTAAGAACTAAATGAGTGATCTTGACCAGATAATTCCTGTGGACTTTAATCAGAGAAATACATGTCTGGCTAACTAGGAACCAGCACAATGCTTTCAGTATCTAGCTGTAAAGGTGTTCCCTTAAGCCAATAAAAGAAAGTTCTCCTTTTTCTCCATTTTTAATTTGCCTAATCATGCCTGAGGAATGTTTGTATCTTCTTAGTTTATGCAATACTTTGGACTTGTTCTATAGATATAAAACACATTTTCTATAATCCATCAAGCATCAATAACTTGATTCTTCATGATTAGGCTATCAGAGGCTAATGGGGTGTGATGGCAACTTGTTTGCAAATAGGTATAATTGTTGTACTTTGATTAGCCCATGAAAATTCAATGATTTAGTTTTTGCTTGCCAGGCAATGTGTGAGATCTGTGCCTTGAGGTAAACTTAAGTGCATGGGGTAAGGGTACTCCATTTCTTTAAGTGATACTGGAACTATCACAAGATGTGCTTCTTGTTAATAGTGGCTTATAACTGTGATAAGCTTCTCAGGCGTTTCAGCCAAAGCAATTCCTGCAAAACCACCTCCCCAGAAAAGGTTTGCTGGAGCACACTGAACTGCAATTAAGGAGTAGGCCTGCAAGGGCCAAGAAGATTATAAGAAGGTATTATTGGTCCAGACAGAAATTTTGCCAGGTCTTCAGGACAGAGTTATGTATCACTGCATGTTTCTCTCTAGTATGTTTCTACACCATGAACTTGGACAGAAATTCAAATTTGTGATGAAATCCCAACTCTGTTAGGACTACTGAACTTCTGTCTTGAAATTTTTCCTGATTCTAGCTAACGCATAGAAGGATTTTCTAGTGCAGCCAAGACTAGCTGTTTCTGGGAGAGGTACTTGTCAAAGGAAACAGTAGGTATAAAGGACATGGTGTAATTTAGTCAGGTTATTTATGTGTGCCTCTTAAAAAAAAAAAACGAAAAAAAGAAAAGAAAGGAAGAAAAAAAAAAGTAAACTTTCCAGTTCCTTACTGCTGCCAATCTCAACAAACCAATTCTTTATCCATCCTGGAATTTTTATCAGCTTAGTCTCCTAAGGAAAAATGAAGTGCACATTTTTTAATATAATCTAATAAAAATTTAGAACACATAGTTTGCTAATATATCGTGCAATGACCAATGTGCTCTGTTTACCACAGGTATAGGTGGTGTTCCTTACCCTGACTGGCACCAGGCAATTCTTGCTGCTTTGTTGATTTGTTTGGCTAAACTCCATGACCCACACCACATCCTTTTATGTAGTTTCTCTCTCAAAGTTAAGGAGAGCCATAAGGACTGTGCTAACTTATGTAGTGTATATTTAAAGGAATTATTCTAAACCCAATAAATATAATCCAGATGAATTATATCAGGGCAGAGAACAACCTTGACTGTCATCTGCGTACTGTGAATGGGCAGAAACAAGCAAGCAAACAAAAGAAATTCTATCTTTCATTGCTGATACCCAGATAACTGAATATAGAACACTCCACACCTTTGATTTTTTGCAAATGGAAAAAGCTTAAAGGAGATGAAACTGCCGAACAGTTTCTACACTGGCGTGATAGAATCTCACATCATAAAGAAAAGGCAAAGCTTTTCTGTTCAAGTCTCCAGAGCACTAAGTTGATGAAGTAATTAAACAGGCTTCTCATTTATTTTCGAGAGCAAGTATTAGATGTTGAGTTGCATACATAATTTGATTCTTTGCTGAATAGGGGCTTATATTAAAGTGGTGAAAATGCCCCCATACTTAGCAGAGAGCAAAATACCAATGGCAGGAAAGTATGGGTGTTTTCTTTTTCACCATACTTTTCCTCTTAATTAAAATCAAAGCAATTAAACATACTCAAACAGACATGTTTTATAATCGGGTTGGGAGGAGGAAATGAAAAGAAACATGGTCTACTATTATTTATCAAAAAGGAGAAATGTTATATTTGAACGTTTCATCACAGAGGAAAATGCTTTCAGGTTTACAGAGGAAAAAGTACAGAAAATATGTTCAAAATGCTCAAGTAAAATGCCTATGTGGACTGTAAAGTATGACCTCCTCTTCATTCCCCTTAGGGATTCATGCTGTTTGTTGTCTGTTCCTTTTAAGGCAAGATTTTAGGAGTTTCCCATTACAGGCAAGAAGGAGAATTCCTATCCATGCTAATATAGTACCCAGTAACCTCATGCCAGTGGCGTATTTGGTCGTCTTTACAGTAGTACCTAAATATTCACATCTTTATCTTCACACTACCTTGTGAGCTAGGGAAGAGGTACCACTGCCATTTTGTGGCTGGAATGAGGCTATGTCCTCTCCCCAGGGTTGATCAGGAGGTATGTAAGAGATGCATAGGAAGGAGGTATTCTTTGTCTCAGGGTACTGCCTTAGTGGGTCAGCCTTCCTTTCTGCAGGAATATGGAGCCTTATCCAGGACCAGCAGCACAAGAGCTGCTTGTGTGTTTGAAGGAATTATGACACATTTCACCTCTTGAACTGCGTTGCACCTGGGATACGTCCTGTGAACTCAGCTGGATCTCATGTTCCCCTGCCTCTTGACTCCCTGACCTCATAAAGCATAGCCTCCACTTTTCCAAGCACTGAATTATTTTTATCTTATGAGTGTGCTTTACTAATTAAAACTTACAGTACATACTGTGTTTCTATCATGCTTGGAATTTCTGCTCCAAAGTTTCATCACTAGATGTGTTTATGTAGGTGGTATTTAGACATGTGACTGTACTGGACTGTCAGCTGTACTGCTGTGCAGATTAAAAGCTTTAAAGAGACAGCAGCTATAAGGTGAGTTGTGTGACAAGGCAGCAGTGATGCTCGGATATAAGGCATGAGTCATGCAATAAACATGGCCAATGCCATTGAATAGATGTAATTAATAAAATTGGCTGATAAGAATGACAACATTAATTAAACACAGAACGATTTGGGGTGGAAGGGACCCTAAAGAACCTCCAGTTCTTTATGCCATGGGGCATTAAAATTTTTCTCAAATTTATACAATAAGAAATAGCACAAGCACTGCAAAATGAAGTAAGTACTTTGACTTAGCTGAAGTCCTACAGACAGCAACAGAAAAAACATTTGGATGGAAATATAGCTAAGCAGAGACTCTGTAAATATTTCAGCTATAAAAAGCCACAGAAGTCCAGGCTTTCATGATTTCCTGAGAATAAAAAGATTTACTAATACTAATTCTAAAGATAGATACCTCTTCTGAGTTAACAGAAAGATTTTGGTGATGGAATGTTTCTAATCACAGTTCTAACACTTCTGAATTTATGAAGGTGTGTAGAAAGTACAGATCTTGAATAAAGATGGATTGTAGGATGCTGACAACCTTCTGGCCAGCAGAATGGAAATAGTCTTTTAAAGTATAAATCAGAAATGTATCACTTTAGATTAATTAAGAACAAGTTCAAAATTATACTAGTTCATTTATTTAATTTTTCATAAATGTAGAATTGAGTCTGATGTCAATTTTTCAGGAGGTAGCAAGAAGGATTTTGGGATGGAACGGCTAAATCTAAACTCTTCTCCATATTGTATGCATCTGAACAAGGCTTGGAACTTCTCTGTTCTAGAGATCAAATTGCAGTTAATACTAAAATCAAATTTGCATGCATATGGGAGAACCCTCCAGGAGTTAAGCCCTCTTTCTTTTATCCTTGGTATTTTAACCTGAACTAATTTCAAGTCATATGCTACAACAGTTATAAAACCATTTTATAGGTAAGTTCCACCCTTCATCTGGATAATATCAGAGTGACATGACAGTCAAAGTGATCTATAAACTTGTAACTTCCAACATGGATATAACCTTACCCATAGGTAATTTCTGTGTTACATGTGGTAGAAAATAAACCTGTCCTCTGTTTCCATGACTTAAAGTGTGGAGAATTTAAAAGACTTAAATACCTTCACTGGTGTCCAAGTCATAGGGAGATGGGGATCGTAGAATCTTAGAATGGTTTGGGTTGGAATGGGACCTTGAAGATCAACTGGTTCCAGTGCCCTTGCTGTGGGCAAGGACACCTTCAACTAGACCAAGCTGCTCAGAGCCCCATCCAACCTGGCCTTGAATTTCCTTGGGACTTAAATATTTCCTAGGGACTTATATATTATTACTGATTTCATGTGGGATGACCTCAGATATCATGTTCAGAAGAGGTAGCCTAAACCTATATGGAAGCACAGAGTTAAATGGATTCTTT
>WEIT01035331.1:880-18821 GCA_013389985.1 Dryoscopus gambensis
GAAAAGTCTGTGGCTGTTTGCATAATTAACTCCCCAAAACTCCAAGAAGTAGAAAGGAAAAATAAAAGAAAAGTGAAAAAAGTAATTATGAGTACATTTTAATCTACTCTTCAGAATACCTATTGGAGTAAAGCTGTCCTGTTGTGGGTAAAAATCAGGTTTTAAAAATTTCCACAATAATCAAAAAATTTGCACCTTACACTTTAGATTGAATTGAGACCAAAAAGTAATTGTGTGACTACTTGTATAAATCAGAAAAAAAAACTGAACGGCATCAAAATAGATTTGTTTTTAGTGAGTTAAGGTCAAGACATCAGCTATATAAACTTTTGGTAATCTAAAGACTCACCAAACTCAAATGCATGAAGAAAAAATACCATATCTGAAAAAGATATTTTAATGTCTAGTTAAAGTTGTGAAAGTAATTACTTTGTTCTATGTATGTATGAGACTCAAAACGGAAATCCACAGACTTAAATATCTCTAGGTAACTAATGCCCTGGGGCAGACCTTCAGCTTCTGTGACTTCAACTTGCAGCTCCACTGACGTGAATAAGTGTAAGTGGTGTGAGTTGAATGGTCACCCCAAAATCTTTTCCTAGTGTCTGCATAGCCCTTTGAGAGGTATGCATTTTTCCTCTAATCTCATCCAAATGTACTTCCAGAAGTGAAACTGCAGAGCATGAAAACTAAACAGGCACTGCACTAGGAAAGATATATTTATTCTTCTGCCATCTGTTACTAAGAATATAAATGATGAACACTTGGACATTCAGCTATTTTCAATATTCTTCCTTCTCACAACACAGTAATTTCATTAAATATTTACCTTTACTAGTAATCAGTATTTTTTAAGTGTTACATTCATGACCCTAGAAGTGTATTCTACTACTTTGGTTTTAAACCAGTTAGGACAGCCCCCAAAAAAACTTGATTTTAAGAAGCAAGGCATCCCCCAAATTATAAATGGAATAAACTGGGTTTGGAAAAGTCAAAAGAGAGTCAATTGCAATTCATTCATATGCACATCTGAATGACTTTGGAATGGAGGAGAAAGAGAGGTTCAACTACTACTATTTGCAAAAATATCCATAAATATAGCTAGAAGAGAATTTGATTTAAAAAGTAATACAGTGCTCTACCCAAACAAAATTCACAGACCTTTAGCAAGTCTGACTCAACATAATCTAGACACATTTCATGCATTTCACACTGAATAATGTGACGCAGTGAAATCATTGTTAGAGGATGAAGACGTGTGCAGACAATAACCAACCACAAAAACAAACATCAGGTCATCTCATAAGTCAGTGCTTCTAAGAAGAAAATATTAGCATTCTTGAGGACTATATAGTATATGTTTTTGGGGACTTCAGAGACAAACAAATGTTATTGTACGCAGATCCCCTGCATAAAATGAATGGAAATATCCATCTTTCTAGAGAATCTCACTGATGGCATTTGCTTGACAAGAACACAATGGGAAGACAGAGAAATAGTGCGTACAAGTCTGGCTAATTTTAGGTGTCCTGACAGTTATAGACCCGTTTGCTTTTCATCTCATCTCTTTATATGCTTCTTTTCTGCTGGCCTCATTGCTTGCATCTAAACATGCTACCTCCAGCCACTCTTTGGTAACAATAATTCCTTCTCAGCTCCTAGAAGTTTTTGTCTTTGCTTCTCTCTGGCAATAACATTTCTTCACACTGCTCCCATCTTGTTGCTGTCCCATTCTCTTTTTACAGGTCTTCCTCTTTTGTTCACTCAACCTTTGTGCTTCTTCCATGTACTTCCACTTCTTTCCTACTACCTACCGTTCACCACACTGGCATGCCTCACCTGTCCCTTCCCCAGTGGTCCTTACCTCAATGCCTGGATGCTACCAGGAGAAGCAGAGGAGCAGCCTCTGCTCTCAGCACCATCAGAACCTGGGACTGTGAGGACACAGAACACACAACGCACAGGGAGTCCATGTGTTTGCTGAACATGTTTAAACTGAAAGATCACAATAACAAACATTCAGATTTTTTGTTCTGTTTGTGGTTTTGTGTTTGTTTTAAATTAATAGAATATCCAATCACAATACAGAAATAAACTTTGCACACCTTCCTGCCAAGTTTCAAATCTTGGCTCCTAACACTTTTACAAACCATTTTAATGAAGTCACTCTTTCTTCTAACATAAACTACCTTTTTTTTGTTTGTTTTAAAGATTAAGATATCAGGCATAGCTGAATCAGAAAAAGTAAATATGATTTCTGTTTCTAAAGCATTCCTTAGCCCACTAGAAGCAAAGAGTTTTAGGAAGTGCCTTAGTATGTATTATCGCAGGCTTCCAATTGCCATCAGAACTCACACCAGTTTAGGGAAAGTTTTCCAAAAGGTTCATCCTTTGATCCTTCTTCCTCCTGTCTCTCACTTTTTCCTTTAATTTTTATTCTGATCCTACAGAAGGGTTTTTGTTCTTCAGAAAAACCCCCAACATTGCTTTGTTGACACTCTGTTAACTTATCCCAAACTTACCTTTGCTTCTGCATCAGACACACTTCTGCTATGACACACTTGTGCTTCCCCCACACTCCCTGCCCTGTTTCAGTTCAATCACTTACAGAAGGTGTCAAACATACTAGATCTAAGGATAGTAAAGAATTCATCTATAAGAAATACAGAGATCATCTAAACACTAATAATTTACTGAAATTCATTAGTTTAATATGCAAATCCAGTGGTAACAACACAGAGTCCAGGATGCTTCTATAGTCCTCAAAATCAGACATATTCAGTAATATTTTGACAAAATCTTATTCTGATGCAACTCCATGTAAATTTTAACATGAATTTTACAATATGTAGATGTGTCAGTATAAAAGAACAGAAAAAACTTGCATCTTGAAACCAGATAAACTACAGTATTAATTGAAAAAATAATTTTTCCCTATGCATGAAATATTTTTAAGCAAACAACATTTGAGTATTTTTTAAAATAACCTTTAAACCAACAGTGTTAGAAGAGAGATCAGAGGTGCTTGAGTTTCAGTTTACTATTTCCATTAAAATACTAAATGCTTTTATTTAGGAAACCTGTCCATGAAACTCTAATCAATCAGTTGCATCAAAAAAAGTCCATGTCACATACTGTATGGAGGCGCATAGAATATACAGGCACAAAACATTAACCATCAACAGCATTCAACAACTCTCCAAACAAATGACATATCAGCATGCTGGCACACTTGGTAGCAAACCCTTTTCTTGCCGGGTAGACTTTATCATGGAAGAGATGCAGAATATTCATTGGTTCCACATCCTATAATCATCCAACAGCACTCCATTACCACAAAGAGTTCAGGACTTATGCTTTAAGTTCACTTAACTAAAGCAATCATAGAAAATCTTACCATTCTTATTTGTCCAAGAAGAGTTTTCTTTGAGTATTATATTCTACAGGCACAAGCACAATTACAAGTATCTCCACCTAGAATGTTTCCATAAATAAAATTACCATAGCTGTGTGAATCTACTGCCCTAAAACCTATACAGGGGAATTTACAAAGTGTACTTACGGGAGCAGAGGAGTTACAGGCAGTATTAATATCCTTACACTGCAAAGAGTAAGCGCATCATGTTCTACATAGTCTGATACATCTAAGAAGACCATTCAATGACACTGTACCTCAAGATTTGCACAGATGATCAACATTTGGATTTTACATCATAATTTTTGGTATTAGCAAAGCTAATTCCTTCTCCTTTAAATACACTAACTTAAAAAAAAAAGAAAAGACAAGCATGCTAAATTTGGCAATGAGTGCAGGGAGCATGCAGAGTATCCCTCTATTTTGCAGCATTCAAGATTATCCCTACATACTGTGTTGCTATAATTTGTACAGATGCTCATGTATGAGCTGCTCAAACAACAGGTACCCCAGCCACCTTTTCTTTGCAAAGGTATTAACTTGGAGACTTTTCTGCCATGTCTCTGCATTTAGAGATAAATTGCTACCAGTCAGCTCTGGCTGTCTTAGAAATCTTAACAGGAAAGTGTGTTTCCAATTTGTCTGCATTTTAACCTATGTTAAAGCATGATAACATTCAGCAAGACAAACTACATCATATTATAGACTACTAACAAGTTAGTAGTACAAGTCTCCAAACTTTTGGGCTCTCTACTGTTCTCTTTCAATGATATTTAAAGTAACTGCTGGTTAGACAGCATAATCATATCTACTAGTATATCAAGCACCTCTATTTTTCATTCTATTTATTTTTCCTTCTATTTATTTTGAAGACTTCTTTCCTTGTTTAGCTCAGCTGAATAGCCCAAATCCAACAAAGCATTTGAAACAGTGCTTAACTTTAAATAATGACATCAATTGCTAAATTAGTCCACAAGTGAAGGACAAGAGCAAAATGACATGAATAGGTCTGTTTACCTGCTTGTCTGGATCAGCTCTGAAATGTTAACCCTTTGCAAAAGCAAGCCTCTAGGAATACTCAAAATTACCATTAACATCACTTACCTGCATGCTCAGCAGGCATGGACTGCCCCTATCTGCTCTAGTCTTGGTTTGAGACAGTTCCATTCCAGTGAGGAATACCTTCATATCACTTCAGCCTCAGTGCTAAAAAGTTGGGAGTGCTGGATGCATTTGTGTGCAGTTATACCTGCATGATTTCAAAGACTTCTTCTGAACCCCTCATGATGAGATAGTATTTTTAAGTAAGAAATAATAGCAATTAATATCTTAGCTAGTATAGATCTCATTTTGCTGATCTCTAATAGACTTGGTATTTTTTTTTTTAATCAGTAGTGTCATAAATCCATTGTTCAAGTATTTCAGTGCACTAAATCTTAAAAATCACTCTTATAATTCTGGAACACATATTTGCTAGAAAAGACCTCAAGAATGTTTTATATGATACAGTAGCATGAAGAAAATATCCCTATGTGCCTTTATTTAAATAACACAGTATTTACATACCATAAAGCAGACAGAATAAGAGTAAAAAAACGAGGATAAAAATCTACTCAATTGAGAACATTGACACAATAAAGTTCTCCAACACAGACAGAAAAAAGCTGCTTTATCACTAACAATTTACACACCAATTTACTGAGTTTATTAGCCATGGGGAAAAACAGAAGAAAATACAGAAAACAGTTACCTCTGTAACCATAATTTCACCCCAATTAATCATAAAAAATACAGAATTCAATGAGGCAGTGCAAAGACTTAAATGTCATTCACACACATTTCTCACTACTTTGAAAAAATACCTTTGATGTTACTTACCTTTGCTGAATTTTTGCATCCTATGCATTGGTAAGTGATTTGTGGGAGAGAGAGGAACATAAAAGCTTTAGATTGGCAACTGTTATGATTTATCATTATTTCTAATGCATTAGGAATCTCAAATGAAAGCAAAACTTTGAGTTAATTTTTAAACTGAGAGAGAATAATAGCTACTAGTTTTATCTTTTTTTTTTTTTTAATGGAATGGTTACCACCTCCTTCTCAAGTTCATAAAAGTGGGTCAAAATATTATCAAGCCCTAATCCTATTTCCAGCACCACAATTTTTTTCAACTAGTACATTATATAATAAGGGAAGAAAAGCAGAACCTAGTTTTTAATCAGTGAAGAAAATCAGTCACTAATCAAACAAAATAGAGCACAGGTTTGTGCACTCAGCCATATTTCACTTCAGTTGTCTGAGAGTGGAATTCCTTTGGAACCTTTTCAGGTGTCTGTGTTTTACTATGACAGGCAAGGCACTGCGTATGTGTTAAAATTAACTTACGAGGAAATGTCAGTATTCCAGCTATGTCAATTCCATCTCTAAACAAGATATAGTTTCTTAAAAATGCACAATAAATTTGTGGAACAATGGCAAACCGCTTATCATAGCAGTACAAACTCCAAATACCTTGAAGTACTGCATTAACCAGAGGTTCTTCTGCCTATCTCAGGCATTGTAGGTCTGCATCTCTTGGTGTTTACAAGCTTCTTGGTCCTAGGTAAATGTCCAACTTCTTCACCATTTCAAATCATTGAAACTACAATTATTGTTCATCTTCCACACGATTTACCATATAAAATAAGAATTTTGTCTTGAAGATTTAATTAACAAGATAGAGTCAATACATATATTCTACTTACTATTTGTCACCTTTGTGATACTAATTTGTCCTGTGCCAAGAATTTTTCTCACTGCACAAGGGAATCAGCTGGAAAAATGGTCAGCATAGGAAACAGAAAAATTTTGTATCTTCTTGCCTCCTGTGCATTTCTTTAAATCTGCACAAATAGACAAATGTCTGCAGACAGAACTGAGCATGCACTTGTATCCTACTGTCCCAAAACAGAAAAGCACCATCTTATACATTGAACTAAGGAACAGCATTCCATGCTCAGAAAAGTATGTGTAGGGTGAAAAATCATTTGTGTGCAAGAAAACATAGCAAGGTTTTTCTATCATTTAAGTTCCTCTTAAAATTGACTTAAATGAGCATTACATGATGTGTACTTTATTTGTTCATTCTACAGACAAGCAGCAGAATTAACACAGTCAAACGCAGGTCAGATTTAGAGTCAAGATCTATTAAAAGCCTTTCTGTCTTTCAAGGCTAAACACAAAGGAAAAGTTATTTAAAATTACCAACTACTACATAAAGAATAAAGAAATACATACCCAAACCTTCTGATTCAAACAAGCAGGTATCATCCACACCAACATCTCTGCACCAGGATAAGAAATTTGCTGTGTTGTCCCGTGCAAAAAAAGACCCTGAAGGAGCATTGGCTTTGCATGGAATTTTCCGAACTGGTAAGGTCTGGAAAACAGGAGTTCTTTATTTAGCTAAATGCTACATGCCAGCATAATACTTAAGTATTATGAAATCACGATGCAAGTTTTGCATAGATAGGTGACTCCCACCAATTTACTTTCTCGGCCATTAAAGAATTCCAAGCAAATAAGCATGAGAAGTGAATTTAATAGCACGAAGTTCTCAACCACAAAGTCTTTCTAAAAGCAGCATTATAGTTCCCGCAATGAAGTTGAGAGCTGAACCAACATTAACTACTTAGGAATATTAGTAACTACAGGTTTTCAATCTAGTGTTTGGTCCAGTTCACTGAATTAAAAAAAAAAATTCTAAAGACAGACTTTAAACTAGGAACTGAACACTCTCGCAATTAAGGGTGAATTACTTTCAGTTCTAATTTAGGAGGTAATCACAGTGTAAAGGAATAGGTCTTGAGGCCCCAAGACTACGAACACTTCAGAAAGCTCACTGACTCCCATTTAGCAACATACGGAAGTCCCCTGCGCACAACACAGGAGTGTAGATACAAGTTCAAGGTCTATAGAGGCAGGCTCTCACTGTACCAGAGTAGTTCCATTTACGTGATTTCAGTAGCAGACAGGATGCTACTGATACAGCATCAATATTTGTACCAAATAGAGTAATTACCACAGCAATCCTGCTGCTTGCATTGATACATTTACTGAGACACACAGAAAGAAGTCCTTAGCATTTAGTTCTCACTTAAGGCTTCTTTTCCTCAAATAAAAAATAGCTGCAATACATGGCCAAATGAAGAAAAAAAAAAGAAACATTGTTGCTATGTAACTTTCAGAATCTCTAAATCATGGAGGAATTCAGACCTTATGTTAATTTGAATGCGCTGCTTTTCAAAGCTGATTTATGAAATGTTTACTTCTGTTCTGGAGTCAGTAGTTACTCAATCAAAAGTGAGCTAAGAGGTAGAAAACTGAAAATATGGCATCTCTACTAATTCCTAGATAAAACTTACTGGAAGTGGGGAGAGGGAAAAAAAAATAAGACACAGGAGTAGGCTTCCCCTTACAATAGCTTCTAGTAGCATAATAATATCAGTATTATACACAGCTTAGAAGGAGTTTAAATATTATATTATAGATATGACAGAAGCTTTGTAATGGCAGAATACATCTACATGCACAGAGCTACTCACTGGTTTCTACCCAATAAGCCAAATAAACTGAAAATAGAACAATTGCAGGGATAAATGCCATTGTACTTACCAATATGTCAGTGGGGACTTACAGATTGTCTTAGATATATAAATATGTCTCACAGATTTATGCATTTAAATCTTTTTCTCAAATCGCCATCTAGCTTTCATTCCCCCATGATTCTTACTCCAATTACACAATTTACATTTCCTTGTTTCCTAGGCTAAAAATTAGCCTATGGTTCAAACTATTTGCAAGGAGATATTAATACTTTTCTATAATTTATATAAAACACCAACCAGTTTTACATGGTATTTTAAAGAAAAACCCACTCCTAGACCATCCTGGAACAAGGGGGGGAAAGCAAGAAGAAAGCAGGGAAGTAAAAACAGCTATTCTCTAATCCAGAATAAATAAAAAAACTGTAAAACATGAATTCTTTCAAGGAGCTCTAGATATGGGTCAATCTTACCGAGCAGAGCACAATGAAGTTTTTAACCATTATTTTTGCCCCCTTTCTGTTCTTCTGGAGGGAAAAAAAAAGAAAGAAAAGTGGGAAAAAATGCTCAGTTCCTCACAGATCAGTGAATATTTTTTCCTTTTCTTAAAAAAAAGTTAATAAAAAGCTGTCAGCACTAGACACATTTTTAGGCTAATACTCTTTTCACATCACACTAATTTCTTCAAAGAAACAATGAGTATCTATCCTGAGGCAAATTCTTATACTCTACTCTCTTATACTGAGACTGTTTCTCACATTGAATTTCCTCTCATTGACTTAGTCTTTAGAAATAAGCAATGCAGCATTTGTCAATCTCTGTCTCTCCCTATACCTTTTCCCAGGAGATTTTAACTGGACAAATCTAATCGTCTTAAAAGTACACCCACTTCTTTTAAAAGGAGTCACACAAGTCTCTGCCAGCCTTTTGGAAGAAGGTCAGCTAGTCCAGGCTACAGAGGAAAGCTGTCAAAACAGGACTCCCGTTTCATAATTTTTTGCTAAGATCTTATACAAAACATGGCAGAAACCTTAAAGAAATTCCTTTTTCAAAATTATTTCCAAGAGAAGGTTCAACTCGACCTTACCTCTTTCAGTGCAAAAGAGGAACAAGCAGTTTGGGCAGAGATATTTGACTGGTACAAAGCAAAATGGGAAATAGGCAGAGAACAGCAAGCTGGGCTGCACCATGAGGGAAGATAATCCAGGATCAAAGGGTGACCCCAGCACAGGCAGTGGCAGCCCTCACTGGCAATGGTGCAGTCCCAGAGCACCCAAATAAGGCTGTGCTGGGAACATAAGAGCTTTAGACAATTGCACTGTTAGAAGAGGAAGAGCCAAGTCAGGTCTAGAGTGTCCAGGGAAGGCAAGTCAGAAACACCAGAAGACAAGGCTGGACTCAGGGCTGCAGCAGATGCTGAGGCCCTAGCCATGAAACCCAGGCCAGCAGGCAGCCAGGCTGGAGATGGTCTGTTCACAAGAGAGCTCTGGCAAGAAGCGGGGCTGAGGTTAAACGGAGGTTCTGGGCCATGGGCAGAGAGTGCAGGTCAGGGTCCCAGGGGAGGCTGGTTATGACTATTAAGGTATTTTAGTTCCCTCAGGTCTTGACAACTAATCTGTGGTTTTTAGTGTTTCAGGGGAATCAAAAATACTCAGTAGTTTATGATTAACTCCATCTTGTCAGTAGGTGCAAAGAGGTGCTATTTCATAGCACTATATCAATCTAGTTGCATAAAACATCCTCTGTACATACATCATACTTGATCATATTCTCACTGAATCAAATTACCAGCAGCTCTAAATTGGTTTAACAACATGAAAATCAAACAGAATGAAATTCTTTTCCCATGTCATCTCTGCTTGGACCAGATTATCTGAAGTGATACATGGATGTTGAATCAACTGAGTTAATAGTCAACATAAGGGAACCAAATAAACTATATCTGACACTACTATACTCATTGTAATTTTTGATTTATTATGTCAAATTAAAAGCACAAATTCTGGATGACCTGTTATGGATGAACAGCACTGTGACAGGAACAGGATGCCAAGAAGCCAGCTCCAGTATTCCTGGCACTTGTAGATTTGTGCATAAGAACTTCAGAGAGAATGGAAAGGAGAGAAGGCTGCAGTTACTTTACGGGTAAGAGCAGACCTGCAGTGTCAAATCATGTCACCTCTCAGTTCCCTCTTCAGTTCTCATCTCTGGATTTTTCCATAGTGTCCATGTGCTACTTTGCTCTCAGAGTTGCCTTTGCAGAAAACTAGTGGGTCTTCTCCAAGAAAAATACCCCTGTTTCTAATGCCAGGAACAGCTCAGAAGGGCTGGTGACTCATACTGGGTTTGTTTGCTTCCACACAGCTCTCCAGCTTTAGACAATTCTGTACCTTTAAACTGCTTTGTGCTGACACAACCACAATAAATAGCCTATATTCTTTCAAGTCCTGCTGAGGATATTATACACTGTTCTGGAAGTCTGTAATAAACCTCTTACATTACCTTGGAACTATTGAACAACAAAAAACCCCAAAACAACAACAAAAAAAACCCCTCACCAAACAAAAAACCAATCCAAACAACACAAAAAAGAATTTCTTGTGTGTATGGCTGGTTGCTGCCATCTGGCAATCAGTGGAGACTTCGGCTCAGTGTGGGCACAACCCATCTGCTCTCCTTGGCTCTGAGCCCAGCAGCACGAGCAAGCCTCCAGCACTGGTCCTGGAGACCAGGAGCTGTTCTGTGGCACAGGACCTTCAGCAGTACAAAAGCAGCTAGAAGTGAGGAGATAGCCAGGACAACCTGCACTGCCTCTCTTTTAAGGAGCCATTGGAAGGCATTGTGCAATGCCTGGCAGGAATGCAGAAAACCCCTAGAGACTCTCCTGCTCCCCAGTACTAACAACACATTAATATATTTGGGCCTAAATATTTTATATATTTTGATTTATGTATATTGAAGTGACTGAATGTAGAATTTCTTTCAAGAAGAGCAATTCAGAACAGATGGTTTTGTGTCAGTAATCACCTGAAATTTCATACACATAACAGACTATCCATAAATTACAATTCAATGCTTTGACAACTAAGACTTTTAAACACATCCGTTAACCTAGCCTCACTATGAAGCTTAGACATTCATGGAACTTGCAACATTCCTTTGCAGTTAAAAGGATTACAGTGTCTTTTAGAAGCACATTTTTAAGTAGTAAGAGCTACTTACAGCAAATAGGAAGAGTCTAGGTACAGAACATCACACTTAACTAAGCAAATTTGTGATATTCTCTAGTTTCATAGTGACAGAAAAGATGTTTGATTAACAGATGTCCTAAACAGCTCAGAAGTGACAAACAACCACATGTGAAAACAAGACATTGTTGGGAACAACAACTACATAACTGAAGGGCCAAAAGCTTTAAGACATTTTCTGGAACAAATACTACACAGATAAATATCCCTGACATCGCATGATCTCAGTAAAATATATCAAAATTCATCCCATTTCCTACTATATTAGGGTCTTGCTGAAGAGAACATCAAAAACCCCCACCCTCTTTTCTATTCAATAATAAGTCTACCAGGTTTATCACAGAAATCATAGGGAAATACTAATATTTTCTTATGACCTACTAAATTTTCCTACCACCTCTTAAACAGAAGTCTACTTTTTTAATATTTCCAAAACTGTCGCTGTACTGTTCAAACTATAACAGTTTGAATATATAAATGAATGCTTTTATTTAAGAAAGGCTTCATGCACAAATATTTTTTACTGAGTCGTATAAATGGGCTGACTATTTCAAAAGTGCTTTCTAACAGATCATTCTGAAGTAATTAGGTTTCCACATGGCAAAACTGACTTTTGTTGACATAGTATAGTATAACCACAGTTGCTTTGAAGCAGCAGTGGCCGCAATTACTCCTATCAAATATCAGGAAAACAATTCCCCAGTCACACTCCTTTTACAACCTTGTCTTGTTGACATGCATGCATGTGGTTTAATACAGGATGTGAAAGTGTAAGTGAAACATATGATGCAATCCTGGAAAAATGCTGTCAGGTTCACTTCTAAATCCAAAAGGGACTTTCTTACATCAATGCTCTGAAATCACATGGAAAAATGTATTTTTTTGTACTGCTTTTTCAAAACAAGAGTTCAAAAACACATCCTAAAATCTCCATTTATTTATGGCAGACTTAGACTTGAGCCATATTTTGAAGACTGTTCATCATATTTCCCTCTTTGAAAAGATGATTTTAGAACATTTTGAACTGTCACTTATGCTTGAGTAAGAAGAAAAAGATGAGCAACTTCATCTGCTATCAAAGAGGGTTACAGTCAGCTAGGTACTCATAGGAAAGATTTGTTTTTATCTCCTGGTGAACTACATTAACCAAAATGGCGGGGCGCACGGGGAAAATTATGCTATGCAGTAACTGACTGCAGTGGTGTCTTGCTTGGCCATTTAGTGTTATGTGCACATAAATTCATATTGAAATGTGATTTTATCAGCTAGACAGAACATGTATCTATTTCAAAACTTTTTACCATTTGCCTTTTAACTTAGCTCTGTGGCCAGTACCAATCCTTTTCCTCCTTCAATTCTTCCTTTATTTTGCTCAGGTATTCTTAAACAACTGGACCAACAGTCAAAAGAATGTGCTAAATGCACATGCAAAATAGATTGAAAGAATTGAATATGGAAATACATACATAGAATTTAAAACTAAGCATTTCCCACTGAAAAAAAAAAGAACTAAGAAAAGAAATATAAACCCTTCAGCCCTCCTAAAGCTGCAAAATAAAAGTTAAGCCCCAGGGAAAATTTAGAATATGAAAACTCAACAGGGAAGTTCTGAAGGCTTAGGAGACACCAACAAAAAGGCCAAGCTTTTCCACAGACATAGAAGTAGGAACAACTTCTGTGTATGTAAAATAACACTGAACTTACAATAAAGCAAGCACCTGAGAGCAATTCACTTAACAAGTAGCAAAACATTGTCCTTAGGTGAAATACAGTCCTTACGTTGTCATATGTGTAGAGCTATGTCATTTTAATGGAATAGGAGATTGGATTTCAAGTTTACGGATCATGTGTTGACTAGATTTTTACCCTACATAATCACTGCAGAGACCACTAAAAGCCAAAAATCACTCATTATCAACTTCTTAGATTCTAAGAAAGCATTTGTAAATACTTTGGAATCCCCAACAGATTTACAATATGTCAATAAAAATAATTAACATCATCAAGGCTTTACAGAAATATACAGATTACAACATTCAAATAAATGAATGCTTTAACCATGATAATTAAGTGTCTAAGTAGAACCCATTCTCCCATGTGGCATTAGCTGTAGCTTCTTAAGAGTAAGCATACATGGAAAATAAACTTAATTTAACAGTATAATTTCAAAAGTTAAGCATTTTTTCATGGTTTTTTTCTTCTAAGTGCTGTGTCCAAGACACAGCTTACTCATCACACAGTAAAAGATTGGGTTTTCAAAAAAGATACTGTTAATAACCATGAAAAACTAGTTTCACAGAAACAATGCAGCTTTTACCTCTAGCAGTGTGCTGGAAAGCCAGAGAATATAAGAGACGATTCAATCCACAGACAATGCAGTGCACAACTGTGATACCCAGAAGTAAATAATGTCAGAAAGCAGCAAGGCAGAAGCTTCACTCACCAGCTTAAGCACATTTCATTATTTGACTAATAAGTAATGTAAATGTAGTTGAAGGACATGTGCATTTCAACACATGGAGGCAAAATCACGACATCTGTCAGAGCTAAAAGGCCATCTCTCAGAGGCTGGCAGTTGGGCAGCTGGGTACCACACAGAGATCCACAACCAGAAATCTTGCACTGGAGAGCAAAACTCACGGAGGATTCACAACAGACAGCTCATCTAAACAGATGTCAGAAGCTGTTCCTTCCCACTCAATTTGTGTAATTGAGAGTGGGATTAGGTCACTATAGTCCAAAGACTTGGGGACGTCTATAAATTGTCTTTTAAAACTTCTAGACATCTACCTCTGAAACATATCCATGCCTTCACTTTTATCTACAGTCTTTCAAAATTATGAAGAGTAACTTGTAATCTCCAGGCATGTATGCACCAAAAATTAAAAGCCATTACTCCTACTCTCTAAAAATGCCAACAGGCCAAATGCAAAAATCAAAGGTGGTTTGTTTTTTTTTTCTAATGCTATAATAGCATTAAGTAGAGTGATTACAATTAGATAGCATTCAAGAGAGAGACTTCAATTAAAAAAAAAATTATGAAGTGTATTAAGATTTTATAAACAGAGAGAATAAGAGAGAGACACTCTTAAGTGTAAGCCATAGCGAAGACCTCCTTACAGTATCCATGAAAACAGGGATTCAGTAGTTCATTCACATTCAATAAATGCTCTGTGTTTTTTCCTTAGATCTTGGGGTTTCAGAAGTAACATTTAGATGGGGATTTTTAAACTGGCATTACATAATAGTGTTCTTGACTAATATTTGATTAGAACAGAATGGGGCAATTTTCACAGCTGCTCTTTCAGAGGGCAATTACACCTTATCCTTGGTAGATGATCCTGAGCTTTTGCCATCACAACCTCAGAATTCAGAGCTGAATTAGCAAAGAGTTAGTTGAAGAAGACAGAAGAATCCTAGCTTCTCAATTTCCCTCATTTATATTACAATTAAATGAGAAAAAAAATGGGAGGATTGCAATTAATAGGAGAATTGCATTTGTTTCTGGCACTGACACACAGTATAACTTGTGAATGAATATGCCAATAAGCAGCAATTAATCCATGAGATACAAAAGTATTTCCATGATATATAAATGGTCAAATCTGGGTGGATTTTCATGGGACATATTTTGAAAAGCATCTTATTAACCCCACAATTATTTATTAAACATCTCATTCTCAAAGGGGACATGATTCTCTCAAAATAAAGTATGAAAAATACTAAATTTTGTCAAAACCAACTAATTTCAGTAACAGCAATTTCAAAATCACTTTCCCCCTAATTATTCCAGAAGAACCCAAGCTAAGGACAATGCTTAAAAAAAATTCTAACTAAATAGTTGAAGTTCATCAAAACACATTACAGGTTCTAAAATTTCATATTGGAAAAGGTTTCCATAATTTCACTGACAGGGGTCAAGTAACATATTACTTTGATCTATGGAATTATAGTGAATAGCCTTTCATCGTCAGTCTAAATAACAAATGTAAGAAGCTATTCAAATTCCTTGATGTAATATATCATGGTGGATATACTGCTGTATTACCATTATGCCTCTTCTTCCTCTTCCACCTGCTTGTCTTCCAATGATCAATCTCACATTTTGTGACCTTCTGAAGTGCAAGGCAAGGTGGGGGTTTTCCAGCCCTTTCTGTAAGATTAGTTCCAAATGGTGCTTTACTTCCCATGAGACAAGTGTCAAGGAAGACTGTGAAAGATCTAGACAGTCTAAAGTAGTACAGAATTTTTTGAGATGCTTTATCTGTTTGCTTTTCAAATTTCAGATGTTTAACAAAGATAAAATTTTTATGCAGAGGCTGAAAACATTCAGGAAGAATTTAACATGTACCTCACTCCAGGTAAGTCTGATGCTCCAAAGCCCTGTATGTCCATTTTTAAGAAAAAATTGCACCTTTGTTGTTATGATAAAGAATCTGAATTTCTGTAAGTTTACCAGTTAGAAACCACATGGAAACTGCTAGAGCCCAGGGAATTCTAAGCAGGTGTAGAACTTTAAAACTTTCATAATTTGAAAAACATGGAGGAGTGTTTATCTATACAGCCAAATTTCAAAATCAGCCTTAAATCAGCCTCAAGTTGAGAGCAGAGCTTTACTGCATACTTGAAAAATTTGGGGCTGATTTACATAAACAAACACAAATTGGAATATTTATTTAAATAAACAAGTTAGACATAATTATGGTAGCTATAAATTGATGCCTATGCCTCAAAGCGACTTCTGTTTTCTTCTTCTACATTGCAGTCATCACTTATGTTCACCATTCCCATTGTTTCAGAAATTTTGATTAATTATTTAAGTTCAAGACTCACTATTGGTAATTGCACCAAATTCTTTAGTTCTTCCTTATTAATATTTCCCAAAGAACAACTACCACTAACTTTGACCTAAGAATTACACAGTAAATTGAAGATAGTTACTCTAAATTATGTTGGTTTCTCAAGTTATAAGGTATTTTTCATGCGAGGCTCTGTTACATTTCTATTCCAGACTATTCCTAATAGTCTAAATATAAAGCCAATTAGAAAGATCTGTTACAAGGATTTCTACATTTTGCTTTAAATACTTAACAAAATAAATAATAGGAATGTTACAATGCATTTCACATAAGAGGCAAAATCCAGCAAATCTAAAAATGGCTGTTTATAAATTCCTCTCAGAAAATATGCCCTCCCTATCTGCAATACATGGATTGAAGTAATGGCAAAAAATGTTATGAAAACGTCTGGACGTTTATATAGATTTAATATAAATTTTATAAAGTGTTCAAGTATTAGCATTTCATACAAAGCCAATGTTAATTAAAATCTCTGGAAAAAGTCTTGAGGTGTTTTCTAGTTAAATGGTATTAATGGAAATCAAAGTTTGGTCCTCATGACCTGATTTGCAGTCTGAATCATTATGATATTTCCCAAAGTTGGCGCTACCAAGTAGTTAAATACTTAAACCTACCCTGCTTTTTCCTTGACAATTAACTTGTGATGGAAATTCTGGTTATTTCTTCAATGTTAAAGAGCAGCAGAGGGAGAGGTATGCAGGAGAATCCCTGCCTCAGGTTCACTGAAAAGAGCAAGGCCAGTTCACATACATTGTGCTTCAGCTAAACAAGGGAACAAAACATGCTTTCCCAAGGACAAGAATATCAATGTGAAGAACAATGCAGAGACACATGATGTTTTGGTGCTCCCTCCAGGATTGTATTGCTCTGCTTCCAACACAGTGCATAGCTTGAAGTGCACTTAAAACCTTTTAAAGTAGTTCTTCAATGTTGTTGCGGTGCATGTGGCAGTAGCCACACAGACCGGACATTTAGGAGACTGGTGGGCAGACTCTCAGGATACAGAGGTCTAACCCTCTTCCCCTGGTTACAGCAAATTCCCAGGTTCCCAATGGAACTTAGTTTGCAAACTGCTACGTTATTGGTTTAAGAGTTTTCCATCTAGTTTTACGTATAGCTTTATGTTTATGTATTTACCCTTATTGCTTATGTACATATTCTGCAAAGTTCATTTTTACTCAATGCCCCATTGGATGATTTGTGTAAAACCCTCCCCTGAGTTATCTCTATTGGCTGTTCCCTCTTTATCCCCTCCCTGCTAGCCAAACATCATTGGTTGTCTCCCTTTACCCCACTCCTTTCCACCTCCCTATAAAATCCATGTACACCTTCATTTCTTGTCTTTTGTCCCTGGAACTTTCCCCTGCATTAAAGAATTGGAAACCATACAGAAGACCCCTCCCTCATCCTTTACCTCTGCTGGCGCTTTTACACATCTTGGTTTGGGGCTTGCTCCTAGCAGAGGAGCCAGCATTGTCCTTCTAGCTGCAGAAGGGTTGTGTCACCTGGGACACCTTTGGAGCAGGACGCTGTGCAGCTTTGGGCAGCTCGCAAGCAGCGTTACAATGTATTCACCTGGAACATGCCAAGCAGACAAACACATGGAATTGTTCAGAAATCTCCTTTCATAATCTGGTGGGCAACAGCACTCTATCCTACCATGCAATCCTCCTGCAAGCATAAACTTTAGGAGTATTTGTTGAGGCATAGACGGTTTGTGCGTGTGACGTTGTCTTGGTTTAGAAGACAGGTGACTGCCAGGGGAAACCAGAGCCTCCCTCGGAATAGAGAATGTAAACCCCCCACCTCCGAATTGCTATAATTTTGAAATTATGG
>WEIT01035331.1:51591-66578 GCA_013389985.1 Dryoscopus gambensis
GTAAGACCAGCAGTGAGCCCCGCTGGGGCAGGCAGGGCTCCTACCTTGGCGGGGAGGGGGGAGCAGGCAGGCAGAGCTCCCACCTTGGCTGGGGCGGGCAGGAAGGCAGGCAGGCAGAGCTCCCACCTTAGCCGGGGCGGGCGGGAAGGCAGGGCTCCCACCTTGGCTGGGGGTGGGGGGGAACAGGCAGGGCTCCCACCTTGGCCCGGGCAAGCAGGCAGNTGATTTCCTATCCTTCAACAGTTCGCACTGACTGAACGGAAGTTCAATACTTATTTTTTTCAGGGGGACGGCAAACGCAGTTCACACTGATTTACCCTCGAAATGCTGAGATACTGTATTACAGCCCTTGGCAGCGAGTTGGTTCTTGGTTCCCTTTCTCTTTTATTATTGCCCCCTTTTCAAGATTCGTGGTTGTGGAAGAGGAAAGAAAAGGAGAAAAGAAAATGTCACATCCAAGATAAAACTCTGTTTTTTCTTTAATTTGAGTATTATCTCTGGAATTTTTTAACACTTACAGGCACATCTTTTAATTGTCACTTTTTTATTTTTTCCAGCTAAAGAAATATCTTGGGGAACTTTCTTTACTACATATTTCTCCAAAACCATTTCAGGCCACCTTGTAGTCCATCTTGAATAAAAAAAGTATGCTGTTCATAAACTGATCGTTCATATCACACATTTTAAAGAGTGATGGGTAGAGGTTTGGCTTGTTCTTATTATCTGTGCTTCATTTGCCAAGCTAACTTTTAGCACACCATTATTTCAGACATTTCATTCTCACCTTACATCATTTTTGTGATACTTCAACATTTTGTTAAATGTCAGAGGTAACCTTCTCCAACTGTTGTTTGTTCACTTATTCCCTGCACAGCGAAGCCCCTTTTGTGAATTCAATAGCGGGAAACAGATGTTCAGATTTTTGCTTCTCTTAATGCGTGAATGTAGATGGTCTTGTCGAGTATCCTAATGGTATCATGCTATCACTTTCAGTAAGAGTGTTCCAGACAAACAGTGCACTTATTTTTCCTTTTCAGTGTAGAGTCACTTAATTAAATTGTTCTAGCCAAAACACATTATGTATAATTATACTGAAAGAATTGTTTCAACTTGATTGCTGAAACACACATCAAACTGATTTTTTTATTTAAAATAATTTCCTTGTACACTGATCTGCTGGGAAAACTTGATTTGTGTAATTAATGCTGGACTATTTCTCAAAAATTGCACAATAAGCAAATTCCTATTCTCTGAGTAGCAGATATTCATTTCTGGCCAATCAAATGCACTTTTGTTATTTATTGTATTCCTATACTATTATTATGCTTTTCTGATGGACTATTAACTGCTGTGATGAGTGCTACTTAAATGAGAGCAATTCATTAGCATGCTGATATAGTTAACTATCGAGCTCTAGCCATGTACTATATGAGTAACAGCACACAATAAAATTACCTCCTGGTTTTGATCCGGTTAGCAAAATTTTAATGCCCTGGACAAGACTGTTTTCATTGGCACATCCAATATTTTGCTCAGGAAAAAAAAAAGGAGAAAAAAGCCCCTAAAAATGTATCCTAAAAATGCACTGTGTTGGAACCAATGGTGAGCTGAAGAGCTGATTCCTGCATGCATTTGCTTATCTGACAGTTTTTACCTGACCTTGCAAAAGATTTTTTTGTTATTTAATAAGAAGCAGCAATTTAAATCCAATTTATGTCAACTCAGTATAAAAACCAGCTTGAGATGAGAAGACAAATTTTGTTAAAATGTCCCTTGTACTTAAAAGTCCTGCCAATTTCTAGTTAAGTTGAAAAACATTCCTGTAAGCAACAGTTACATCTTGACTAGAAGCTTCTCATGGTTCACGTTCTCTTGAAGTTACAAGATTCTTACTAAGTTTAGAAGCAATTCTGCACAGGGAGTTAAGCTGAGGCTTTTCCAGATGCCATGCAAGAAATCTTGTGTGAGCATTTGCATAGATACCAGTGGGAAGGACTGGAAAAGCAGTTGTAAGATTTTGAAGCCGAAGTTGGTTGTGCACTCCTTTATATGGTCTGTTTGTACCAAAGGATAATCCAATAACATGAGAGTAATATACTTTGCATTCATAGATACTTTACCTATGTATCTTTTTATATTGAGGATTGATGATAGACAAGCAATATGTAACATCCAGTACAAGAGTTAAAAAAAAACAAAAAACTGAAGTTTAGGTCAAATCTTATGATAGAGGTTTATCAATAGTTAATTCATGTAAGCACAGTTAACTATTAAGAGACAGCAGATGTTAATTACAGAAACCTAAGAAGCAGGATTGCCTTTATCTTGTCAAGGTACAAGAAGCAAGAGTTGTTTGGAACCAACACAGAAAGTGCTGAATCATTCCACAAAGGACCGCGCATGCTCCGGAAAGAAAGGTGAAAAGTGCATTGCAAGATAGACTAGCCTTCATCAGAAAGACTCCTGAAGAAGAAGAGGAGTCTTCCTCAGTGCGACCACCAGGATACACTGTGCATGTGTGGCATGTATGCTAATGATATTAATGACTTCTGAAAAGTAATTTGTATGACCACTCCTATCCCAAAGAATGTGATGAATATTCATAAATTTTACCCATCATACTGAACTGTATTGGGTGCTCTATGTGTGTGTTTGGAGGAATGATTCCCCACACCTGGTGCACCAAATAAAGCAAATACCCACTTCTCTGACTGTCTCTGAAGTGTCCCCTGGCCCGGTTTGGGGCGATTCACTTACACAAGCAAAAGTGACAGAAACATTGTGCCAAGTGTGCATCTGAAATGTCCATTATATGAGTGCTATGGAAGTTTCAGTAGTGACATCACAATTATGAATGAACTGAGATTCACATTTCTTTCATCCTTTAGCATTAGAATTTGGGTTTCAAATTTGACACAGTAACTTTGAAGCCTCAACAGAAATACATTTTCTATGTAACATTATTTCAATAACAGCCTTGCTTACCTTTGCAGAGGAAATACACAAAACTTTCCTTGTGAAATGCTGTCATTTTCATTAGTTCTCCACATAATCAATCTTAGGTCCTCACACTTTCAACCTCCTGTGTCCACATGTTCTGATAATACTTTTGACAGTCTACTTCCAAACAAATAAGAGGATGAATGGGTACATGAATAAACAATGATTTGAAGACAGATATAGGAAAGGAGAGGGAGAGGGAAGACTTAGCGTGACTGAGGAAGATAAAGCGTATTTGGAAGTCATATGTGCATGTAGGAAAGCTGAACAATATTAATACCATGATAAAATGGTTCTACACATTGTCATCTAGATAATGTTCCTTTCCTGCTGTTAAAATTAATTCTCATTATAGATGTGTGTATGTGGCTGAGATGCAATAAATTGTATCTAAAGATGTCATAAGCTTTCTATAATTTAGGACAAAAATTCAGGATTAAAGATTCTGAAGATTTACTTGGTTTCACATGGTAAACCTTGATGCATAGATAATTAGAGATTAAATTCTGGAGCACAAGGTCAGCAAGGATGACCACAATGGCCAATCTTATCTGTGTAATTCCTCAGCCCTTTTCTAAAAACTGTCTTATAATTACCGCCTCTGATGACCTTTGAGTGCTGTATTGTTCTGTGACATTATCAGGATTTTCTTATGAAGGTACCTTGCAGGTCATTTACAAATGGGAGAGAAAACTACCTAGATAAAAGGTTTCTCAATGCCCGGGGAGCTGAAGCAGCAGTGACTGAATGGGAGGAAGAAAAGAGACCACGAAAAAGTGGAGGATGAAGTTCTCAGCAGGCAGAGACACAAGCATCTGTCTTCTTGTATCTGTTGATCCCACTTTCCTGCTAATTTTCCAAATTTCCTAAACACTCCTTCTTCCATATGTAATTAGTGTCACAATTGACCCGTAAAAAAAATCAGTCAAATATAACGGATACAATGAAATTAACGACTGGCAAGCCAGCTCTGTATCAACTCCTAAAGCACATTCATAAAACAGGACATACTTTGGTCAACTAAGAGAAAAGAGATTGGAGAGAGCAACTGAGTTGTGTAGCAGAAATGCTGCGTAAAATGTATATTGAGTTGAGAATATCATACCTGCTGATTTTCTTGCTTTTTGCCATTAAAGGGACTATATAATTAAATTATGTAACTGAATGTTTGGAATGCAGAAATAGATTTGCTTTGTTCCCTCTTTCAGTACATGCCACAGAAGTTAAAATTCAAAAAATAGAGTCAGAGGTGGCCAGAAATTGCTAATATTTGAGTCAATTTGTTAGAATATGAGCAGCCACAGTAAGTGCAGAACGTGTTTCATAAATCCCCCAGTATCGTCCCAACATTATAGTACTTACTTTGCCAAAAATTTCCATGTCTTCCTTGACTTTTAATAAAGGCAGAGTAGTCAATAGCTTTGCAGGCTTGAGATCAATAAATTATGGAATTCACTTAAAAACATTGTGCTAACTGATGTCAGATACACCTTATTTTACATTTTTTTCTAAAACAGTTGGAATATAATGTATAAATCTCAGTTAAAATATGTCCTTTGATGCAATTTTAAGAATAGCGGAAAAATGAAACGGCTAGAATTTAAAATTATTTCAGTTATGCATCATTTTATATTTTCATTACCTTGAAAATAAGACAAGCTGTAAGTTAATTCCATCCTCTTATAATTCAGTTCAACACACACAATGACTTCACAGTCAACTGAACTTTTATCAACCTGCAGTGGAACACTCATATTAAAGCTCTATGAATAAACTTCAAAAAACTCCTTTACCAAAAAAGTAGCATGTTTTGTCCTTCCATCCTGTAAACTTACTATGCAAGAACTGTACCTTCTATCCATATCATTATATATAACTAAAAATAATTACAATTTTCATGAAACTTTGGTATTAATCTTAAAAATGAAACTGAGTGCTGTAATCTAAAAGAAGCCAATTTTCATCATTGCAAGTCCAAATACAAGTTAACTGTTTCCTCTGCATCATATTTCTAAAATATACCTACTTCTAATCTTTTAGAGTAATCTTCATTAGTGTCAGGGAAAACACCTGGATGAAATTTGACTCAATAACACAGATGTCTATCATCGCAGAGATTCTTGGATTGATGTACTGTGCACCAGCATACATAGACTGCTCAGAAGATCCAGGTGTATAGTATGTGCATCACTGGGACAAACATTATGGAATAAGTGCTCACAATTCTGATTTATATAGAATGGTATTATTTGGCTGAGTGTCGTAATTGTTTATCCATGGATACAGAAAATGCAGTTGACATGCACAGCTACACAATGATTACCAGGTCAAAGTCTAAATTCTGTTTGACAAAGAACAATAATCTGTCTCTAAACAAACAGTGCCTCAAATGTAAATGAAGCAGACAGTTATTATTAATTTTTTCTTAAATATGAGGACCTCAGTTACTACATTGATAAAGATGATTTAAATTCCTACCTATACTAGATAGGCCTCATAACACCTTCCTTCCTTCTTGGAGTGAAATGAATGATACTCTCACATACAGAACTCTTAACTTTTCTAACTACTACATACTCATACTACACTGTCTTCTTCACAAGACAATGTAGCAATTGAAAGTGATTGAGACTTATAGCAACTTAATCTAACTCAGGTATCTGTCAGAACTAGCCCAAATGTAAATGAAGTGATGATCTCCATTCCTGTTCCTTATATNACTGCTGACAGCACAAGAGGAGCGGTGAGAAAAAAGAGCATCTAAACAGCTATCACTGCCACATTGTCTTCTTGTAAGTGTTTATAGTAGCTGAATCAAAATACATAAACTATTTTCATAGGAATTAACAGATGAATGCTGTGCTTTGGAAGGAAATTTACAAAGAGTTCTCATGCATACATTGCACTTTTTTGAAACCTGCAAAATTTCCAGACCAAGAGTACCAGAAGAACAATTAGTTTTTCAAGAACTCAAAAATTATTTTAAACAGAACATGTTCTAACAGAGTAATAATGCCTGCCCACCCACTTCCCCCATGGCTGGTCAAATTCCTGCCTTCCTTCTTTTTCTTTTCACTTTCAATGTCTTCATTCTCTTGACACGTACCTAGGTTTCTCTTAAATCATTAAGATTCATTGCTTCAATTTTCCTTCCCTTTAACTTAATCCTTTTGTTATTGGGCTTTGTATGAAAATAGTTTGTAGAGTTTATTTTATAGTAAACCAAGTCCCAATTCTATCCCTTACTGTGAAACTCCCATTAATAAAGTCAGATGAGGCTTTTTTTTTGAGCCTAGGTCCTAAGAACAAAATTATCACCTGTTATTCCAAATCTGAGGAAACTGCAGATAACTATATATATAGCCTTAGATCTCTTCTTACAAAAAAGTATATAGACTCAATTCAAAGTCTTCCTAGCTTCATCATAACCACACTGATATTTTCCCACAACACATCAGTCTATACTTGTGAGAGACATAACTGTAATATTTTACTGAATGGAGAAAAACATATATCAACAGGAGAGGTACTGATCTGATACCTCTAGATGAAAATGCTAAGGTCAATCCCAAAGCAAATATGTGGCATACAGAGGTATTTTATGTGAGACAAGCATGTCTTTCTTCCCTACTGACTACCTAATGAAAACACAGCAATTTCAGCAAACTACACTAGCTTAGACACTGGAACAACTTCTGCAGTCTAGTTTAGGATCCTGTTTCCATATCAAAGCCCCATAAATCAGAAGGTACTTTGGCTATCTCACAAGTTCAGTTCTATTTTTCTCACATTGCTTCATCTGTGAAGCAAAAAATTCTACCCTATTCAAAGTGATGTACACTCAAAACCCAGGAAATTTGTAATAAATCTGCCTTTGTAACAAGGATATTAAAGATTCATTGCCTGGCTAGCAATGTAAAGGAAGAAAGACAGGATGGTACTTACAGGTGAAAATTAGGTGCATGCTTAGGTTTCTGCAAGCTTGAGTTTCTTCCCACGCTGCCTTCACAGTTCTCCAAACCTTTTTCCTGGTGCTTCTGACACAGCTGTTCAGCATTTATCCCTTAACCCTATACCTTCTCCATCAACATCCCAAATTAAAATTCCTCAGAAGCAATTGTTGAGATACTACCTCTATTGCTATTTTTTTCCCAGGACTTTTTTTCCAACTCTCAGTTCAAATAGTCAATCTTATACCTTAAGGAATGCTTCAAGCCCAGCATTCCTTTTCATTCTTCTATTACAATGTCATCATCAAAGCATTCTTAATGGAAAGAACACCATTCCCTCTGCACCATACTACATTGCCAAATGAAACAGGGTGAACGCCAGCTCATTTAGTAAGTTAGTCCTGTCTTGTGGGGTTGGGAGATTCGTTTCCTTTTCCCAGCTCTGCAAATGTATCTGTTCTATGAGTTCTGCTAAATCACTTTTTACTTTAGTTTTCCCGACTGTAAAATAGACATTCATAAAACATAATCTCATAGTCTTATGCAAGTGCACACCAAGAATTGTATAAAGATGGGCTTGATTTATTTTGTCGATTTATAGAAGCAGCCTGCACATATTTCCCTTCCCTGTCTTTCCTTCTTCCTTGTGCAGCAAGCCACAGAGAAGGGAAATAAGGTAGTTTGGGAATAATCTTGGCTCTGGTTATCATTTACTGTCATACCAAAGCAAGAAATCTCTGTGTGATCCTAAAGTATTTAAGTTATCAAAAAAACTTGCAGATGCTTCAGAGTCACAGTCTGTAACAAGATTATCGAGTGTATCTCATGAGAGTTGTGAGGCAAGGGACACCTATTAAACATTTTGATGTCACAGATGGAAGATTCAATTAATTACAAATACTACTATTTAAATGTATTACCTCTTTTACAAGCATTCTTGCTGCAAAGGGATTGATCAGTAGCAGAATCATCTCTGTGACCTTATATTTCACGTAAGGACACATTTCCTTTCCTTCAGGAGAAAATTCCCAGTTCACAGTGTTACAATCTTGATAAGGAAATATTTAATTGTTGACAAAAGACTAGTGCTTATATTTTTAGTATGTTACTTAGCACCTGCAATCCACAGATCATCCTTTTCCAGTTTATTCTTTCCTTCACTGGGAATTCTTTATTCTGTTAACCATATCAATGTCAAAAATAAGGAGTTGGTTTTGTTCAACAAGGTACACATTTAGTTTTCCTCTTGGGAGAACCTGACGCATCTCTGTTTATGCTATAGCCAATGCCTTGGGCATGTTTTCCTAATTGAGGCTGGCTGAAACTGTTCTGCTTTCCTGCTGCCTGTCATAGGCTGAATTACAAGTAATGATGGGACTGGTTACCCAGCCCCCCACATTAATGACATATGTTGCTGTTATGAACGAGGCCAGAAACTTTAGAAAAAAGTTTACTCGTTCAATAAAAGGTAACAGCTGCGGACGGGGACCCTGGAAAAATCCGGGTCCCACATGACAAGTCAGAAATCCAAAAAAACCTCGCACACACAACACTGGGTCCCCCCCTTCTAGAAATCACCAGAACACCCCCTCACCCCCACTTCGGAGGGGTCCTTTATAACCGTGGAGAGGATCAGAATGCACCAGTCAGGATGCTCGCTTTTCAGGCTTTCGATTGGTCCATTTCCAGCGCTCTGATTGGCCTATAACGAGGCGCATTCCTGACCAATCATTCCCGGGGTGTCCATCTCATTGGTAGTTCGCTGTCCAGTTACAGTTCGGGGCGCGGGCTCCACTCCTGATGTAATATTGCTGGAAAGTTCCTAGCCTTAATCCATGGGGTTTCTGTGGTACCAACACCTAGTGATCAAAACCGCACATCGCTCCCCGTACACCCAAGCGCGTTATCAGCTTATAACCATTTCAACTTCATATTGCATTATCAGAAACTTATCTCTGTAACTGGCCTATGAAAGCCAAATCCTTTATAACATTGCTGAAATGCATTGAGAAACTTTTAGTAAGATCAAATTGCAGAACAACTTCAAAATCAAATGCTCAAAACCAACAATGAGGAAAAATAGTGACAGAAAGCTAGTTTTTTAACCTTGTGAACATTATAGCCATGCTTACAAATAATACCAGAGTCATAACTCCAGTATTAAAACTTACTCTGTGTGATCTTTAAATTTAGGACATTTCCATTTCTTCATCTGCCACAAGTCCCAGCAAAGAGCCTACAAAATAATAAAATCAAGAAATAATTCAACAAATGTGAAAAAACACTTGTACAAAATATTATAGGTCTGACAAGTGAGAGGAATTAGGCACAAAGTAGACCAAACAACTAAGGCTAAATATTGAAAATGGTTATCTGAATGATATGACAGCATGAGATGTTAGCAATTCCATATGGAATTTGCTACCAAATACAGTAGTGTGTCTGTGGCCCTCAGGCTTCATTAAAAAAAAAAAAAAAAAAAAAGGTAGTGGTGGGGGGGACCAGTAATCTGAAATACTGCAGTCTTGATATACAGAAGTGCTACCATCATAAGGATCTCTATTTCCACCCTCATAGCTATAGATGTGAAAATTTGATCTGCAGAAAAAAAGGTTGGTAAACAAAATTATGCAGTGATCTATCATGGCATAACTGGTGATACACATCTGCTGTAACATACACTAAGTCTTCCAGGACAGAGAGAAAAATTATAATGTTCTTAGGCTAACTTTAATTTTCATTCCAATAATAAAACTAGATTGTTAACCTAATAATAAATAGATAGCCTAAGTAGAAAATAAAATGATATTTTATATCCTACGCATAGACTGAGTTCACTGTCTGTTTCTCCATGAGATACTATAAAGGACAAATCAGAAGAAATGCTGTGAGATGGACTGTTAATAGTTAGTAATACAAAAAATCAGCCATTTGCAAAGGCAACAGGTGCTTTTCAGATGATGTGCAAAGTAACTGGTCAGGTGCAGAGGAGGTGCAAAATCTGGGAGCTACAAGCTGGGTTTTGTGCCAAATAAGAGGCTGATAAGAAGCAGATCCTTCAAGGTGGGACAGTGCTTTTTATCATGCCAATCTCCTCCGTTACATAATTGGCTCAGGTGTGAAAACTCCCCTCTGGAAGAAGTACTGCTACATTCACATGTAGACCTGAATGTATTTATCCTTCTGATGGGCCATAATTGGCTCAACTACACTGATGTGAGAGGCAGGTGTCATGTCTGAGAAGGTGTCATAAACCAATGAAGACCCGCAAAGTGCCCTGTGATCCACAGTGTTGCAGCATACAGTGTAAAACTCCCACCTGGGTCTGAGCCTATATTAACCAATTGAACTTTGTGTTTCATGGGCTCTCGTCATCCCTGCTGTATCAAGACTGCGACTATCACTTTGACCAAGGGATGTCGAAATTGCAACAATCAAGTCTCCTTGCTTGATCCATGGGTGGTGAGTATGTATCTTTCTACTCTTATACTTTCCTTTTGTTTCTTTATACGTGTTGTGAAGCGTTATCTTTATATTGCTATATTGCAATAGATAATAATAACCAAAAGAGCTACATACCTCCTTTTCATGGCAACCAAGTTGTTCTAAAATAAACCCTACATATATATATTAAAAATCCCCAACATATATATAAAAACACTGATCATTCAGGGTCATTTCACTCTAATCCACTCCAAGGGATCTATTAACAAGAACCTGGGCTACCCTCGTCTTCTGGGGCAGGTCATAACAAATGCAAAAATGCGAATGAAACCAAGAGATTACACTTCTGTCAAAGTACAAAGAATTGCACTACTGAGCAAGTACAAAGAATGCCAGGCCCAAAACATGTAAATTTTCAAAAAAGAGAGTCTGGAATAGCTTTCCTTGAAAATACATTTAAAAGATTTTATAAAAGGCTACAGAGTCTCCCAGTTTTCCAAAGAGCAACATAACCCTCCCCTGGGATATGGTACAATTCCACTGATTTTGCTGAACATGGCAGACCAGTTACAACTGACTGGGTATGTTCAGTGAGCTGTTAAGAACTGGGATGCTGAATCACTTCAGAGACAAATTTAGTAGAAAATCCATGACCAAACCTTGGAATTAAACTTGTGTTCATGTCCATTAATAATAATAACTGGAGAGATGCTTGAAACAGGACTGAGTTACTATTCATGATTTATTAATGTAAACCACATGTAAGATAAAAATTTAAAAATGAAGTAAGATCCATATTGTTATTTTGGACCAATCTTTGTCAGTACTTCCCAAATACTAGTTAATTCAACTTACCTGAGACAGTGATGCATTGGCTGTAGTAGCAAGTCAGGCAGAAGGCATCTATTCATGGAACAAATTACCTAGAAACAGTAATTTTTGTGTCACTTGAACCTTACATGTTTGCTATGAAGCCTAAATACATACATTGCAAAGGTTTCACATGGGAGTGACTTCAAAAACTTTAAAAGTGAAGACTTGGAAACTAGGAAGAACAAAATGCTATTGGAAATCCAGAAAAATAAATAAAACCCTCTGAATATATTGTAAGCAAAAGAAGAAAAAACCTTTTTTAATTCTGAATATCAGCCCATTCTAAGCCTACTTTCTGAGGAACCACTGCATCCTAGCAGGCAGTCTCTACATTTCCAGTTCCATGTCTTTTGTGTTCTTTGCACACCCGCAAGAGAAAAGGTAGTTTTGAACCAGGACGTGTATCTCAATTTTGTCAATAGGACAGGGATTGACAAGACCCTTTCTTCTTTCCCAAATCTTTTGAATAGAATAGATAAACTATACTGATTTTATGTAAACTAGCATTTTGATTTAGCCCAAGTAATTTTATTTCGTAACTTCATTTAGTAGAAAATTCTAACCTCTCATTTGTAGTGAATTCACTGTTTTGATAGCAAAACTACTAAAGAAAATAGAACCAAATTGTAGTCTGAGAATAAAAAATTACTCAGATTACTCCCATGGAAATGCTCTGGACTATTTCCTTGGATAAATCATTTCTGTACTATAGTTCATAGCATCTATCCACTGCAGTATTTAGGGGAGTTACACCCAGATTACAAACTGTTGAGTTTCCCATATAAATCCTGACTGCTGCCAGATGCACAGGATGCTTTCACTACGTGAATGAGGATCCCTAACTTGGACACAATCATCTCCGTTAATATAGAAATTTTCAAGAGCTCTCAAGACCCTTAGGCATCTGGTTCCCATTGACTTGCTATTGTGGCGAGGTGCCTAACTCCCTTAGGTGGTTTAGAACAGTCAATCATTGGTAAGTTTTGTCTGGAAGACTTGATCCATATTATCCCTTTTCTAAGAACTATTAGATCCAATTCTTTCTACAAAAAGCAAGGGAACCGATTCCAGCCCCCAAGGGTTGTAAATTGTCAGTTACCAGAACTTCCCATTCTTTCAAATGCTGATGAGCATCAGCATTTCACAGAGAGAAAACCAGACACAATACTTTTTCATAGTTCCATGTCATTTTTCCCATGCAGAATATAAAACTCAAATACATTTCTGAGAGTAATTATTCCTTGATGAAGTTACAAGTATTTTTTTCTCAAAATACAAAAAGCTATTGTAATACCAAGAAATATGAGGATACTTTCAACAGTGGTTTCTACTAAGAGTAGTGTTATTACTCTTTTTGTAACAACAAATGGAATTAATATGAATTTTATTATTTCCAGGTTTGATACTGGGCTAGTGCTACTTTTTTTTTAACAGGAAAAAAAAAAGACCTTTACTAAATCAGACCTTTCTTTTAGACGTCTTCTTTAGTTCTAGGAATTAATCTTTACCCGTTATCATCACCCCATTCACAAGTACAAACTGCACAAGCATTTTCTTTTGCTGGCTTTTAGGTTTATGCAAATATCCTATGTGCTAGAAGCGCCTCTCTGCTGCCTTTTTTTTTAGCCCATTGTTATTATTTTCTGCAAGTATGAGCCAACACTGCTAATTGGGAAAGCAAATAGCAACATTTCAAGACCAGCTATGAACTAGCATATCATACTACATACGTTACCTATATAGTCATGCTTTTTGAATATACACAAAAGCTCCAATCTTTGCCATTACACGAACCCTTAAGTGCACTGGACTAGGAATCAAGTCAGACAAACAAAATAATATGCAATTGACAGGAAATACACAAACCTAACTGCTATAGAAATGGCAACACCAAAACATTTTGGTTTCCGGGCCTTTTTACTAATTAAATAGCTCTGTTTTCTGTAAAAAGTGGAAAAAAAAACTTCTTAAAGAACATCATTACGTTAAAAACTCTGGAGTTAGGGAAAAAACTTTAACTGCTAGAGCATTTTTGAGACACGTAACTTGCTATTAGCCAGCAGCTGTCCATAGAAACCAAAATTGTTTCACGGTACTATTGATCCTAAAAGTGGCTCTATGAGTTTTAATGATCTGCTTTTAGAGGACATTATGAGTGTAGATAACAGAATCCAGTATTCCTTTATATGTCTTTATATAAATAAACCAACAAACAAAAAAACCCCCTTAGAATTCTTTTAAACAGGAAGAAAAATCCCTTCAAAGCTTTGCATTAATATTTGCTTGATTCAGGCATTTATATGATTTTTTTAATGGGATGTTCTTCTTGAGGGTGGAGAAAAGTAAAAATCTTTTGACCTTAATGAGATTTACATATAAGCTCCTCTTCACTTCAAGAATGATTCTTACCATCCCACTCTCCCACATTTGCTTCACAGTGAAAAGGATGTTAAAATGGAAAATCAGATTCGTTTGTAAATATTAACCAATAAGCTTCTTAGCAAAGACTGAAAAAAAATTATGTATACATTCTGTGGTTTCCATTTCCTTGGTTTTATTATTTTTATGTAAATTCTCCCAGGGCTTTTCAGGCTATATGTCTGGAAGCCGCAGCCATTCAGCAGAATAAAATTTGAGAGAATAATGAGAAATGTGCTGGAAAAATTCACATAAAAGCTTTGGAGACATGAAAATGGAAACAACAGATACATAAAAGCCTTATTGCTCAAAAAAATAAGTGTCTACCCAGTGTGTACATATAGGTGTTTTAGTGTAGCTCTCTCTGAAGACACAGACGTATTATTCGTAAAGACACTGTATAGAGCAGCAAAGGAGTGGTATCTGACAATTTTGAGATGTTTTCAGGATATTAAGGCAATGAAAGTGAACAATCCAAATGACTTCTGTTATTAGAACCCAGACATACATATAAATAGCTCTATATATAGTTGTCTTACATAGAGTTTTATGTATCTTTCTATGTAAATGAAAAATATTAGCAAATCCAACATGAAAATGTGTTTATGAGATCTCCCTGAACTCTTGTGAATGACAGCAATTTAAGTGTCATGGAAATATGCAGAATCTACAAGTAGGAAAGAATTTTCAGTTGTTATTCTTAAACATTCATATTTTTTTTCTTCCAGTACTCTTACAGACAATTTGTCATTCAATACTAAACCTGTCATGCTACACTAAGCTTAGTCCAACTATGCTTCACTTCATACAACTACTAGAGTATTAGATATCAAAATTCCAAACCTTTAGCCATAGCCAGCCTTTATGACTCAAGCTTTATGGAATATTATTTTCAGATGATTCTGATAAGATGATCTCTAAAACTCTTTAAGACAGTTCTTAAGAGGTACCCAAAAATGGGGGGATGGGTTCAAGCTGGAAGATGGTTAAGAAGGATTAATTTGTGCACCTGATCCCATAAGAAAAGGACTTAAAATAAGTAGATAAGAATTTTCTTGGCTTAAAGGAAAAGAAGGCATGTAGGCAAGCTAATCAGTACATGCTGTGACCTATCAAGCCCACCACCACAACAGGCAGCAAATTAAATCTCTCTAAAGGGCATAACAAACAAAGGCAAGTGACCAAAGCACACAGCTTAATACTTTACCATTCATCAGCTGAGCAACATTAATGCATGCTCTTATCCCACAGCAAATATAAGCTAAAAATGCATTAACTCAAACTGTGGGAATGCCTTAGCCT
>WEIT01035332.1:812-19092 GCA_013389985.1 Dryoscopus gambensis
CCTTAATTCAGGCAGAGGCATCTCTCAATAACCAGATCATAACATCCCTCCTCACAGAGGACCACAACCCCATAAGGAAAGCTGAGAAGTTCATTAGCCTGCTCCAAAACAGAATCATGTGACACCCCAATAAGTGTGGTCATGCTTCATCTAGTTGTTCTTCATCTCTGCATCCCATTTTCTATGTTAATTTTTTATCATTTGCTCGATCTTTGATTCACTATAGCAGACTGATCACAAGCAGGCAATGGTAACATCACCTTTCACTGCAGACCAACTGCAACCTGTGCAGGCCTTCCAGAAGGTCTGTAACAACTGCTGAACACTATCACAAAAGCAGAACTGAGAAAACAGACCTTGAATGGCCTGATTTATACCCATATGAATACTTATCCCTCTCGCCACACTCATTTGAGGTTACACAGCCCCTCTTGTGGTACCTCCACCTCTGTCAGGCATCCTCACAGTAACCATTTCTCGGACAGAGGATGTAGGGTTACCTGTTTTTCTGCCAGCTGCTGCCAGCTGTATGAACTTCCTTCTCTTACTGTTCTTTTTGTAGTATCCAAGTTGGTGTGTAGTTCTTGTTTTCATCTTTTATGTGTAGGCTGTTTCTCTAGCTCAGTAAAATGCTGCTTTTCTTGTCAAGCGAGAGCACATAATTTTAAAAAAAGGACCTTTGAGGAGCAGTGGTTTAAATGCAAGTCTTTTCTATTTCTACTTTGATTCCCTATTCTAAGGCATTTCTACTCTCTCTATTACATAGTTAATCCAGAATTTAAAGATGCAAAAGAGCCCATGAAATTAAAAGCAATTTTCATGCATCAACAGAAGTGGCTTTTTAATTTTTTTCTACCATTTTGAGCTGAAAACAGCTAGAATGTAGGAGCCTGATCAAACGGGTACTAAAAAATAATCCTGAAACCTCTGCTGAGGTATGGAGAAAAACGAGAAGAGAAAACTTCAAAGACTAATAAACAAAAGATATCAGTGTAGCAGCAGCCATGTTTTCCTCTCCTGAGGTCAAATCTCATCTTAATATAGTTAATGGAAAAATCAGCATCAACTTCAATGGAATTTCTCCCCTGACTTGGCATACTGTGGATGTGCCATGATATCAAGGCAGGATTAGACCCTTAACACCAGCTCTTCTGTTGGCAGCCCTCAGCATTTCAGGTTACTGCAGGTACAGGAGATAATAATTTTCAGCTTTTAGAATTTTAGAAATGCAAATTTAATACCGTCCCAGCTGAAAAATTCACATGTATTCACACGTATGTATTGTGCTACATCCTGTGTTATTCAATCGCTTATTAGGTGTATTTTAGAAGGAGCTAGAAACCACTAGCAAGATTTACACTCTGACACAGGTTCTCTTTGAAAGCTTCCACCAGCTGACCATGGTGCTTTTCCATTTCACCACTCATCATCAAGATAGTGTCAGAGACTAAGTATTTCAGGACGTATCACAGAAGGACAATATTTTTTCATGTTAGAGCTCATTTTGTATCAGCATCTTTACCATGTAAGCTCTAAAGGAAAATAAATTTAATAAGAGCCATCTGTGACATAAAACTGCAGAAGAAATAATTAAGATTAGTAGCAGACTTGGTTTCTGAATGAAGATATACAATGTATAACCCAGGCTTATGAATCCACTTTATCGAAATGATTAGTAGCTCACTTTTTTGTTGATGGCATTTAGGGCATGAAAAATCATGCTGGTGTATTAGCCATTTGATTAACAACTTTTATGATTAAAAAAATAAGGAAAAGAAAGCACTATTCAGTTCTCTGACAGGCAAAGACTATAAACTTCACATACATAAATACATTTAAGGATAGTGATGTGATAAATGGACAAAGGGAAATCTTCACATTCATGCAGCTTATTTAAACCTTGTTCTCTGGAGTCTTGCAGAGTATATTTAGCTTTTCATTTTCCTTTCAGAAATTTCATTTCAGAAGCACCTTAGGAACAGCTATTTTTGGCCTACACATATCATTGTAGGGATGCCAGTGCTAATCTACTGACAAAGCCGCTTAAGGGTGCCATGAAATTAAGCTCAGCAGATGAGAAAGGGCGTACAGAGTTGCTCTTACATCCTCATCCTTCAGGAGAATTTTAAGTCTGTGCTTTGCAGTGAGTGCTTTCAAACAGTCCATACCACCTCCACCACCTCCAAAATCTTTTATTATGCATAATTTTCTATGTGTATTGAGATACATTTTAGTGTTTATAAAGTTATACTTTCCACATGTTAAGCTGCCAATGAAATTCAGTAGATGAGACGGACTTTAAAAGTGATTAGAGTCTGCAAGTATTCGTGTAAAGATCTCCTCCATTCTTTGAGAAGGTTCAGAAACGTGTCTGCCCTTCATATATCCTGTTATCAGACAATAACATACTCCATAATTTTATGCTCCAAAAACTTCTGGAAGCAGTATTGAACAAAAGACCTTGTAATTGACTTTTAAGAATGATAGAATTACAGTATTGTTTTACATGTGAAAAATGAAGGTTATTCTTCAAGGCCATGCATTTCATCCTACACTATGTGAACACACTGTAATCAACATTGGCACCCCAAAAAGAATGTTCTTTTGCATAAAGCAGCTCACTCAAATTGATCAAACATTATAAGCTACACACAGGTTTCATGCTACTTAAGAAGCTCAATTATTTAAACAGCCCCAAGTCTAATAGCTTACTAGGTGCCTGCAGCTCCTCATTCACATTTATATTCATTCATATTTAGAGATGGGATGAAATAGAAACTGTTCAAATCCAGGTAACACATTCCAGAATAACTCCTTTATATTCAAATAATGTTCAAATAATTCTCATCTGAAAGTAACACGAAACCTTTCCCCCACTTATTTTTATCATTTACACTTGTACCTTGAGTATCTAAAGGTTTTAATTCAAGGTTGGTGCTGCTGCCTAGTATCAGTACAACCAGGAGGGAAAGAAGTTGATGCAGATTCTGTAGGATGGCAGATACATAAATTAGGCTACATTTCAGAAGTTCTGTACTTTGAAATGATCACCTGCCATTTGAATGAAGTACTGCTAAAACAAACTTGAAAGATCACATGGCAATTATTTCCGCTTAATGAACATGTAGCTTAAGAGAAATATCTAAACTTATAGCTTGGTAGCCAACAAGACTAGCCTGAAATGCATCTCCTTCAAAAAAATGTTAAAAATCTTTATCATTTTAGTTTCAATATTCTGTTATGCCATCAATCAGCATTAACAACTGAAGCGTAAAAAAAAGGCAGTTAAAGATTCAGTATTGTTTTTTCTCAGTTAGATGTATTTCCTTATTTTTTTATTGTAATATTTCCACTGCATATCTACCAATCAGCCTCTCTTGCAGCAGATTTATGAGGATGAACAGTATTTATGTAGTGCTCTGAATTCTCTTTTAGACACACAGTGTGGTCCAAGTGAAAGTACTCCAGGCTGGATCCCAGGAGACCATGGGTTTTACCACTGACCATGTTTATTTTCATTATCTCTCTGTGTCCCCATTTTCCTCATTTCCATGGTCAGAAGGTCAAAGTACTTGGAGAGAAACTGTCACATTTTCTGTGCCCTCCTCTCACTAAGCTCTGCAGTTACCAATCTACGTAGTAAAAACTTGTTCTTTCCCCAAATTACTAGCATCTGAGTGCAAGATTGTGTTTCCAGAGAGCAGCCAATTCAAGATTAGACTTTTAAGAATAAAAAAGGGCTTTTTAGGTCACTGCTATATAAAGTATGAACCCTTGTGTTCTATCAAGGTGTAAGTGCAGTATATGGCATCCTGTCCTTATTTCATCTCTTCTAGACTCACTCTCTTTTAACATACCCTTATCAACTCTATCAAGTTTTATTTTCCATGGTGTAACAGTTTGCACAATCTCTCACAAGGGTTCCTGCCTTGCACCCGTCGCAGTGGAGCATTTATCCCTGGTCTCTCTTGGATGGATTATAGCACCCTTATTTTGAAATCAATCACCAAAGCTGGTTCTCACAAAAAAAGAAGATTGGCAAGACAGAAAAATTCATTATGTGAAGAACTATGAGCTTTGAACTTCAGTTGCCCAACCCAAAAGCATAACTGCTGTTTATTTACACTGAAGTCTGTGGCACCTCTAGGAAGTTTGTCCTTGGCATTAGTCATTCTTGTGTTGATCCTTAGGCAGGATCCTCGTTAGACCTGTATTATCCTTTTACTTTATCTCCCTGGAAACACATGGATTGTAGACAAAGGGAAATACCCCAACTCTCTGTGAAGGCAGGTTTGGATAATAACACTGCCTCAGTGTTTGTCTGTCAGTATGTGGGCTGTTTTGAGATACAGGATACGCAGAGCACTCTTCGGTTTTAAAGGAGCCCAGGTGCTTGATAATTCTCAGGATCATAGCAAAAAATGAGATTTGTTTTTAATTTGTCTACTCTGTGCATTAACATCTACCTGTTCACTCCCTCCCCCTTCAAGCAGAGTGTAGAATTAGAGTAGAGTACAGTAGAGTAGGGAAGAGTGGAATAGAATATTCTGGGTTGGAAGGGAGCCACAAAGATCACCAAAGCTCAACTCCTGGCCCTGCACAGGACAGCCCCAAGTGTCACATCATGTAACTCAGAGCATTGTCCAAACACTTCTTGAGCTCTGTCAGGCTTGGTGCTGTGACCGCTTCCCTGGCGAGCCTGATCCAGTGCCCAACCACCCTCTGGGTGAAGAATCATTTCCTAACATCCAACCTAAACCTCCCCTGACACAGCTTATTTCTACAGTAAGTGGAAGTGCATTTGCTCCTGGCTTTGAAAAATACTACCATGTTCTCTGACAGAATGGCACCTAAAAGAACCCCAATTAAAATCACAACTTTGAACAGCTCTTGATACTTTGTTGTCTTCAAATCTAGGATTGATCTTAACTGTACTAGTACATCAACAGTAGTGATAATTTTCATTTATTCCATTCCAGTAATACAAGCTTAAAAAAAATTCAATATTTGAACTTCTGCATTCCTACAATACCAGGAGTAGCAACAGAGACTACAAATGCACTTAAGTCAAAAGGATTTTGCCTATGGCAGAAGTCGGGGTTGGGGGAGATTATGATTTGGGCTTTTTTTAAGCTGCGTTTCTCATCTCCCAACAGTGTGTATCTGTATCCAGCAGACGTACTTACCCCTTTTTGCAGATCTGCTTCCTCCTCTCTTTTCGCACTGGTCAACCGGTGCTTCCTCTTGTGCAATTGAATTTGGCAGGTGCAAGAACATTTGTTTATGCTGTGCACAAGCTGGGGAATGCTATTTTGACAGCTGATAGTTCTGCAGCATCCTTGGAGAGCTTTAAAAGCACATAGGAAACTTTATTATTTACAAAGCTTTACAGCTGGGATGCACAAATCACCCATGGCCAATTTGTCAAAGGAATATTTGACTGTATTTTTAGGTATCCACCTTGTGTAGACTTTGCACAGAGAAAGGTATTTTGTCTCATCTTGCTATTTTGGGAACTTTAAAATTCATGTTCCTTCCTTACTCCTCTGCACTTGACTTTCTTTTTCATTGGGTGGTTTGAGGAAGGGAGTGTAGATTGTTGGGGTTTTTGTTTTGTTTGGCCATTTCATCTGCTTTGGTCACTGCAGTGGGTGCAAGATGAAATCTGGGGTTTCCTCAGCTCCACTCAGCATCAGAAGAGAGTAACAGAGTGTCCGTGATTCTCTGGCCATGTTCAGGATGTTGTGTAATATTCCAGCCTTCCTTTTTGTGTTTGGAAACCCACAATTTTTCCAAGGCTTTATCAGCATAGCATGATTTGTATTACTTCTAAGGTCTATTTCCCCTTGATCATTACCATTTCAGCCCACTGCTCCTTCTTGCTCTTCTTCCTCCTTCCCAGTCAAACAATATTTTATGCTGAGATGTGTGCAGTTGCTCATGTTTTCACTTTCCTTATGTTTCCATTCCCCTCACCTCCCCTACCTTAGAGAAGCATTAGGGGCTCATTTTCAGTAAACACCCAGAGCCCGTATAAAAATTAGCAGGAGCAATGGATGTTCAGCAGCTCCGAACCATCAGACACTACCTGCATATTTACGATGAGCTCACTGACCAAGGAGCTGAGCACCTGCACCAGGCTGGTGGTGTTAATTCTGGTGATTTTATTTCCAGTCTGATATTATGTGGTGGTTTTCATCAGTGCTTCTGGGAATCTCAGTATTTATCATGGAACTCTGGCCCTCATGAACCCAGAGAAAAAAACACAAAAATACCATCCAGGTGTCAAGGCAGGTCAAAAATGTGTTCCAAAATTCTTTGTTTAATGAAGTATGAATTTAAGCTATTTCTTTGCACACAGAGGACACAAGCCATAATGTTCAAGACTTGCAGTAATGCAAAACTTCAAAGTGATTTTCACTTTGTTCTCTATGCCAGTGGAAAATATACAAGGTCTCTATTATAGAAACTGGGAAAATATTCATACTGAGTGGTGACTTGGTTTATTTAATGTTCACTTAAAATAAGCCCATAATACTTATGTAATCAAATGTTCCATAAATACTTGAGCAAGCTAAGAGTCTGACAGGAATGTTTGCTGGCTTCTTCTGAAGGGTCTATTATTTATCATTCAATAAATCCTTCCCGAAAGCCTGATCCACATCCAATCAGGAAACTGAAGCATGCTGATGTATAGAACCATCTGAAATCTTGAGTATGTATACTCATAACAATCTAGGCATAGATATTGTACACACACACACAATATAAACCTAATTTTATTCATATAAATTACTTGGAAATTAATTCTGGGCAGAGAAAGTGACAGGTTTGTAATATGTTTGCAGACAACTTGTAAACAGAAAGAGTTTGGGTTCACCAGATATTTATTTGCTCAGCTCAGTTTTTTTCTTAAAGAAAATATCATACTTTCTTCTCTGTAGGATTCTTATTGGATAGAAATAGGTCTCACAAGGTTGATCTAACTGCAAAATAAATCATGGGAGAATGAAAGACCTTCAGCAGTTTCCTTAACAACATGATAATGGCACAAACATGGCAGTGATGTTTCTGGCACTTGCTATTTTGAGAGGTTTTCATCTCCCTTGAAATGGAGAACCCAGTGGGAAACAATAAACAAAGATTTCTTGTGGACAAACAATCACTGCTGCTAGCGGAGAGGAGCCTCACCATACCTCGCAGAGGTGTGCATCATCCTCATGCACTTCAGGTTTGTGATCTGTCTTCCCCTGGTCCTTCCACTAGGCTTCTTCTGGGGCTGCTGCTGCCGAAAAACAGCTATTGGGAGTTGCCAGAGTAGGCAAAGTTTGTCTCACTTTCCTCATCTCTCATTACCTGGGACAGCACTCAGGGAGGAGAAACAAAGTTCTTTATTGCATCCACCTCCTTCACTGGGAAGGCAGGAGACAAGGGCAGCTGGGATGGGCTGCTCTCCTACAGTGCTGCAAGGTTGTGCTGAGACCTGGCCCATGTCTAATGTTTGCTTACTTCTGTTGTGTTGGTGCTACGAACATCCTCAGCCAAATATTTCAGATGCAAATGTTTAGATGATGGACAATAAACCACATTACATGGAAATGTTTTTTCCCTGGATATTTTTGTTGCTGCTAAACAAAAATGCAAAGAATAAGATGGTTTAGGGGGGTGGGGTTTTACTCTCTTTAGTGGTACACAAGGCTATTTTTCTCTAATTCTCTATTTGATCTGTAGATAATTGATTGTATGTAAAACTATATGTTCTGGTTCAGTTGGGTATTCCAAATCACATCCGGTGCAAATAGTAGTTCTTGTCGAAAAATGAAAAAAAAAAAAAGTTCATTTTCTAAAATGTTTTTATTCTCTGAGCTTATGTTGGATAAACTTCAAGCTATGATTCTGTACATCAAGGAACTTGATTTATTTCCTCACTATGTCTCATGTAAGGAACAGATCTGCAGAAATAAAGGCAGATTGAGTGGGAGATAAATGTAGTCATTCACCAACCATCCCACCACGATGGAAGACAAGTCATATATTAGCAAGATATAACATCTTTCTTTCCTCTTCTTCTTCCCCCTATTTTTCTAATTCATACACACATTATTTTCCACTCAGAAATAGTGAGACTGACTCTCCAGCTTCTCTTGGGGTGGGAACTTTGCTTCATGGATCGTCATGCTCCTGCATTATTTCCATCCCAGCTGTGCTCAGAGGACTCCAGAGACAGGCAGGGCAGAATTGCAAACTCCTCATCCTGCCTCAGTAATACTACACTTTTTCTACTATTATGTGTAAAGAATAAATTAAAAAAAGAGAAAAAACGACTAAACAAAAGACATTCCTGTGGAAGAAGCGGTTATTTTTAAAGTTGATTTTAGCTAAGAAGGGACTTCATCATCAACACTCTGCCATTCCTACTTCAGTTGCTGTTTCTTTTTGTATTGATTTTTTTTAAACTTTGTGATTAGTAGCAATTAGTGACACTAGCTCGGCAGCAATGAACTTTAAACAGGTATTTTCTGAAATAGGGTGAGTGGGGAGAAATGGTAAACATCATTCATGAAGAACCCAGGCCAGGTTTTAATGGAGTCTAGAAAGCCTTCTGAAAATCTGTATAAATGAACTGAGTTTGATCATAGCAGTGAATTTATTTTTTTCTGCCCCACAACGTGAAATGCATGAGCAGCCGAGGGCCTCATAGGAAGAAACACTCTCCTCAAGCAGTGTTCCACCCTGTCATGTCCTCTGAGGGACATCTCCAGGCAAAGCCCTTCCTGCAAATTGGCTGCGTGTTACACTGGGCTGGATATCAAGCTCTGTGATTTTCAAAACAGGGAAAGTAACCTTGATATGGCTGTAGGAACACTTTTACGTACAGCAAACCTAATAAATACTACAGGGAGAAAATCCCATGGAATCCCAGTGACAAGAGAGTTGGATTGAGACCAGGATTTAGATGTCCACATGTAACAAGATACAAGTTCAGACCTCTTAATCAGTTTACCAGATCAGAATCCTGATCCACCTCCCACAGCTTCTGTCTCCTGAGAGGGACTAAAACTGAGTACCCAACTCCGTGGAAGATAAGAATAAATTAACTTAATATGCTTTAGAGAGCTACAAATGCATTTACTACTGCACAGGAGATTTAGATAAAGTATCCCTTGAAGGTATTTCTGAGAATGGATATGTTACTACTTGAGCACATTTAAGACTTGTGATCACTTAAGTTATATAGAAAAGTTATTTTATGCAGAAGGAAGAGGCTTGTGAAGAAAATGGGGTATCTAACTGTGGAGACTGCTAGAGGGAGGAGTCTGCAGCACAGCTGATTGCCACCATGTGATGCAGTAATCTGCTACCTGATTAGATGGGCTAGGTAGCCATCAGCAGCCTTTTGCTGCACTGTGCCACTGATTGCAAATGGGACAACTCAAAACCTCAAATTGCTCCAAGCTGCTCCTGAGCCCCTATTACCTGCAGTTATTATCATGTACATGGAAAGAGACATAAAAACACTAGGTTGACCTGCATATGGTGTTTTTTCTGATGCATCATAGGATCAGTTGTAGAATATCCCGAACTGGAAGGGACCCACAAGGACCATTGAAGTTCAGCTCCTGGCCCTACACAAGACAGCACCAGGAGTCACACCCTGTGCCTGAGAGTGTTGTCCAAACACTTCTTGGACTCTATGAGGCTTGGTGCTGTTACCACTTCCCTGAGGAGCCTGTTCCAGAGCCCAACCACCCTCTGGGTGAAGAACATTTTTCTAACACTCAACATAAACCTCCCCAACACAGCTCCATGCCATTCCCTCGGGTTCTGTCAGTGGTCACGAGACAGAATAGATCAGTGTCTGTCCCTCCTCTTGCCCTCATGAGGAAGTTGTGGACTGTGATGAGGTCTCCTTTGGTCTCTCCTCCAGGCTGAACAGACCTTGTGACCTCAGCTGCTCCGGATATGGCTTCCCCTTTAGACCCTTCCCCACCTTCATAGACCTCTTGGATGTCCTCTAATAGCTTTATATTTCTTTTATCTTATAGCGCCCAAAACTGCCCCCAGCACTCGAGGTGAGGCTGCCCCAGTGCAGAGCAGAGCGGGACAATCCCCTCCCTTGCCCAGCTGTTGATGCTGTGCCTGATGCACCCCAGGACACGCTTGGCCCTCCTGGCTGCCAGGGCACTGCTGACTCATGTTCAGCTTGTCATCAACCAGGACCCCCAGTTCTCCTTCCACAGTGCTGTTTTCCAGCCTCTCATTCCCTAGACTGTCCATACATCCAGGTTTGCCCCATACCAGGTGCAGAGTTCACCACTTGTCTTTGTTGAACATCATACAGTTGGTGGTTGCCCAGCCCTCTAATTTGTCAATGTCTCTCTGGCTTTGAGGGAGTCAGCAGCTCCTCTCAATTTAGTATTGTCAAACTTGCTTACTATCCCCTCCAGTCCTGCACCCAAGTCATTTATGAAGATGTTGAAAAACATAGGGCCAAGGGCGGAGCCCTGTGGAACCCCACTAGTGACAGGTCACCAATCTGATGTCACCCCATTCACTACTATCCCGACCTGTGAGCCAGTTCCTCACCTGAGATTTACCTGTAACCCACTTGCCAGTTCTGCCCCACCAGGAATCCTGTGCAGCATTAGGAGGCACACATGACCCTTCTGTCTGGGAAACCTCACTTGCCAGGTGAGGAACCTTTCCTTGACATTTTACTGGAAGACAGGTGAGCTCAGGAGGTCCATAGGACAGGAGAGCATAACAGGGCACAGGAGAAGGCACCAGCAATGCTTGGATCTTGCAGAGGGTGTTCCAGAACAGCCTCCAGGCTAGCTTAAATGGTTGGCTGCCTTTGGACAGCTTGGGGACATGCCTGAGTATGCAGAGAAAGACCCATAGGATCCACAGAGTACAGATGAATTGAACTTGTTATGCGTTTTGGTGGCTTGCAGGCTGAAATAGTTCCACAGAAAGCATTTGCTGGTACGCTTTATCTCTAGTCAGGGGGTTTTGAGAAATGCTCAGAACAAAGTGCACCCAGCAAAGTCTCTGAAGTTCCCCTAGCCCTAGAGCTTTTGCACCATGTTGCTGCCCTGGAGACCACTAAACTCTCATAGGTCAAAGATTTCTTTCCCAAATCTCAGATCATCTCATTTCTCTTGATATCTCAGCTCTCTCTTACAGATTTCAACCATAGAGAGCTGCAGCTGAGCTGTACTGCTCCGTGGGTTTCCATTTGTCCACAGAGCTTCATAAACCATTCAAATGCTCACTTCTACCTTTGAGTAGAGCCACGAAACCTTGGGACTTAAACCATTCTTAGGGCCACAAGGTGTATTACTTAACATTGTGTTATGTGAACTTCAGGTGACAAAGTCAAACAGCTTGTAATTGTCTGTTCATACACATCAGCTGGGTTACATTGGTACTGTCTTTATTTTGGATGTAATCAAAAAAATTTAAAAATTAGCAAATAAAAACGAGTAACTTAAACAGTGTCAAGGAGACAGGCTCAAATGCTTGAGACAGGCTCAAATGCTTTAGACAGGCTCAAATGTTCTACTAGTAAGGTCCAGAAGCCCAGCAGAAAACCTGTCAGATCTGGGTTGGAAGGTCAGTCCAGAAATTACTGTTCTGTGTTTGACTTCGCCTCTGGAATGAGGGAGACAAATGTTAAGCAAGGATGGGAGGGAGTTCAGCCCAAAATAGTAAAGAATAATCCCTATTTTCACTGGTGCATTGGCTGGGAAAAAAGCCTGGGAACCTTGTTTGGAGCCAGCTGCATTCCCCCTGCAAGCATCACCACGTGCTGTGCAAGAGTTACTGTGAGCCAGCTGTAAAGCTCCCCCACATCAGCAGCCTGATCCCTGAGGGCACAGAAAATACTGACTCAGCATACACATATCTTCCACTGTCAGCCAGGAGAGGGAGTTCAGAGAAATAAGGGAAAAAAAAATCCCCAAAACCCCCAGCTTTCAAAACTGTGTCCACAGCAAGCAATCAAAGGCAGCTCTCCTGAAAGGATTCCCAGCAGGGAGCATGGAAGGGAAGCAGCAGTGAGTGCAATAAAGCAGCAAAGTCTCTCCTCAGTGCTGCAGCCATGGTAAATGCCTTAGGATGGCAGCTCCAGAGCACCTGCCTGGTAAAGGTACATTCTCTGGTGCTGTTCCTCAATGTTTGAAGAAATAGAAGAAAAAGAAATAGAAAGAAAAAGAAAAGACACAGTGTGGCCTTAGAAAACACACGTGGTACAAACTGGGCTCGTGACACTGGCAGGCAGTCTTCCATTTTAGAAAGATAGCAGACCAATAGAAAATAAACAAGTGTGCGTTTCTGCTTGTGTTTATAAATAAAACACACCATATGTACATGCATAGCCTGTAAATACTAGATAAGAACGTATTGTAAAGTGCGCCAAATTCTTTATTTCTGTCGGAAATTTATATTTGCCCAACTTAATAAAATGGAGCATCAACCTTGCTTCTGCAGACCCCAGAAAAATTTGAAGTGGAGCTGCTGCCCTTAGAAAATTGGGTTAAGCCCTTCTGAAATTGGTTTGTTTTCCTTCTGTACTTTCCATCTCTTCCTTAGGAGAAATTTTTGAACCTTCATGGATCAGTGGACCATAGATTAAAAAACACTGCCCCAGAAAACCTGATCACAATCTAAGTGCCAAGCATTTCCAAACACCAGAAGTCATACCCCACCTCAAAGACTTTACAATAAATAAACGAGATGGAGAGAAGGGACACAGGGAGTGGGAAGCTCTGAGAAGAAACTCCACTTGCCTGAGGCCACGTGGGTCACTGGCAGAGCCCCTGTTTGCTTTGATGGTGTGCAACTCTCCTAGGAGTTAAAAAAGCCCATTTCCATCCTGGTGTGGGGGCAGCAGCTGAACTGAAGGAAAGTGGGTGAGATTCATCAGGCAGAGGCAGCCCTGTGAGTTTCAGGGGATTTCCATTTCTCTCTGCCCAACACTTCCAGGTTTCACACACTCATACCAGGCACTGACCGCACCTGCCACATCCATTTAAAATCACTTTTATGTCTTCAGGGGTCTCCTGTCAATCATTTTCACTTCAGCAGCCTTTCAGGAACAATATCAGATAATGCAGCTTCCCATGAGCATTATTAGAGCACTGCACTGCTGTAAGACATGCTCATGTTAAGATGAGACACCGAGAGACAGAAAATGAGTTTGCTGCTGCTGCTGCTGCCAGATCTCTGCTATTAGATACTGCTAACAGAGCAAGGCACTCCAAATACCTAGGACCAACTGGACACTCTGTCTTTTCTCCAGCCCAACAACTCTATACAACTCTATAGGAGACAGGAATGCAATTTAGTAGTAACTGAAGTAGATTATGCCATCCTGCAGAGATGTCTTTGCATCTCTTAAAGCCGTATTTCCGGCTTTAAAATGCTTTCTTTAGTTGCCTCAGAATTATGTGTGTATGCAAGCTGTGTAAATATTTATACAAGTATTTCCATATGTGCATAAAAGGCCAAATTATCTGCAAATTATATAAAGATATCACCAGTGTAAATTCATTTTGGACTACCCCAATGTGAGAAATTCACACAGAATCATCAGCTGTGGAAGAGCTGTGGAAAGGGCAGCTTGCTGGGCATCCACAAAGCAGGGATCCAGTGGAGTTGTAGGAAGATTTAGCTCAAGCAACAGGAAATAGTATCTGGCAGTAGGCTGCATTCAGGTATGGAGTGATCTTCCTCTGGATCTGAGGGGAGACAGCCATTGCTTGAAATAAACTGAACACAAGAAGTAAAATTTAGAAAGGTTCCTGAAATAGCAGGCAGAAGAAATAAAGAAAAACAGAAAAGATTTTCCCATTTCCAGTGAGAACGAGTGAGTTGCCAGGGCTGGAAAAGCCTGGGTGCCATCCTGAGAGTGATGCCCACACAACCACCCTGGGTCGAAACAGGGAGAGGGAGAGACACTGCCTTTACCCCTTGTCCCCTGTATTTCTCTGACTGCTGAGAACAGTCAGCAAGTGAAGCAGGTGGTGATCCCAGAGCAAGAATTTAATTGTACCTTCTGTCCAGCCTTTTCTGGTTTTGATTTCCAGTTAGAGCTTGTTTTGGATTCTGAATCTCAGTACAGCTCACTCACACACTTGATAATATCCTCAGTCATTGAGCAGTTACCTGTCCCTGCTCAGTTCTAGTGGAAATTAAGCCAAAATGCAAATGTGTTATGTGGTACATTGACTCAGAAGGACAGGTTGATGCTAAGGACAATTTGGGTTTTTTTTTAATTTGATGTGTTTGTGTTGTGGATTGATTTTTTCCCAATGAGAGTATGAAAAACTAGATTGTGCTTTTTCAAGGTACAGAAAAAAATCAAATATTTTACTCATATTATGAAACATACAGATGCTTTTGGGCATTCTTAACCCCTGTGGCATTCAAGTAATAGAGCAACTTCGTTAAAACTTTATGGCAGAAATAATTTTCCAGCTCATTTTTGGTAATAAAATGCAGATTGTTTTAGGAACCCAGAGACTTATACTTATTTACTGATGATCCTGAAGAGTTTTAGCAGTTACTTTTGAAGTTAAGCAGACAGCTAAAAGTTACCTGTTTTCCCAGTCTTCTATATATTTCCAAACATATTATTTTTCCATTCAGTTTTCTGGTGCTTTTCTTTGAATAAAATGTTAGAAAACATGTTTGATTTTATAAATTTAAATTCTTTGTGAAAGATGTCGTATTAGAGAGGCCTTCCTTTTTTCTATGAATACTAAAGAGTACATCTGGCTAGAAATAAACCGTGGAATTACATACAAAATATCACAAAAGTATGACTTGAATGTATGTTAGTTGACAAAGAAAAATTTACCATACAATATCCATGAACACAAACATATTTTACTGTAGGAACCCTACCACAAAGTCCACAAGAGAGTAGGAGCAGCTGAAAGCATCTTACTGGTTGATACCATGATTATTTTTACAGTTCCCAGTAATTTTTTTACAATTTTAATAACTTAAACATAATAAAAATTGGTATAAATATAATATTAGCTGATGAAGATGAAAACCTGCAGCAAAAATGTGTCAAATATCTTACAAATAAATGTCCAAGTAAATTAGAACTTTGCTCACGGGTTGTTTTATTAATAAGCCATGAGCATTTTGGCACAAGAAAGCAGTAATGTGGGCTTTGCATAGTAAACTTACTTTGCATAATACTGTAAACCTTTTCAGTTATTTTAGGACACTGCATGAGAAAAAAAATTGTTTGCTTTGTGGACTATAATACTGGATGGTCTCTGATTCTCTTCTTTCAGAGAGTAACTGCAGCGGAGCTGAATAACTGCACACAGCACACCCATGGGAGACATCAAATCACAGGGAATCAAGAGCACACTCATGGGAGACTTCAAATCAAACCATCTCAAGAACAAGATCTAGTAAAGCACAGTTATAAACAAGTTTTCCTCTGCAGAGGAATAGTTAAAACTGAAAATGTTGACCACTGTTTCTGGAATTAGCTATGATAGTCAATGTATTTGAACAAAACTAAGAGCAGGTCAATGTATTCATGTTACCAAACTTTTAAATTACAAGTACCCTGGTACCTAAGCCAAATAAAGTCAACTGCTCATGGCAATAGATCACTGACTTTTTTTTTTTTTTGATCTTGTTATCTGTTTTATTAACTCTCACATATTAAGATAAATATATTGTAAGCCTATATATATAGATCTATTTAGAGAGATCTGTTAAAGCTTACTTTCACGCATTATTCAAATTTTTTCCGCAGTTGAATTAGTAATCTGATTTAGTTGAACATGCTACCCTGGTAACACATAGAAAAATGGTGAAGTTTCTGTCTTTGCTTTCTTAAAATAAAATAAAGATGTATTCTCACTTAAGTGGGAGATAAAAATACTATTTATGTAAATGTTCAGTCATTGCTCATTGCAGAAGTTTGTACCCTATACTTTACACAGTTTTAATTTCAAATATTGAATATTAAATACTTACAGTGAATGGTTATTAGGATTTGATTAAAAACAACTTCAACAAAAAGAATTCAAACATCTATTTTTTTTTTCCTAAACCTTCATTTAAAGTCAAAATGAAGAATTTTGCATAGTCCTCTTGCACTTACATCTGTGCAGCCATGTTAAAGATTGTCCTCCTGTCTGGATTTTACAGAATGATTTAATATGGCTATGATCACTGTGTATTAAACAGTCAGAAGTTATCTCTTAGAGCTCTACCCATATTTCTTGTGGATATCTCTTGTCTCTTATCCTGTATTTGGATTTTATATATTTTGAGAGAGGTTTTAAGTTATGGCTAACCAACCCCACCCCACCCCAGATTCTGTATTTATAAGTTCATGATTGTATACCATATTTTGATCTGGCTTTTGATATTTGGACTCTATCCATCCCAGGCATGTGTGAGATATGATTAACAGTGCTGCATATTTTTCCAATATTTCACACACACACACAAAAAAAAGATTCCTAGTTTTTCCAAAATCTCTCACATCTTCATACATCTTCCCTATAAGGGACAGATGGTTTTCAGCAGATCCCATGTGAGCATCTGGTGTGGGGAGGGCAACATCTTGTTCTTTTCTGTAAAGCACAGTGAGGTTCCAGTCTATCACTGTCTCTTCTGGATAATGTCTGGGAATAGTTTTGGCAGAAGACTTAAAATATTACCAGTGTATTTTGACAGATAAACAAAATGTGCATCTGACTTGCAGAACTGTATGCTCATAAAGAGGCAACTTTAAAACAAGTGGAAAATTAACAATAAAACTTTTACTTCTTATAAAACTATAAAATATCCAGTCACCCCTATGAATTGTAATACTTCATAGCCACTAGGGTTGTTCCAAACTACAAAGATGTTGCTCTGTAGTGAGCAACCAGCTCACTCAAAGGCAGATCATGAAGTTGCTAAGATTTACCTTAATCCCTCACAGCCCATCCTTCATTTAAAAAATACAGAAATTTTTGTGATAGGTAACAAGGATGGTCTCTTGATGCAAGGAATAAAAGAATTTCTAGGACTTTCCTAATAAAATGAAAACTGCTAATATAAACATTATCACAGAGTAGCTCTTATTTGAGCAATCTGTGGGCCAGATAAACATCAAAGATCAATATCAGTGATAGAAAGGCCAAAGACTACCTGAGAATGGACACTGCCCAACTAACTAAGAAGTCTGCCTGCAAGGATGTGTTGTGATTCAGCAAACAGTAAATTGGGTTTCAAAGCTGCCTGATCAAGAGGAGAAGTGCACCCACTACACGAGGCAAAGCACAAATCCATCTAAGGACACATCCTCCAAGCGCAAATGCATTCAAAGTCTGTCATAGGTTAAGTGTTTTTATAGGATGCTTTATGGCTGAGAGTGTCTCCAACAGCCAGAAGGAGGCAGATATAAAATCCTCAAAGTCAACACAGACTATCACGTATCCTGCCTAAGTCAAAAGAAATGCAGATATGTGCCCACAATCGAGTCAAATGTATCCTGCTGCGTCCCAGATGCCAGATCTGGTGCTAATGATCATGGAGCCTTGGTTCCAGAAGAACAGCACTTTGTAGGGTATGTTATGAAGCAAGCACAGCACAAAGAACCAGGTCCCAAAATTTGCTTCTTCTATGAAAAAACATGGAACTACAGACAGATCCCAAAATTACAAGCATAGTACTTCTTTTGTGTAAGAGAATTTTCTCCATAGTTTTAAGGAAATTTAGTTAATTTAGTTAATTTCCTAACTGAACTTAAGAAGTAGTTAATAGGGGCAGCTCATTTCATAGTATTTCTAGAATTAATTTATTCTGTGGTAATTTTAGGAAAATTTTCATGTTAAGTTATTAAAAGAGTATATACCAGAGGCATTGCATAATCAGAAAATTGTTTAAGTGTTGTTTGGTAACACAGTATTTCTGGCATCAGTATTGCAATGAAAGGAAAGTTGAGAATTCCTGTCTGGTTTGACTATTATATAGAAGAGTAATTTATTCTCTTTTATAGACAGCAATGTTCCTGACTTCAGCCAACAGACAAAGCAATTGAAGTACATAATTGAAATTTTACTACAACTGTTGATTTGGCCATTACTGCACTTCTTCCCTGAAAAAACAAACAAACAAACAAACAAACAAACAAAAAGACAAACCAACCAACCAGTCTTCTGATAATTCAGAAGGAAAAAAACCCAAAACCATTAAACAACAAACCAACAAAACTAAGCAAACAAAAAAAAAAAAAGGCCAAAAAACC
>WEIT01035332.1:22278-45530 GCA_013389985.1 Dryoscopus gambensis
CTCACAGTCCCAGCAGATTTTGGCATCTTTGCTTTGACATATGGAAACTCCTTGGAACTATCCTGTAAAAAGATGTCTATATCCCCATGGCAGAGATTCTAAGCAAGAGAAGGGTGAAAAAAAAGTTCTCTAGGAGTCATCTGTTGAATTTCTATTTCACTCCTTTCTCTCTTCATAAACTTAAAATACAGATCTACTGACTTTTCCAGAGTCCATCTCCTTCAGCAGCAAAAAAAGCCTTTGAGGAAGCTCAGCACATCTGGAGAAACCAAGGAATTGGCAGTTCTGCCTTATGTCCTTGTGGGCCACTTGTCTGAATCTGAGTGCTGCTGCTGGGATTTCTGCTGTGACTGTACACTCTTCTCTGCAGATGATGGAAAAGGGCACTAAAATTGCAGATGAAGATAAATTCCCCAGAGGTCCAAGTTTGTTCAGATCTGTCTAATGCATTTTTCACTTTAGCAGTTTTATATGTAAATAAAACCAGGGTGCTATTTAAACGCAAATTACTTTGGATTCCTTAAAGCAGATGTGCCAAACCAATATGAAAGTTGGAAATAGAAACTGAATAACCCTGCTAAGTCGGATCCAAGGGGGGGTTCCAGCAGTGAAGAAACAGACTTACACTTTTTATTTCAACAGTGCAAAGGGAACTTTTTAATCTAGTGACAGCCAGACCCAGAAGGATTTGGGTCCAGTTACAAAGAAAGTACAGTATGTTCTGGAAACTCACTTCTGTATTCTTCATATGCTGGAGACAATATGGGCAAGCCTTTCTACATAAGTTGCAGCAGCCTGTCCTGTTCAGGCACTGCCTCACCAGACCAGAACAGCAGCTGGAAATGGATGTTCAGGAAGACTGTAGCAGCACAGGGAGCAAAAGAAACTGGCTGTTCAGATTACTTTTATGAAGACTGGGCACTGAAGATTTACTTCCTTGTAAACAGGAGACAAAACAATAATAGAAATAAGATATCTGAGGTAAACAGCCTCTGGAAACTCGTTAAAAAGGCTGGGCTGTGTGATTGGGTAATTTCTCTGTACTGGGAAACATGCAACAGTGCACTGCAAGGGAACAGATTGTCACAGCCATGGCAGTCAGAAACAACACAATAGTATAAAAATAATACAGGAAGAAGGAAAGTGAGTAGTCTTCAGCTGGAAGAGGCTGGCCAACATGCAGCAAGGGTGAAAGAGCAGCAAACAGCTACCTCTGCAAGCCAGAGACGACAATAACTTCTCTTAGAAGATATTACTACAGCATACAGTGAAAATCTGGCATTAAAGCCAAAGGATGTGTGGAGATGCTCCTTTGTGGGCCCAACCTACAAAAGGGGCACAGATACTTTGGCCCCTCTTTAGAATCTACATCTCTGCACATCAGATACCTCTAAGTGAATAATGAATGCTTACTTCTGAATAAGTAATTTCTGAGCTTCTTTAATCAGCTGCTGCCAGCAGCTCCCAGACCAAAGAGCTTGCAGGTGGCAAGCACAGCTGGGCCTGTCATGTTAATGTGATCAGCTTTGCATCTCTCTTTGGATGGAGCCACTTGATCTCCCCAGTTCTGGATGACTTGAGCAGCAGCTCCCTAACCACTGCTGACATTGGTCAAAGGCATCCATTTTATGTTTGAACCACAACTCACTCTGTTGAGTGATAAAATGAAGATATTCCCTGTGTCAAGAGAAAGAGCTCTGACAGTAGTATTTCTATTTCCTCTCAGCCACTGGAGGGTCCCCTTTGAGCAGGAGTCACCCTTCCAGCACTGGTGCCTCCAACTGGGCAACCAAAACGTATCTCCAGAGCATCATGCATGCCACGCTGGAGTTACTGATCCAAGGTCTTCCATGGTTGTCTAGATAACAGGGACTTTGAGAGAGTTTCATATTACATCAAATTAAGTTAATATTGCCTGGTAAATGCCCTTACACCCTAGCTAATGAGTGTTCTCATTGCAAGGCTTAATTCAGTTTTCACTATACTTTTAAAGTTCAGCCTAAAACCCTCTATTCAATTCTTGCTCTGCAAGTTCAGCAGCAAGCCAGCAAAACCAAGGTAGTGTAAAGTTTTAGGTCAAATTGCATAGAGAAGGCAAGAACTTGTCTTCTGTAAATCCACATAATAAATTCTAGTGGAAACACAGCATATCCTTGTCAGGATAATGGCTGCTGAAGAAATTCTGTGCTGGTCATTTTAAATAGAAGAGGAATCCAAATTCCTCACCAGCCTGCACTTATGCTGTATTATGTCAAGCTGCATTTATGCCCCACTGTTCCAACTATTCAATTTTTAAAACAATGTTCTTCAGTGTAGTAGCCAATTCTATGTAAATATCAAAATGTTTAATTATTCCATTATATACAACATATCTGTAAAGCAGCAGGTATTTTATATAAATGCACAAGAGATGAAAAAACAATTAAGTACCCCACAATACCAGTCACAATTTAAGCATCAGATTTCCAGTGAAACCTCAGCTAGATCACCAGCTCTCAAATACAAATCTACAGCTTTAAGAAATGGGTCAGTTTTGCCTGTGCTAAGTTCTCACAGGATGCTGAATATTTAGGGATGCCTGAGGTAGCCAGCCAGCTGAGATGACCTTTCATCATTAGGTGAAACCCTTGATCTGTGGCAGAGTTGCACTAAGGGAACGGGGACTGAGCACATTAAAAAAATATATGAGCCTCTGTTTATATACTGCTTTTTTTACAGCACAGTTCAAAACTCTGTCACCATCCACAATAACTTCTCCACTGTTTAGCTCAGTGGAATATTTATTTTATTCTCCACTGCATGAAAGATTGTTTGAAGCCTGAATAGCTAATAAAACTTTGAGCCTTTAGTAAGCAACACTAAGTTGTTCCCTCAAGTATGTAAGCACAGGCAAAAAACATTCCTGTGTTTCAGGATGGAAATAAAGCTATTAAGGTACTTGTAGCTACTGGCACCCTGTTTTCACCCAGGTTGCAGCAATGAGTATGTTGGAGAGACGGCAAAATTAAATAGGGCTTAAACCCACTTCCACCCTTATTTTTTCTACATCAATAAAATTAAATAATGGACATTAGCTTTCCAAAATCAAAAGTAAACACAAAGTGGGAGTTTAAATTTCGATCTGTGCTCTTACTGGTGATTTTAGGAAAAACAGCACTCTATTTCTTGTCCCACTCCTATTTATTAGCAAAAGCTTATTCATTTGGCATCCTTAGCAAAAAAGCCATACATGTGTTTTACCTCTGGTCTACAGGCTTCTCCTTATAGTTCTGGCATCAAGTAGGGGGAAAAAAGTACATTTTATTCATTTTATTCCAGAAAGATTTTAACTTCTCATGAAGTTTTGACTCTGCTGTTGAACATCATTATTTCATAGGACCCAGCACCTAAAACTATTTTCACCCAGAGGTGGCTGGTTTTCCTCCTAGGAAAGACACAGTATATGATATGTAAACACAGGTATAGACTTTAACTTAGGACAAAGACGACCAAAAGGGGTACAACTTGCATCCTTAGACATATTGCTGTTCTCATCAGAGGCGGTGATAGCCTTGTGTGAGACAAAATAAAGAACACAAAGTATTAACTGGAACAGTAACCGAAGTCATTTTGTTTTCTATCTCTGCCGCATCCTGAGCACAACATGACTCCCTCAAATGGCTAACTTCTGCACACCAAGTCTAAATATTGCCACCCCGTGGTCTGACAGCCCTGCAAACAGGGAGACAAAACACTTCTAGGCTGGGCACTGTACATTCCAGCCCCCACATGCTGTTTCTATTCTACATCCAGTTTTGTTTTTTTCACAGACCCCTGCCAGCAAAAGAAATGGTTCCCCGATGACCCCACTTCCCTCTTTATACCTTTTTTTTTTTTCCCAGATGCCGCAGTCTGACTTATCCCTCCTGCAGCCCAGCATGAAGACAGACACATGAAGCAGCAGAAGTCAGCAGCAAATACACATCCCTAATAAAACTTGCACTGCAACATCACACAGCGAGCGCAAATTCCCTTTTGAGGGGATGGACAGAAGTGGCAGGGAAAATCCTTCCAAAGCCTTATTCCTTGCCATGCCAGCATGATTTCCACTGGACTTTGTATATGAAGCTGTTTCTACAACAAACACGTGGAGCCACACTTGTTTCTTTGTGATGGAGGAGGGAAGAATTAGCCACAGTCTTAAAGCTTTACGTATCTGTTCTGACTGTACAACTGGGCAAGTGCAAAGCAAGTGCAAATAGCAAGTGCAGACCTGCAAGGGCATACAGTTCAAAGACCTCTCTTCCTGTAAGTCTTCTGTCCAGTGCAGCAGTTAAAACATGCTTCCTGGAGAGGAGAATTGAAATGAAACTCAGCAAAGACAGATTTTATACTCTTAGTTTTATGGAGAAGTCAGTCAAAGCAGCTGGTGGTATCCCGGACCTGGAAGGGACCACCGGGATTGGCTGGTGCTAACTGCGTAACACAAAGGCCTTAGTTAATGGCTGAGTGAATCAAAATACCTTTTCAAGGAGAAAACTTCCAGTGTCTCTGCAAGGATGGAATCCGCCATCGCATGAACTGCTCCAGTGACTGGCTACAGCTGCTTTCAGAGCATTTTGTCCATTTTGATCTGTGTCAAGCAACACCTCCCTATTGAGGGATGTTTTTTATACCTCAGCTTGGTAGACTGGGGAGTATTACGAAGCCCCCATTTTCCATACAGCTGCTTACAGACAGTTTAAGCCTCTCTGTAGCTCTCCCTATTTGAGTGTCCTCCACAGGCTCCTCGCCTACCTCAAAGCTACAGGAGACCTGCCAGGAAGCCCCAGCTGGGCTGCTCCATCAGACACCATTAGAGCACAGCAGCACTGCCCCAAGGAGCCAGACCCAAGCTGCAGTCAGAAGGAGGTACTGGGCATCCCTCAGGGGTACTGTTATGTGCTTCAAAGAGCATAGGGTAATCTACCCATTCTAACATTAGGTCATTTCCCAGCCTCTGAGGGATTTTGGCTTAACCACTGAAGTTAATTATCCTTCTGTGCAGCTTGACAGTCTTTTCAAAGTTATAGATGTTATACTGAAAACTCCATATAGTCTCAATCTTTATACAGAGGTCTGATGTCTTAACTTTGCTTACTCTTGGCAATAACAGTATCCTGTGACAGACTAATGAGCCTGTTGTAAAACAGATGTTTTAGCATAGCGATGATATTGCCATATATCTGTATCTCCTAGTGGACCACTATTCTTGAAGAGGGACAAGGCTGCACTAACAAAGCAATAGCTGTGTTATTGGGAAGTGACGTGTTAAAGGCTGCCGAAAAAGTCCAGAGAAGGGCAGCAGAGACCCCTGGGAGCACAAGAGAACAGACACCAGAACTACAGGACACCCCAGGTGTTGATCACCAGCCACAAATGGCCAGCCACTGGTCACCGAGTAAATCCACTTTTGAGAGCAGGGTAGAGTCAGTTCTAGGACATAACTTGAAAATGTAGAGACTTGTGTTACAATTTATTGCAGTTGCTCAAGATTGGTAGCCTAGGCAAAGCTGCCTTCAGATTATCTATGACTGCAATGAAGCAACTGGCTGTGCAGGATGAATCTTTCGGAATAGAGCAATCTGTTATACTGTATTGATAGGGATGGATTATTTCTTAATTATTAAAGGGAAAAAGAATCATCCTTATTGCTTTTGCTTGTATTTTACTGCTTGCATTTGGTCTGGTACCCACCCTTCCCCCTTAAAACTTTCTTGTCATTTGAATAGAAGAAAATACCAGAAAACTGTCTTTAAATTTTTTTTAAACTCCTCTCTCTAAATGGTTGCCCCTTCAGTCTCCTGATAATGGAATGGGAGAACATTTGTCTTCTTTTCTGTCTGCTATCATGGTCACACTTTCTTTTCTTTTGAAAGGAAGCAATTTTTAATTCACAACCAGATGCAGAGATTCCAGAACTCTAATGGATAATCAAGCTGAACAAAAATCAAAAGAACTTTTAAACTCAAAGTGTTTATTCCAAATTCTGTATCTTTTCCTGAACACACTCCACTTCTTCAACAGCCTGTGGAGGTAGAATGGCCAGTGCAATTCCAGAACAACCTAGATCTCATCTGGATCTGACCCCACCACTGATTCTTTTAAGAGCATGGGAATGTATCTTTACTGCTGACTGCCTTGTACAGTGAGATTCCTAGCATTTTATTCATTGTCCTGGCACTCTGAGTTCTCTGCATAGATGTCTAGGTTCCTTCTCGGGTGACAGATGTGACTTACAGCCCACCGAACTGTTTAATAAATTTCTAATAAGGTGGAGTTTTGCCACACAGCATTTATTCCTTCACCTCACTGCTGGAGCAGTAAAGGCTGTGGTAGGAGGGAAGGCAAGAGCTGAAGTCTGCCATCTTTCCAGAGAGAGGCAGGAAAGCTCAGGAAACAAAACGATCTTGACACAGTATTTCTTGTAGCTGCAGTGAGCCGAGGGACTGAAGGCACCTGCTCACCACGGAAGAGAAATAGTGACCCAGGAAACAACTGTTATTAATAACCTAATAGCGAAAGGAAGTCTTCAGAAAAGCTCCCTTGTATTCTCTCCAAGATTTCTTATGGATAAATGGCTCTTGGAAAGTCCTCAACTGGCTGCTCATAAGCAGAACTCATGCTGAAAAGAAATATGGTCTCTTGCCAATCCTGTGCTAATTAAGGCTGTTTATGTTCTGCTTGAATGGATGACAGCATGTCTTCCTGAGAATCCAGCTAACCTGGGAAGCAACTGCAGGTACCTGAATTTTGTTTTGGCCTTGCTGTGCTACTCTTGCTGTTTGGGGTAAAAGCCTGATAATATTGATATAAACTTCACCTGAACGATGGGCACTCCTGTGCCCCTGTTGAAATTTGGCAGAAGTAGGGTGTATTTTTCAAGGTGGGAATGCATCACTGTCATTTCAGTGAGGTTCCTTGACAACCCAAACCAGGCCTTGGAGATTCAAGTTTCTGCCCCTTTGGGGAATCTTCTGCTATAGCCATCAAAATGCAGTGAGGCACTCTGGGAAAGTCGATGGGAAAGCTCTTGACAGCCTTCCTTCCTGTGATTCCTAGTCCAAATGTGTTCCCTCAGGAGGTTGGGACTCTGTAAATAGACATCTGACTTGCAGCTTCAAAGCACATCTCTTTATCCATCTTCTTATTTCTTCTTAAGAACAGTACAAAGTGGAAAGAAAGGAAGCCTAATTTCTTTACTACTGCCATATAAATACAAATCCTTCAAATCCTTGGTTTTTTAGAGTTCCAAAACCTGATCCACAACTTGAAAGGCTCTGCAGAAGTCAGTGTGAAGGTGGAGATTTTGAAAGAAGGCTTCCAGAATTTTTTTTTGTCAAGGCTTCCAAAATCTAAGACACCTTTCTCTGTTTGAACCTCTCAGCCAGATCACATGAATAACCATTTCATTAACCCTTAATCACTAATAGGAAACCTGTTCAGCTTTTTTCTCTTTTTCAAATGAGGGTTCAAATTAAACAGTTAGGAAAAAAAGGTCTTTGGGTTTAAAGATCCTTCCTTCTTCCTTCTCCCTTACCCACAAAGCCCAAATGCTGCAAAACATGTGGGTTTTCAGACAAATGGCTCCTTTTATCCGGGAGAGGTTAATATGGAACGTATGCATGCAAAATTATGTTACGTAGTCCAGCAAAATCCTGGGTTTATGTTACAGCCTGCCCTATACTTCAACACCAGTATTAACTTTGGCTTAGCAAGTTTTGGTGCTGACCTCACATCTTTTTCAATAAGACAGTCTGCAATGACATAATAGAGGATAAAACAGACTCTTGAAAGTCAGAAGGTTTCCCTATGCTGCAAAATCAAACCCTCAGAAATCCAGCTGCTGGCTTGTGGGACAATCTCGCTCAACTGCCCTCAGCCAAAATCTTCCTGATGCCTACAACATTGGCCTAACTCCTAAACTAAGTTGCTCCTGTAAGTGATTTTCAATGAGGAAAGCAAAAGGATAGGAGTAGGAGAGATTATTGTCCTCAAAGTCCAGCTTCTGCAGAGGCTCCTGCAGTTCACAGAGAAGGTGAGAACTTGGCATCACAAAGCTGCTGAGAGTAGAGCTCTGAGCGGCCTCAGGAGAGGCCAAACCTGCAGTGGCACCCAGAAGCCTGGGTTAGTCCAGCTCCAGGCACTGCAGTAGGCTCCTCCTTGCCACAGGCAGTAGTGCACAGCTGATGACCCAGCAGAGTACTTGAGGTGGGGCAGCTTTCAGCACGTCCCCCTCCTCTCTGCAACCTTTAAGGCCCAGGTGAAACCTTGCACAGTGGCTTTCCAGTCTTGCCAAGTTTTTCCCAAGCCTCCTCTGCAAACTGACTGAGATCTAATGGAAAATGAACAAGTTGCAGTGCAGTTGGGTGGGTATGTCCCTGCACAATCTTACCACCCTTATCACTGTGATATTTCAGCTGCAGTCCTAATCCTTTTAAAATTTTTGCTCATAAACCCAGATCTTAGGATGCACATATTAAAAAGCAAACAAGAACAAACAAAACCCCCAAGCCTGCTGAAAGGAACAAAATAAATCCCAAGTCTTCTGAATGCCACAATAGCATGTGATTTCAGAGTTTAACAATCCCATTTTAAGGTGATACAAAATCTGCTTCAAAAATCATACCTAAACAATTCCCCAGAGTTTAACATACAGGTTCAAATTAACAACTAGTTAATATTTGTCTCAGATTAACAAAGACAAATGAATTCGTGGATACATGATAAATAAGCTTTCAAAAACATTTCAAAAGCAGAGGTGAGCATGCTCCAAGTGCCAAGAGACATGCCAAGTATGGTGTGGTCTCAGATTTTACTGGTATAATAGTCCATAGAGTCAATACAATTATTTTGAACTAGCGAGAGTACTTATTGCAACTCATGTTTTTTATGAAAAAGTATCCCAGGATGAAGATGATTGTTAGCATTCATCTTGTGCCCATCCAACAATAATTCTAGCTTCTGTTATTGCAAAACCAGAAGCCTGGGAGCCGAAACAGAATAAAGACGAGAGACGAAATGTGCATTAAAGGCCCTTCAAGTCCATTTTATTTCTGTGACTCGCAGATGTATGATTACTGCTTGGTTTCTCTGCCCAGGAGGCAGACACTTAATGTATGACTACTTTGTATATGGAAAATTCAGAATGGTATCTTATACCCCTGGATTTAAATCCAGTAAAAATATTCCTGTAATATACACTAGCCGGTAACAAACACAAAGCCAGATTCTTTCCATGGGCGCTGAGAAATGAAGAGTCTAATACACATTACATTATTTATTAGGATGGCATTATATCATTTTTTGTTCCTCCCATATAAATATTATAATAGAGAGTTTTATAAAGCGGCCTTATAACGCGCCTTTTTTTTTTTTTTTTTCAAAGGAAAAACAACTCCTGTCTTGGGAATTAAAAAAAAACAAACAAAAAATTTTATAGACAATACCCAGACACTGCAGCATGAAGCCATGTCCTGGATAAATGGAGCCTCCATCAGTAAAAAAAGGAAATTCCTACTGCATTAAAAGAAAAAAACAACTAAGAAATATTAGCTACAGATGAATGGTGCAGCCATTTTGCCAAGCAGCTGAAGGTCAGAAGTCCAGCCCAGTAGCAGCACTTAACTCTAATGGATACTATTTGTCTCACGCTAGGGTGGTGTCATTCCTCCCAAGAATGCAACCCATGCTGGGAAAGTCAGCCCATGCAGTGGAGTCTGCCTAAACCACTTCCATTTAAATGCACGTTGTACGCAGGCACGAGTCTGCTCAGCTGGCTGCCCTTAACTGCAGTATCCATGATGTGCAGAGCTGGCTTCCAGGATTGCCCCTAGAATGCAGCTCAAGCAGTGGCATCATCTTTGAGGCGGCTAAAATAGTTCCTCAACCCAACAGGAATTAAGTTTCCTTTCAGGTTTATCCTCTTAGAGTGGTTCCTAAGCTACCCATGCCCCATGTAAATTTGTAAAATCAAACACTGACCCTTTTCTCTCCAGAAGTCTGAAATACACATATTATACTCCAAACTTTCAACATTTCTCTGCCTCTCCCTTTTTGAACACCAGGAAGCCACAAGGGGTCAGTTAGCTGTGTCTGAAGTAAAGTGTACTCCTAAGTGTTTGTAGCTGTACATTCATGCCTCCCACTACCACTCTTAAAAAGATGCCTTTTCAGGCATGCAAAAGAAAAAAAACAGATTACTTTTCATCATAATCTAACAGATTGCACATGGGAATTTATAATCCTAGGAACTAGACACACAGAGGTGTTTTAGTTGTAAGTACACTGAACAGCCATATCAGGGCAAGTAAAAATTTCTGCCTGCCCTCCAGCTGTGCTTTGGGATGAGGCCCCAGAAAACAGCCTTTTCAGCCAAGTTTTCATGTAAGAGAGAATTTTTTACCTCAAGATCTTTTTTAATCTATGTAATTTTTCACCTCAGTAAATTGTTTTTGCCATGCTGTAGGATTAAATTCTCACTTGAAGAAAAAATATCCAAACACCTGTGTCCTAACTTTTCCTTACTTTCTTGCCATTTCACCTCCTGAGCATGCCCACCACTACCATCACTTAGGAAAACCCAAACGTATTTTAGGCAAATGTTTACTAATATTTTGTTCACAGTTTTTTGGTAAGAAGTTTTCCAACTTATTCTATTCTTCATTTGCATCCTTGTACACAGCTACAAAGAAAACCACAACTGAAACAAGTAGCAACATCTTACCTGGGTCCTCCAACGTAAGAAGGGCGTAAATGTGCTGGAGTGAGCCCAGAGGAAGATCACAAAAATAATCCAAGGGCTGGAGCATGGCTTCTGTGAAGACAGGCTGGGTGAGTGGGGCTCGTTCAGCCTGGAGAAGAAAAGGGTCCTTGGAGACTTTATAGAGCCTACAAGAACACTGGAGAGGGACTTCTTAAAAGGGCATGTGGTGATAGGGGTGACGCTTTTAAATGGAAAGAAGGTAGGTTTAGATTACATATTAGGAAGAAAATCTTTACTGTGAGGGTGGTGCCACACTGGAACAGGATGCCCAGAGAAGCTGTGGGTGCCCCATCCCTGGAAGTGTTCAAGGCTGGGTTGGATGAAGCTCTGAGCAACCTGGTCTAGTGAAAGGTGTCCCTTCCCATGACAGGGGGTTGGAACCAGATGATCTTTAAGGTCCCTTTCAACCCAAACCTTTCTATGATCCTATGACATTTCATTGTAAGGGAGGAAGAAATAGAGGTCTCTTCTCCTCTCTTGTATATGCGAGCAAGCATTAACTTAGAGATCCGGTAGTAAACACAGGAACTTGAGCCACCTGAGCACATCTTTGAGAAGGAATCACAGTCTTAGATGTTAAAATATCAGTTCTGAAAGAAATACAATGAAGTTCTGGTAGCATCGTGTCCTAGCAACAGAATTTTGCGCAGCAAATGCAATGCAGTGCATGGGAGCATTTGCAAAGGAGGTCTTAGGTCCAACAGTTTCATTACTGGAAGATATAAAATTATTTCAAAATAGCTTAGGTTCAACTCTTCACTACTAAGTTAAAGTAGTTATATATTCACACGACTTTCAGAATTGCAGTATCCAGCCACTCTTAATTATCTAGAGTTCACTGCTTTTCTAATTTATGTTAGCATAGATAGTCTTTCTCCAAATTTTTGGTTATAGCTTGCACATTTATTTTTGACTGGAGTGAAATTGTGAAATGTGTGAGTACTCAGAAATCCATACATTTCTAAAGCTCCTTGAGTTTGCCGAACTATTGTAATTCCTGGATGCCATAAAGCACATGTATTATTTTAATTTATAGCTCAGCTCTTTCTTCAGAAAAAAAATAGAAGTCCATTTCTTACTGTATTTTGAAAGCCAGACCAAAAAAAAAAAAAAAAAAAAGTTAAACTAGAATCCTCTAAACCAGAGAACCAAGAAACCACTGAAATAAGAAGTTTGTTGCACCACTGCACACTATTCACCTTTGAAAATTGTAGGGCAATGAAGAAAGAAAATTTCATTGTATAAAAAGAATAATGTATAGAAAATCCAACAAAGTATATCAAAGTAATGTGAATGAATAAAAAATTTGAGGTGAGGAAAGGGGGTGTGACTCATCTGCATACTGTGAGAAAAAGCTTAAAGCATGCAATCTTCTTGGGTCAGCAGCAAGGAAAGATGCTGAGGCCTCAGGCACCCCAGGCCAGAAGCTGCTTGACCTTCTCACCAGTTGCTCCCTGCAGGCAGTGTGCAGCCGAGGGAATCCCACCCAGCGTGAAGGACTAACCAGCACTGAGATAAGAGCACTTTGTGCCACACGACCACACACATTTTCTTCAGGAAAATACCTCAGATACACATTGCTGCCTGCATGCCATTTATAGAATAAAATACTCCATGCAGGTAAAACCTTTCTCAAGGTCAACAGGAGATATATATAGATAGATAGATAGAGAGACAGATGCGTATATATATATATATATATATAAATATAAACCATGCACAGACCCTAGCACGTATGTATAGCTATATGCATATGTATTGAAAAAGAATTTTCATGTTTACCTTTTTCTTTCAGGTCGATTGTTTTGGGGCTTTTTTTGGTACAATTTTAGGTATGCGAGTAACAAAAGTACTTTTATCACAGGGTCTTCATCTCACAACAGCAGAAAAGGCAAGTGTGCAGATTTTTTTGGAGTTGTTCCACAGCTGTAAAATGTTCTCAGTTCCTAAAAGATAGCTAGTAACATCTTATAGTTGTTGAAAATTAATTAACTATTTAATTTAGTTAATTAACTTAATGAATCAATGACTATGTAGAGTATATCGTAAGAAAAATTCTGAAAAATCTCTTACTTTGAGATTAAACCATTTTTGCTTAGTCATGTAGATTTAATGTGGCGCAGACCTGAAAAATATTACATCTAATTATACTTGCAGTGCCACAGAAGCAGTGGGGAAGCTGAGAATATGACTGATAAGTGGCTAGATAGTAGGCTAATAGATATGTGTAGTTCATCAAAGGTCTAACAAGGGCTACATAATATATAATATTATATATATATATATATTATATAAGTCTGCTACTGTAAGAGGAAAATAATCAGAGACAGCATTTAAAGTTGCATTCTCTCTAAAGAATGCCTAATGCTGCCAGCTGCAGGAGCCTGAGTTCATGCTCAGTGGATAAGTTAATTAACCAATTTAATACATCATGATGGATGCATTAGGGAAGATAGTCATTGAGAGGAGGCTGAGGTGAAAGTGTCTGAGGGCCCGGCACAGGGCTTATAAAGAAAAGCTGCAGTGCTAGATTTGGGATGCCTGGGCTCTGCCTGCTGATGCCCCAGATGGGCTGCTTGGTCCTGGGTACACAGCTTGGCATCTCTGACCTAACACATTACCTGGGTTAGAAATGCCCTGCTGGGCCCTGAACCTGAGCAAGGCAGTGAGACTGATCCCAGAAACACGGAAAACAGACTGGAAACAGGCAGCAGTGGTGAGTGGTAGTCATTGCAGGAAGGAGATGCCTCTGCCAGGTGAGGCCCATGGAAGCCTGCAGATACAGAGCAACCAGAATTATCCCATGAAACACAGTGCACAGACACTGCCAGGCATAGTAAACAACCTGTGTGTGTGACAACCATGCAAAAAATCCTCCAAAACCTCCTACCTCTCGTACATCTTCCATCATTTTAGCTGTTGGAGAAAGATGCCATCAGCAGCCAAAATACTGTACAAGGGGAAAAAAAGTACAAAAACAAATATGAGGTGGCAGAACAGCAGCCATAAACTCTCTTCCAGAAATCCACGGTTTCTCAACCATCATTTGATCCAGTTCAAATCAGATGAAAACTGAGATGCTGACCTGGCTGTAGAAAGATTTCCTGACCTAGAAAGAAGTTAGAAGAGGTGACTGACTTGCATTCACTTGGAAACAACAGACTGAGTGCCCACTGAAAGAAGGCAATAAGTAATGCTGTGAATATTACTTTCATTACAGAAAATAATAAAGAAGTAGACAATAAAACATTCACAGGTCTAATTTCTGAAGAAAGGAGAGTAAGAGGCTGCCAAAGGAGGGTGGCAAAGGTTAGAATGTTCTGGGGAGTAAGAAATTAGCACATCTATAAACATGACCTATTGCAAAAACCAGGTATTGCAGATGTCTTTTTTTTTTTTTTGAACCACAGTCAATCTTCAGCAGCACGTGTGAGGAAAGCACAGACATAAATATTCACACAGCCACGGTGCCTGAATTTCCGTCTTATCAGGGAGTAACCCTGCCTTGAACTGCACACATTTAGCAGAGGCATATAACAACTGAACAGCACTGCAGATCAGTCATGGATACAGACATATCTTTCTTCCATGGTTCTGCAGCTTTAGAAAAAAATTAGTCTCCTGCAGTTGCTTAATGATAAGGCTTCCTAAACTGTTAAATCTCTGAGACAGAGTAAATGGTAGGCTTAAACACGCTCCAGAAAAATAATTAACAGGTTTTTTAAGATTATTTTGTTTTCTTTCCCAGCTTTTGCAGCAGATTTTCTGAAGACTTCTAGATTTCTGGTAAAAAGGATAAAATCCTTTGCCAGATGGAAGAGATATTTAAGCTTAAAATATTCAATAATATTAAGCTTACTTCAGAAAAGCAGATATTCTTTCCAAAAAAGCAGATAGCAATCTCTAATTTCATTCACACAAGAACTCCAAATGGATAATAAAAGGAAACTGAGTACCTTCTAGAAGAAGCCAGGCATTTTCTCTCCTGGAATAGATTAAATCTGTTTTTATTAAGATCAGTGGAATGTGCACTTTTGAGTAATTTTTAACATCCTGCCAATGGAGTGGAGCAACAGACCAAAGAGTCATGAAAACAAATGACTACTAGTGATGGTGGGAGAATTAAAGCAATGTCAAAATCCTGACATGCAAGAGATATTTAATACTCAAAAATTATTTCTTCAATGCTACAGCTGAAACCATGTAAGCAGTACTTACACAGAAACTGAGAATAAATAGTACAAGATCATGGTCATAGTCCACATCCTCTCTGTTAAATCCTTACCACTAAGCAGCTTGAACCCCTTCATCGTGTCAGTTTTTATTGATGATGATATTCCCCTGAAACAGACAAGACAAAGAAGAAAGGATGTGAGAGCTTTTCCATGGCATTTTTATCCATCTAAAATTCTCATTAAAAACCAGGAGATGTGTAAGGAAAGCTAGGTTACTGTGTCATGTCTACCATCTCACGAGGAAAAGCCTCTCCAAAATGCAAGCACAACATGAAGCAAGCCCCTTCCAAACTGTTGGTCTGTCCATATCTGCAATTTGATCTGTGTGACGCAAGTCTGTATAAGGCCAGCAGGGATACAACAGCTAAGAAAATTAATGATGAGGCACAAAACTTAGGCTGTGTGCAAACCCAGTAGTACTACTTGCAGAGAGCTGAGATCTCTTCCTGCACTGTTCAGCTCTTCCATGAATGAACACAAAGGCTCTGCTCCAAGCACTGCAGAAGTCTGGCCCTTCCTCACAAAGATTCCCTCACCTTTTGTTCTCCATATCAAAAAGTTGGAACAAAATTGAGGAATATTTATTTAGTTCTTCTACTGCATATTACAAAAAATAAGAATTTCTCTCTGTGTGCCTACTCAGTGGCACCTTTCTATCCCTCCACAGAGTTTCTGAAACAGAAGCCAGTTATTATAACCCTACCTGTCTCCTAAAAACAAAATAACATCACAAGATTATTTTTTTAAATGTAAATATACATGAATACAAAAGCTTTCCAACCACTGGGATGCAGTTGCTACTCTAATACCCTTATTTAACAGTACTTTAAAAGGATGAATGGAAATTAGGTAATAAGATCAAAACTACCCTAAAATAGAAGCAGAAGGAATTGAAGCAGAAGGAATGCTTTCACCTGCTGTCAGATAGGGCCTATATGAACCTGTTGTACAACCACACCACCAGGTAGTGGTTATATTCCCTTCCATACACTCTGGCTTAGCTGAAACAGTACACCTGAATCTTTATGCATCTACAAGGCTAAAATATCAAACTTAAAATCAATATAAACCTAGCAATTATATTATCCTGAGGCTTATGAATCAAGAACTAAAAAAGTAAATATAATCTTAGAAGATTAAGATCCAGATTCGTTATGGAATGAAAGCTGATTTTACTTCTTTGCATGAATGTTATTAAAATCATTGACAACAAATTACAACCAAAAAAAAATCAATAAAAATAAGGAAACGTTGCCATAGTTCAATTATTTCTAACTTTAACTTAAATTAGGAATCAAACAAAGTTACTGCCAAATTTAAAATCAAATCAAGGGTCTTAACCTCAGCAAAGGATCAAGAGTCAATTATAGAAAGTATTAAATCAACAACATTCCTTCAAGAAATAATGTTTGCAGATTCTAGAAAGTAACAATCAATTTAATGAATCTCCAGCTGAAGCCAGAGTTATTTAAAGTGCATTCACACAGCAGTAAGGCAGAGTTATCTAATCTGCAATCTCAGGCTACTTGAGCTTCCTTCTGGGAAAGCTGCTTTTTGGTAAGTGCAGGTTTAAGCTGTGTGTTTCTAAGGCTCCTAGAAGTTCTAGTATAGAGCCCAAAAGTTAAGGTATCTGAGGCTATGCTTTCAGAATTATTTCCATTTGCAAACTTTTCTTTTTTATTCTTTCACCAATATGTGTTTTACAGGAGCTCACAAAGCTCTCAAATGTACTGATGGCCTAAAGTTAAAGCTGCGATATCTCTCATCCTAATAAAATACAAGCACTAAAAATTAACTTAAGCTAAAAATTAAGCTTATCAGAGATTCATAAATGCATCATTTCAGAGTTTCCTGGCCTCTCATTTAAGCCCTGGGGCAGCATCAGAGACCAAAGCACCCATGGTGCTGGCACAGAGCTGGAAGGCCCCAAGATTGGTCACAAGCTGTGGTTTCCTGTTAGCATTTTTGCTTCTTCTTTTCAAGATTGCCCACACGAGGATTTTAGGAAGAGTTGTTTGGGATTTTTGCCACAAACTTCCCTTTCTTCTTGAATTTTTTTTGTTGAGCCTCGCAAAGCTTCCCATTAAGGTCTTTAGGCAAATAAGTCAGCACACAGGCATGCACCATGACTAAGTTCTGTTCATCAGCTCAATTAGGGAAAGAAATTTATCTGAGCATTTTTAAAATTCATGTAATGTCAAAATTACAAAGCCTGAAAGCTTGGAGCTTTTAAAATTTTCTAAATTACCTTCGGATGTAATTCAGGATTGGCATAATTACATGAATAAGTATTTTTAATTTGCATTCTCCCACTAACATACAGAAAGTATATTTTTTTTAAGACACTTTTATCAATAACCAATGAAAAAGCGTCTAGCCCATGAAAAAACAGTAAAAGTAAACATGAAAACTTGTGACAGCTTAGCAGGAAGATTCCCATTTTAGAGCACAAGTTTTCATTTCAAATAGAACTGTAGGTCAAAAAAAAGCGCTACAATCTGATGTTTCATTTTGGCAGTTCTGTTCAAAACATTGCAAACTAAACCTCAGTAAGAATATGAACTCTTTTCTTTAGACTCTTTCCATTTCTCTAAGGAGTATCAGGGGAATATTGCATTTGCTGTTGAATGACACAGGAAAGCACTGCCTTTTGGCAGATGGTTGTCTCAGAACAAAAACAAGTCAGTGATTTTAGGCAAAATGCAGATATGAATTTATGGACATGAGGATAACAGCAACAATATACCATTATGAAAGTGAGTTACATGCTCAGGTTTATTGTTCCTCATCTTGTCAGAGTAATTTAAAAGTAAATCAATAATGATAAGTGATCCCCAGCTGGCAATTAACAATGCATCGTATATGTCTTTTAGGCACTGTAATAAAGATGATTCAGGGAACGGATTTTGAGAGCGAGTAAGGAGTAGCTCAGATATCATTTACAGATTGATATCCACTTGGGAAGGGATTTCTGAAGTAATACGACTACACTGAAAACATGGAAAACTTCAGGTAAGGGAAATACACACTACTCAAAAGGCTGAGAAATCTTTGTGGAAGGAATTGTCACAGAAACGTCTTCCTTTCAAATGAAGAAAGCACCTTCTGTTGTTAATGGCTCAAGGAGATCATATTTGTACATGCAGAGCAGAAAGAAATATATGCAGGTTTATGATCTCCCCGGCAAGGTCAGGCTGTTTTAGGGCCTGATCCTGCTTGTCCTCCCAAGCCCCCACTGTTGCCAGGGAAGTCAAACAGGGGGAGCGAGTCACAGAGGGACAACCTCTGGTTGGGGCTGAGGAGAAGTGAGAAGCTCCAAAGCACAGCAGCATGGGGCAAGCTGAAGGCACTGACCCAGCAGCCCTCAGGCACAGCAAAGCGAAAGAACTGGACTGTGACTTGGCACCAGCACCCATAACTAATAGTTGTAAGGCACACTGGGGCTTGGCCAGGCCTTTAAGCTTGACCACGATGAGCGGTTTAAATACAGGCAATTTTCTTCAGGGCTTTGGATTCTCTTCAGAGCTCAGTTAGTTATTTCCTGACATTTGGTATTCAAGCCATTTATTTCATGTGACAAATAATGGTTTACCTATCTTTTAAGTTAAAATCCTGTAACTGATCTAGCCTTCTTTTAAGTAACAGTTCACCAATAAGCTGATTTTTGATCTAGGTTCAGCTCCAGCCCAGCTTCACCCCATCTTTCTCTTCCACCTGATCAGGATTCATCCCACTCTCACAGACCCTCCACAAGGACTCCAGGCACCAAAGCATGGGCCTTGAGAAGAGATCCTCACCTTCCTCCTAATTCTCACTGCTCCCTATTACAGGAAGGGAAAGAAAGAAAAAAAAAAAACCAACAAAAATCCCCACAACTAACCCACAACTAAGTTTAACTTTGCCAAAAACAGAGGACAAAAATAAACCCTGCATTTCTGGTCTTTGGCTATGGCTTCAGTTGCTCCAGGGTACCATGACCAAACTAATGTTAGGCAGGGGCAGAACTTTAGCATGAAGAAGTCCATAAAATTTAACTGCAAATTATTTAAGGGGAAGCTGTTTGGTGTGGGTGCAGGGTGGGTCTTGGTACAAGTTGAACAAATTTTGCAGAATCCTGCAGAAGCTGGTACGGGAAGAAAAAAGAACCAGATTTATAGTCAAATGCAGCAAAACATCCTTGTTTCCTCCATAAAATGAGTAAATCTGAATCTGATTTAGAGATAAAATAATATTATATGTTTATATTTACCACAGTTGAATAAAGCCTTTAATATTACCCATTCCAAGGCTGCAAAGGACACTGCTGAGGGCCTTTGAGAAAATCATATTATGCCATGGAGAACAGCACAATGATCATATCCTGAAGTTAATAGAATACAACCACTGCCTATGCACAATACCATAAATTAACTTTTATATTTGTGTAGGCTTACTCTTAACAACCTGATATTTCCAATCCTGCTGATGTAAACTAGTATGTCATTCTCTCCTGCATGTGGTCAGCTAACAGAGTGTTTTTCCTGCATCATTCTAACATTATAGCATTTTAGATGTACAGAAAGTTAGGGACAGAGGGTAGAAGAAAAGGGCAGTGACTCCACTCAAAATGGATCTCAGCTAACATTCTCCCAGAACTACTAAACTGAATTAAATTGGTTTGCCTAAAACAAGCAGACATCGGTGACATTTTAGGCCAGGGAATTAGATTTCAAAGTAGCTATGAGAGCATTTATTAAATTCATGAAATGTTAATCTCCTAATGGTAATATATAACCTAATTTCATTTGTATGAATTAGCCATGAATCACAATGGTAATAGAACCACTAAATCAGACAGAGGCTATGTTCTGTAGTGCTGGCTAATTTCTTTATTATTTTTCTTGCTCTGAAAAAGTAGCTTAAACATGCAAATGAGACAACAGCCAACTACTTGAAAATCTTCCCCATGCACTGTTGGTAAAGGATAAAAAGACTCAAATAAGTCTTGTTTTAGGTTCCATAGCCATACAATGGTAACCTATGCTGGTAATATCAGAATCAAACTTCAAGGAACAGTAGAAACCAAAGCTGGGAATTGGACTTGGGTGATCCTTCCAACTTAGGAGATTCTGTGGTTCTGATTCTGTGACTAAACCTCAGACACTGAAAGACTTCCTTTGAAATAGAAATTTCACCAATCTGAAAGGGAAGTAATCTTAAGTACTTCAAGACTGTTATGAATGTTTACTCAAGAAGTACCTTATTAAGCAAACTCATGTTGCAAATTTATCTTTGTGATGCCTTCATAGAAAAGGTAACAAGGTGTTGTAGAAAGTAAACACGTAACACACAAGTCTAATAAAAGTCAATGTTGCTAAATGTACCTTAAACAAGACATAGTACAGCAAGAGAATAAGATCTTGACTGCTCTGCCGAAATTAATGGGCATTGTGTAGCTAAAGCTCTGTGAATCCCTCTGTAAATACGCCTATTAGATTGTTGTACAGCAGCCTGCAAGAAGAAGACTTAGTCATCAAGGCTTCAAACTAAGAGAAACCAGAACAGAAACTCTATTTCTTAACATAATGGGCTGACAAAGTCAGCAATAACAGGCACACCAAACTGTCCTCCCTCAGGACAGGAAGAAAAACTCTGTCCCTAGTTCACACATAACCCAGGTGGAGATGTTGGACCTGGGAGCATGTCTTGAGCTGAGGGGACCACACTGCTTCTGTGGCAGGGGAAGATTGAACAATGGTGGCCCCAACAGGCTCATTGCCAAAAGGTGTTTTGTGAGGATGGCTGGAATGAAGACTGTGAGGGTGTGAAAGTGTCATTTTCCAAGCCAGATACAAGCCTTCCTTGCAGGCTACTTATAGATATATTTTTTAAAATATATAAGTTCCATATAAAGTTGCTTTCTGGGTTAAGTAAAAAAAGACAGCACATTCACCTAAGTAAAGATCAGTAATTTTTGTTTTCTGGCAGGACTGGTGACACATCATGACTCCAAGTCCACTGTTGTCTGTACATAGTATCAGTACCCTCCTAATTTTAACCTGATAAAAATAGATAATTGGCTTGCAGCATACACAGTGACATCGCTCTTCAATCAATAGATGAGAAGGGATAAGTTTATGTACAATTTATTCGTTCATACCACTACAACTCATTAAGATCTTAAACCAATCCAAGCAAACATGTGTACAATGTCCAGTGAAGAAAAGTGCATGATTACAGGAGCAACCGTCTCCTGTCAGGAACTGTACAGAGTCCTAGTCCATCTAATAATTAATTGTTTCCTTTATACCACTTCCCATGTGCTCCTAAAGGAAGCACTATAAATTTAATATCAGTGGCCTTGGGCAGTTCTTGAACTTTAAGATGTTGATATTTCTGTTGATATTTACTTTTTCTGCTGCTGTGTCTTCCAAATATGTTGATTTACTCTCATATCTAACAGTGATATCTACTACAAAGGCCTGATTATCCTTAACAAATATATCTGGGTTACATAGTTCATTTTATTCATTTTTTAAAATTGCTTCCTGGAATACTACCCTTTTTTTTTTTTTTTTAAGCTTCATTCACCTAGCTGTCACATAGTTGGTTACGTGTCTTAATCTTAGCATCTTGCACTGCAGGGCAGTATGCAATAATATGAGCACAGCTCTCATTCTCCACCTGGCAGTGTCTGCATGATTTAGTTTGAGTGTGTTGCCTATCCTTAATCAGAAACTCTCTGGCTGGGTAGGCATTAGCTCTCAGCTGTTCCTCTGTCATGAGCTTTCTGTGGGGAATTCCTCTAATGTTCAATCCAGCTGTTACTGATATTATCCTCCTCGGAGCTGAAAATTTCACAGCCTTGGGATACAAGCTAGGTCCAAATTACAAATTCTTGGGTTTGCCAGTTACAGGGTTTCAGAAGAATTACCTTTGCAGTGGGTATCTCCCATTCCAAGTCTGGTCCCTCACCACGTAATTCCTCTGGCATAACCGTGACTTCTTTTGGGTTTCAAAGGGATGGAATAGGAAAATATTTGAAAGATGAAATCTTTATCACCTCCTGCTGCAATTCACATTCTTTCAAACTCTTTCTCAATGCCATCCTTCTCAACAACTGCTCTTAATGTCTCATTCAAAGACAGCACAATTCTGTGTGATCTTCAAGCTGCCCACACTAGGGATCAGTCCTGAGATCAGTCTGGTAATACCTAAATCCCCACGGCTCAGGCTGTGCTATGACTTGGCAGGTACTTTCCAACAGATGTAACCTTTCCTTGACAACAGCTCAAATTGCAAGCCCAGGGTTTCCAGGAACATGGTTTATGATTTACCTGGCAGACCAAACTGACGTAATCACAGAATTCTATACCCTTAAAGGATGTTAACTTAATAAAACCTCTCAAATGGAGCCTTTCCAAACTCTTCCAATCTTACCTTTTCCAGTAGTTCTGGGTTTAATATTCCAGTCTACGGGTCAATACGTAGTCCAGATACTTTTCAGGACTACCAGGTTCAATCATATTGAGGGGTGCTGTTAACTGCCCATAAAGAACAGTAATTGATCATATGAGTCTTTAGTGGTCTTGATGTAAATTCTGTCTCCTTCTATGTCTTGAGGCCAATTAGCTCACAGAAGACCTCCACAATTTCAGTATTTTTTTGCATTCCTACACAGGATCCACTCAACAGAACCAAGTTGTGTGCAAAGATCACAGTTGTTTATTTTTCAAGCAATATCGAAACCCACATCCTTCCTCATCCAAGTTGTACAGTTACAGGGTCCATAGATAAGTTAAACAAAATTGGAGACATCTGATCACCTTGTTTTGTACCAATCCAAATCCAAACAGCATCCAGCTGTTCATTCTTCAGGTCAATGTAAAACTGATGTTATCGTATAACTTCATATAATGCTATGATTGTCACACCCTTCTGTTCAGGAGCTTTAATGATGCAAGGATGGCTTTCGCTTTCAAAGGGTTTTGCTAAGTCAACAAAAACTACTCCCAGGGCCAATATTCCTCCACGTTTCAAACTAATAGTTGTAATAGTTTCAAGTTTTCCACAGTTCATGGTGATCTCATAAATCCCCTTGGCCTTGGATTACTGAAGAGTTCAAGAACCTGCCCAGAAGATTCAGTGAACAGGTCTGCATTTATAAAACAGGGCTTTTTACTTTATTAATATACTGATGCTCAAACTTCCTTCAGGAGTTTGGAAATATTTTCAAATATTGGCATATTTTCAAA